>CM022705.1:62513733-62873733 GCA_012295165.1 Asparagus setaceus | reverse complement strand
TCATCTGAACACTTATCATCTTCCCATATAGCTCTTCACAAGGTACTCTAACTCGTTCTTACGCACTAAAATTACCATATTCCGTACCTTATTGATACTATCTCCAGAAAATGAAACAACCCATTTGATCAAATTCTACTGCAGAATTCTTTGTCATCAAAACAGACCTCATTCTGCAGAGGCCAATTCAATATCAAGCACACTTTTCATCTCTCTTTGAATCATAGTAGGAGGACAAGACCGGGTAAACAAATATTTTCTTTTCGGGTATACGCCAAAATATTCTTTCGAATTGGTATACTTCATGGTTTCTATTGAATTTAATTTTCAGTATTACCAGTTTGTGTTATGCCATTGACTGAAGAAAATGTTGAGAAGGTTTTGGATGAGGTGAGGCCTGGACTAATGGCAGATGGAGGCAATGTGGCTCTTCATGAAATAGATGGTCTTGTTGTGGTCTTGAAGCTTCAAGGGGCTTGCGGGTCGTGCCCGAGCTCAACAATGACATTGAAGATGGGCATAGAAACAAGACTCAGGGATAAGATTCCAGAGATTTTGGAAGTTGAGCAGATCCATGATACTGAAACTGGACTTGAACTCAATGAGGAGAATGTCGAAAAGGTTACACTTACTTAGACTTAAAAAGTTCAATATAACTGCAAAATTTGTTTTTTCACTGCTATTGCTTTAGCTAGCTCTAAAACGATCGTGCACTATGATAAGAACAAGCTGTAGACATTAATCTTTTAGTTCATGAATGGATTAAATCATAACTCTTGAGTTCCATGGTCTTCCCAAATTCTACACGACTCCTGTAATGAACTTAGATTCACTCTATCAGTCATATTCATGTCCAGCATTTCTGCAACCAAAGTTACGCACCAACAAATTTCTCAACTTGTTCAGAAATTTGCTGCACATTCAATATAAACACAATATTTTGCATTATCAAAATATTCTTCCATTTAAGGAATGCACTCCATGGGGCATCTATTCATAAAATTCTTCTCAATTAGAGAGCTTCTGCCTTAGTTTCCCATCAAATTGCTGTCTCAAGGGAACTAGGGACGAATCATTTCAATGTTTTACACCTCCATTTCCCCCTTTCAATCTATTTCTGAATATTCGAACTCAATTATGGATGAACAATATGTTTAGTGCAACCAATTCATCGTCAAATTCACAATTTTTTTTTTTTTTTTGTTTTTTGTTTTTCAGCACTTGTTATACATTCTCTATACAACTCGAAATATTAGCACTATTCTAAATTAGGGAATGCACCCCTCTGATATTGAATCATTAAAAATTTTTAATTATTCTATAGAGCTTCTGCCTTCGTTTTTGTCACAATTCCCCTATCTCAAGTGAACTAGTAAGAATCTAACCTGAAGTACTTCTTTAATCTAACCTGAAGTAATTCTTTCAGGTTCTTTCGGAGATTAGACCATATCTAGCAGGCACAGGAGGAGGCATACTCGAGCTTGGGCAGATAAATGGCTACATGGTTCAGGTCAGACTGAGTGGACCTGCAGCAGAAGTCATGACCGTTCGTGTAGCCCTAACACAAAAACTCAAAGAGAAAATACCTTCCATCGCTTCTGTGCAACTCGTCGAATAACAATATATCAATAGTGCAATACATTCTGAGAGCACTCAAAGTTCCTACTATTGTAGGATGAGCAATTGCGAGTTCTAAATTTTATTACTTCATAAAATCATTTCAAGAACTTGGTACATATGTACGTAAACATTTTGTTACTCGAGAAAACGTATGTAGACATTTTTGCTTGTAACATATTGAAATAGGCTGGAGTATTACAGGGGTTTAAATTTTCCATATCTCTGTGCCACAACTTATTTAGACGGTGGTCATTTTTCATCATGCAACATTGAGGGATCCTCGAAATGCCTGTCGATCCTCTTGTAGTGATATCTGAGAAACCCAAGCACTTGAGACTCATCGTAAATAAAGAAGCAATGACCTAAGCCTCTCTATTTACAGTCAGAAAAACTCTCCTCTTCATCATAGTCCATCGACTGAGACTCCCCGATCCCTTCCAGGCTCTCCATCATCTTCTTCATCTCTCCAACCTTCTCCATCTCCTTCAACTTACCCAAAGCCCCCTCCAACACCATAAAGCTCCTCTCTGATGGCGATCTCCCTCTCTCAACCACCTGCTTAAAACACTCGAACGCCTCCTCCACCTTCCCACTGCAACACAATCCAATCACCAACAAATCCAACGTATGCCGATGAGGGCAACACCCTTTATCCACCAAATAATCCCACATCTCTAACCCTAAGTCCGACCTCCTCTTCTCGCAAAAATACTTCATTAAGAGCATCACCGTTCGAATCCTAGGCACATAGTCCCTCTCCTTCATCTTCCTATAAACCTCGCAAACCCCATCAAAATCTCCGGCCTTCTTCATCCCACAAAACAAAGTATAGTAACTCACATCATCAACCCCAATTTCTTTCCTCTCCATCTCATCCATTATCTCAACTCCACCCTTCAAATCTCCAACCCTAACAATCGCTCCCATAAGCGCGTTATAAGCCCCTCTATCAACCTCCAAACCTCTATCAGTAATTTCATCAAACACCCTTCGTGCGCGAAAAGGATTCCTCGCAATCCCTGCCCCATGTATCAAGGTCGTCATCGTCCTCACCGACGGCTCAAACCCTCTCCCCTCCATCTCCTCCAAAACCCTAACAGCCTCATCGAACCTCCTCTTCTTACAATACGCATCAATCCTGATATTGTAAGTAACAACATCAGGTTCGAATCCCCTGACAACCATATCATTGTAAAACAAATCAAACGCAAGTAAATTCCCCGAAAGCTTAAACCCGAGCAACAGCGTATTCAAAGTTCTCGAATTAGGGGGGAAGCGGGAGTGGAGGCGGTTGAAAGCGGCGCGAGCGTCGGGCATTCTGCCGAGCGAGGAGAAAGCGCGTAAGAGCGCATTGAAATGGTCGACGCCGAAGGGGGCATTGCGGGAGGAGAAGAGTTGGTCGAGGCGGTGGAAGTAATCGAGGGTGGAGTCGAAGGGGTGGAACTTGGCGTGGCGGGAGAGGACGATGGAGAGGGATTGAGGGGAGAGGAGGGAGGGAGGGAGGGAGGGAGGGAGGGAGGGAGGGAGGGAGGGAGGGAGGGAGGGAGGGAGGGAGGGAGGGAGGGAGGGAGGGAGGGAGGGAGGGAGGGAGGGAGGGAGGGAGGGAGGGAGGGAGGGAGGAGGAGGAGGAGGGGGGTAATTGTTTGGGGATGGTGGTTTTGGGGAGTAGCATGGTTTTCATCTTGGTAGATGATGGTGGGTTTGGGACTTAAAAGGTTAGAGATTGAAGCTCAATTCTTTGAGTTTTCAAGTAGAGGCTTCTGTTGGCTTTAGCTATTTGAAAGAGGCGCCAAGAAGAAATATAAATTGGGGCCTACCAACATTAGTCACTTATATCTTTTATGTTTTGAAATCAGCCCCTCAAACATTGCAAATGTATTACGCCCCTAAATTCCTTATATCTTACATTCTTACTTGGTTGGAGGAATTGATTTGAAGCAACTTATAAGAATTGGGGGCCTCATAGCAATTGCAATGATTTGAGGGAATTGGGGGCCTCATAGTAATTGCAATGATTTGAGGGACTAAGTTCTGAACAACTTAAGAATTGGGCGATCTGATAGCAATTTTAATGATTTGAGAGACTAGTTTCGAAATATGACTAATATCGGGGAAACCATAAAGAATAAACAACTTTTCTCAATTGTTTTACTTCTTTGTAAAATAAACTGTTTTGGATCTTCAGAGTTCAGACCGTAGATCCAAGATATCTCCCGTTAGGACAAAAATGTTAAAATCGGCCACCTTTTTAGCGAACATAGTTAAAATCAGCCACCTTTTTCGCAAACAATAACTATGTTCGCTAAAAAATACAACTAAAGTATTAAACTCACAACCGTCTTACTTATATGTTAGCTGAAGATGACATATTTCAGATGGAATTATTAATATTTTATCAATTGTATTCACTTTTCATTCAAGAGGAGTCATTGCCCAATAAATAATACATCTATTATTTAAAAATAAATCTTTTACTATCTACCAATAATAAAGTAAATCCAAATTATACAAAGTAACTCATACAATTTCATTCGACCTAATCAATGCCATCGCAGTAGGAACTCAAATTTGTCATAGAAAAGGAAAAACATACAAAGAAAAAACAAAATCATTATATATAGAATAGGCACATGAAGGAAATAGATCGCAATCGGAACAATATACAAGGAACTACTACCCACTTTTTCCTAGTAAGGTCAATCTGTTACCAGAGCCAGAGTTAGTAATGCAACCTGTGACTGCAGAAGTAGCAAGCTAAAACAAGCAAGCTTCGCAATGTGAAACTTACGCTGTCCAAAATACCTATCAGATGTTCAACAAGGTGTTCTTATGATTTACCACTTACAGTAGTATGGTTCCAGTAAGTAACTTTTGCTTTTCTGTTTCAAAGTGAAATCACAAAAGACTTCAGCAGCATATTTTACGTGATGTGCCGGTATGAACTTGTTATAACCCCCCAAGGTGAGGAAATAGCTTTTGGAGCACTTGGGGCAGATTCAGCACAATTTCAGCATATGCTGCACGAAATGGAAAAAGTAATTTAGAGTAGATATTGAAAAAAAATGTAGATATATGGTGCTTATTTCCGTTACAATTCTGTCTTTCAAAAATGTTCAGCTGAGGTGAAATTCAGCACCAATATGAAAAGTTCGCCAAAGTACCAAGAAACAAACACAAAACAAACTTGGAGAGATATATCTTTCATGTAATAAGCAAAGTTCATGAGAAAAGCAATAATACGAGAAGAAATATTGTGAATCAAACAATAGCCAGATATCATTATGAATAGTTTCAACATCTTCTAAATGAAAGTGATGAAATACTTGTGGGCAATTCATGGAAACCTGAATTTACAAAATTCTTGTGAAAAAGAAAGGTTGCTGGATGAGAATTCTGGTAGAGACTTCTTTCAGAAAAACTAAGGAATTTTATTTGAAAATTTTCAAATAATCAAATAAAACAATGATTTTGAATTTGATATTTTAAACAATAATAATAATAATAATAAAGGAACACAATGATTTTGACGCTTATAGAAGAATTGTGTATTTAGTAGCACCTTCTGGCAAGCTCATGGTTCTCAGTGCATCCTCAGCATAAGAAAGGCGAGACGGAACAGACTGAACTGGTGTTGTGCCAAACCCTTTCCTCTCTATTGTTGAAATCTTCTTTGAAGGATGAACAGGCCATGCTAGCACTCTGATTCTACTTGGCAATACAGAAATAAGATCGGCATATCTAAGACTGACAGTCACCTTGCTGCATCAAATGTAGTGGAAAAAAGTTAAAAGAGGATATCATTGAACTTACATACAAAAGGGTTCCATTGGCTTTAAAAAAAAAATTTGTTGCAGCACGGCTTGCTTGTTTGCTATACAATAATAAGATGCTGACTAATCCCTCAGTATAGTAACCAGAGATGAGCAAAGATTTGATGAACTACCTCAAAAGTGAGCATAGTTGGTAACACAAAAGGGTGCTGGCAATTAGTGTTGTCCTTGTTATTTTCCACACCTTTGCACCTTACGACTATAAGTATCACATTTTCTTTTCTGTTGCAGTTATACTTGCTACAACAAAGCAGGAGAAAAACCATGAGATTTGTCATCCATCCAGATATGGATAGGATTCATCCACCCAGATTGTTTTTGCATTCTTCTGCCCAGAATGTCAGTGCTTAACCAACTCTACTATCATTCACCATGCAGCCGTTTAATTGATCTGTTCCTTTTGCCTATTGCTCAGCCTGTAGTTGTTCCTCCTTTTAATCAGAGCTAAACCATATAATCGTATGGTGACTGATTATTGTTTTCTGGTATGTAACTACTTTTCAATCCAGAATGATGTTTGATACAATTTTTCTTTTTGTATAGAATCACTTCTTTATAAATTTTGAGAAATCGCTACTTGCATGTCTGGAACCTTATACCACAGTTTGCTTCAACATTGAGTTTACCATTGTATGAATATGCACTGTAGCCAATTTAATAAAGCGGTTTGGAGGTTTGGTAATTCTATGAATCTTGATGTGTACCCTTGTCACATTGTCTGATAGACATGGCCTAAAAAGCATATGCACGACAAATGGTGATGGCAAACATGTATTAGTATAACTATTAATGTGTGTGTATATATGAATATGTGTGTGCGCGCGCGCATACATACACGCTCATGGACACAGGCATACATATACATCTATAAGGCAGCCCAGCACATGAAGCCCCCGCTATGCGCAGGTCTAGGGAGGGGTCAGACCCTTTGGATCCACTGGACACGGCCTTACCTTGCATTTTTTTTTTTTCAAAAGGTCGTTTCCACGACTTGAACCCATCATCTCTAGGTCACACGGCGACAACTCTTGCCATTGAACCACGGCTCCCCTTTATATATAAGCACATGTACAGGCACACATGCAAGTACTTGTACCTAGATGGTCAAACTACTCATCGTGTTGATTCCTGTGTTGTGTCCATACTGTATAGATATTAACATTCTCACAGGTAGGATAAAATGTACAGTTGAAAACTATGTTCTGGAGGATCGAGATTCCAGGATCACATATTAAGTTGATTGTGACTCATGTATTATAGAGTACAACTCCCTTGTATCATAGATTAGATAGATATAGTTACAAACAAGATGATCTACAGTTCACAAAAGGCAACTTGCCTCTTGCCACAACGAGTGAAAGATACAGGCACCTACCAATCAAAGTCATCCAATACAAATTCGATCAAATTGTAAGCAAGACTATGGTACAAATCCCCAATTTGGTTTCCATAGAGCTCCTTAATAAGGCGAACCTGCAAGAAACTGATAGTAAATAATATAGAGAGGAAAGGGTGTTATCAATAAAAACTATGTGATGGAACGGCAAGCTCTTTTTTAGTAATTTCAAGTTAAATCTACCAAGAAAGGCAAGGAATAACACCAACAGAAGAGTAAGTGATAAGATATGATTGTGTAAACATGCCTATATAATATTTCTGAGAAACAGTGAAAGTTTCCATAACTTGACTATAACCTTATAATCCTCCTTGATGGAAATAACCCTGACTCGGGTATTCTTTATGCAAATAATAATAATAATAATGATAACGTTTCTACACTAGTGCAGCACTTCTGTTATTAAACCATATTACCTCCTTGACCCATATCCAGTATCCAGCAACAAAAAAACAGTCTCAACTTTAAAATTTTGGACTATAACATATCAAGTCACTCAATGACAAGTTATCACATAACTAATACACCTGCTCGTTTCATTTGCTCCAATTACCCACCTTAACATCAGAATGTAAATTATGTTTGGAACTATCCTTCAATAAGGAACCAATTAGGTGATAACACTAAAGGTAATTGCCATTTCATAAAGGACAGAGGTGGAAATGAATGTAACAGACAAAAATTATGAATCTAGTCAAAACGAAAACAACAACAATATACCTGCTCTCTTCTCTCCACATAACAATCCAAAACTTCTCCAATATAGTCAATGAATTTCTGAAAAAGCAATTATGGAACATGGTGCAGCAGGTTCATTAGCAAATATTAAAAGGGTCAGACAAGAAAGACATTTATTTAGTAAAAGCAAGCAGCAGGCACACCTTTGCATCAGAAGAGAGTAGATCATTTTCTGCTTCTCGTATAGGGAGAAAGAAAGGAATAGTATGTTCAACTACACTCATTTTCTCAAGGAATGATTTGCTCTCAAGAACACAATGATAAATTTCACATGGTTCTCCTGCAAAATGGAAGATCATAGTCAATTCCTAAGTAAAAGTTTCAACAAACCATTAACATACATGAACATAGATATAAGAGTAGATATAACATCACATGTAGGATCAAAATATCCAACATCTGTCTAAACTTCACATGAAAACACACTTAACACACAAAAATAAAACTTTGATCTGAACAACTGTCCATGCACAGAACATAACAGAGAATAAGTTAAAATACCCTTTTTTTTTTGTTTACTTTTTGTGCCAAATGAATGACATCAAGGGTTGGAAAATGTTATCCATATATGAAGATACTATTTAAACATATCTATTACACTTTTAGGCTGGGGCCTCATTTCCAACCAATCGGAAGCAATCCTGAATACTTAAGTCTTGGACTTCTAAAATTGAACAGATTACTCCATGGAGTATGCATCATAGGGGAAAAAAAGAAGAAGACGAAAACTGTTTTTCTTACTAGACCGAGACATGGATCCTAAAAAATCCAACAAAGTATGTTAGTGTTTCTGAACAAGATTTTTGTCACCTCCATAATGCAAAGTAAGGATATACAACAACAGGAGCATAGAGGTGGCATTCGCGACTGAAGAATGTTAAAAGCTATTGATGTGTAATTAAAAGGCAAGCTATTGATGTGTAATTAAAAGGCACTTAAACAGGAATATAGAAGAGGTTGTCAGTTTGATTACATGAAAATGTGAGAGTATAGGAGAAACCATTTAAGATTCTAAGATTGATTGTCAGATATGTTAGATTATAAAGACTTTTATAGGTAGGGGTAGACATTATGTTGAATCAGTTAAATTTTAGGAAGTCAATCATTTAAATCCTAAGAAGGCAGGGGGACTCTATCAGAGGTCTCGAAGTAATAGTAACTTCTAAAGAGAAGTTATTTCCTCGCCAAGGTGCTTTGACAAGTTCTCATTCAGGGACATCAAGAAATCAAGTATTTACTGGAGTTGTCATGCACTAAAGCGACAGTGGTAACAACAGGCAAACAAAGGATAGAATTAAGTACATTCTGTCTACCAACTGTGAAATATAGGTCAGGTTAAGGCCAGCCAATAGTGGGACCAAATCAGAATGGTCCCCAATTTTCATTTTTCCAGTCAGTCCTAGCCAAAACTTGATTGAAAATGTAAGATCTATCATGCCTGAATGAGGCTTGAGGGAAGGTAACGAGCTGCATCAAGTCATCACAGATGGATAGAAGCCGAAAAACTGAGACATCTTTAAGTTAAACTTGGAAAAGTAATGCAAATCACGTAAGACTTTCCGGGCTTGTTTCAGTTATAAATGAAACAACCTATTGACATAAATTCATTGGTATGATGAATTGAGAATTTTAACTGGAGTTATTTTGGTCAGTAAACATTACAGAGTATATTTACTCACTAGTTTGATAATTTTGTTATTCAATTTCGTGTGAATATCAAAAGGACATTATAATGCAGGGGAAAAAAAATCCAATATTTAGTTTAAAAACTTATGCTGAAAACACTTGACAAGTTGCATATCACAGAACGTATGAAAAGTATGGTAAGACACATCTCCCACGTTTGAATTCCAGTCAGCAAAAAGTGTTGAGAGGGAGAAGTGGCAGTACAAAACAAGGAATCCTTAAGAAGTTAGAAGTAGGCTCAATTGACAATAAACCAAAAGGGAATTGTTTGACATGGCTTGGTATGTGTAACAGAGGCTATCAAATGTGCTCGGTTAAGATGGAGCGACAAAGACGGGAGTAGACCTGAAGGAACCTGGATAGAGGCAAACAGGCATGTGATAGTTAAAAATTAATAGAGAGATGGCCTAAAATATTAATGTATCTGCCCCCAAAGGGTGGGACAAAGGCTTTGGTATTTTCCAGTACTTAAATATCTATTCTCTAACTAGTTTACAAAACCAGGCTATTACATCATCCTCATAGAAACAGAGAGAGAGAGAGAGAGAGAGAGAGAGAGAGAGAGAGAGAGAGAGAAGGGGAAATCCAAAGTTACAAAAAGAAATATTCTGAACTTTATAATAAACTCCATGTTACCAGCAAAAAATGTTTCATACTGTATCCCAAACCTCGAACCATCGAGACAACAAATTACCTACAAACAAGGAAAACCGTCATTAACTAATCAAGTTATTAGAAGGTTTCCTGACATTTAAACCAAGCAAGGCATCAAAAAAAAAAAAAAAAGAAACACATACAGAAAATTGCCTTCTTATTCAGAGAGAGGAAAAAAAGGACAAATGCAAAAACAATAGTAATGCCACAATAACAAAACTCGCCGTATGTATTTCTATATGTGTATGTATATGTCTATGTACCACATTTAATATAACTTTCAGAATTATGGAAAAATAAAATGCAAAAAGTTAGGCTTCAAGGTTATAAACTCAAGATATGGAATCTAACGTGCAAATGATCTCACCTTCTTCCCTCAAATAAAAAAAATGTGATTGAATATTCATACAGAGAATCAACTATTGCTCCTTATGTAACTGTCCAAGTGATTTGACTAGACATATTTTACACTTTAGAAAATTAACGCAAAACTAAAAGAACCAAGTTATTCAAAGAAACTTTGATAGCCGTGAGAAAGTCAATGGTGAAAAAGAGCAGAAAGACAAACCTGAAGAGGAGAAGGGCAAGAATAGAAGAAATGATGGGATCAACATCCTCCATCACCTCCACACATCCACACCCCACCCCCACCCCAAACCAAACTCTTTTTCATGTGTGCCTGCACGTGCGAAACGTGAATGGCAAATAGCTATCTTGGGTCAAACAGATCAAGTCTCAAAGTCCTGAATGAGAGGTTTTAGCAAATTAAGCTGTAACATTGTCTTAAATATCCCCATATAGCAGATATTATCAGTAATATATTCTTTAATAAGGTTTTCCGCAAAACAATACGATCTCAATATCCTCCACTGTTTTTTGGCAGTTTTTGGGTGATATATCCCCAACATGGCCGATATCTCAGCTAATATGTTGGGTGATTATCCTTTTATGTTGCTTGTCACAAAACAATATCCTTTTATGCGGCTTGTCACAAAACAATATAATTCTGCGAAATTTCTTTAATGTTTTTTCGCAAAAATTCCATCCCTAGCAAGGTCTTTAGCAAATTCTTGTAGGCTCTTTTCTCTAAGCATTACAATTAATTAGAGATCCTAAACATATATCAGTTACATTTTTGTATGTTTAGATTTTATTAAGTATGTTTAGATTACATTTTAGGAAACTGTATTATATGTATCCCTGATATTTCTCCACTATCCGCTCTAATATGGATTTTGGCTATCCGATATTTCCCCAATACACGATAATTAAAATTTTGCTTGTGACCACTTCAGTAATGGACTGTCTGTGTTTGGAAGGATATTTTGATATAAACCAAGTCCATGATTAAAGGTACCGACGCTAATTGGCTCCTTCATAGCCTCCATCCTAATATTTTCATAAGAAATTGCAGCCAAATATGAATAACCAAGCTACATGTAGTTACCTTGTTACCAATCCTATAAGTAACCTTTGCCTGAAAATGAGGATCCGTTGGCATGCTTGCCTCGCTCAATGTTGCCTTTCTATCAGCTTCCATATGAACCTGGTTCAAAGCATCAGGCCAATTCATTAGCAACATCATGTCACCTACCAAACAGTAAGTTAGACCAGTGTCCTCACAAATTGAAGGTACCAAGATTTATGATAAAACTCAATTAAAAAGTAATCAACACCCTGACATGCATATGTGAAGGATCTGAGATCAGTAGGAGGTGAGCACTACACAGGAAATTAAAGTTAAGAAAATAATCCTTCCCTACTAATTGTCTTTTCAACATTATTAACATATTAATCAGAAAACATAGCCTGTCAAGTTCATCAAACAAGTCTAAGATAAGTGGAATTTGAGAACTAAGGGAAAAGGTCAAGTGAAACACATAAAAATAACCATGAAGGCCTCTCTAAACATTTAAAGTTAGCCTCATGACACTTCGCCAATATCCCCACAAAGGCAATGTAGCCTGCCGCAGTAAAGCTTTACTGCTACTAATTGTGAAACAAAAATTTTCTGAGATTAAAAGCATAAATTAAACGGAATACAACTGGAATCCCAAGAAGAAAAGGGATCATAAAAGGTTTTATGATGAATACCCATAACCAATATAGTAAACCGCAACGAATAATGAATAGTCATTATCAAAATATGGGAAACACATTTGATCAAAACTTGCATAAAATTAAAGGAAAGCATAGGACACAACAAAAGATGAATAGTCACTAACTCACAGTTATCGAATGACTTAGAAGCATATTTGATAATAAAAAAAGCTGCATATGGAATTAACACCTCGTTTGGTATGCAGGAATCGAGTCAAGTGAGAATGGAATGAAATAAGGAATAGAATGGAATTAATGTGGGAATGGAATGTTCATTCGCATTCTCATGTTTGGGCGCGATTAGAGATGAAGTGAGAATTATAATCTTTTTATTTTTGGTATTGAATAATTAATAAGCAATCATGCATACTTGGAAGTTATTTTAATTTTCAGATTCCCACTTAAGTGGGAATGCCCATTCCCTAACATCGCATTGGGAATGCTCATTCCCACAAAATGTGAGATGAATGAGAAGTGGAATGGGCATTCCAGCTTCCAAAAAGACGTCGTGTTTGGTAAGCATGAATGAGAAGTGGGAATGGGCATTCCATTCCCACTCATTCCCACGTATCAAACGACGCGTAACGGAAAGCAAGGGGTACTTAGCAACTCGGAGTTTTGAAGCTGCTTTAATAATTGTAGGGGCTTCTATTGGAAATATTAGTCAAACCATAAACTAGATTGCTAAATCAAACAATTAAATTTTAAATAAATAAAGAAATAAAGACCTTCTCCCGGATTGTGGCGAGAAGCCCATCATTCCACTGATCGCCTTCCAAAGATATTTCTGCAACATGAGAAAATTTTAGCTCAGAGTGTAGAAATACACCAAAAATATCTATTTCCTCGTGCAACTAGACACGTACAATGTAATGCAGGTTATAAGATGGATAGAAATGCTAAAAATAGTATCAAAAATATTCAAAGCTCGGTAAGGGAAACTCAGCCCACAAGTCAAATCAAGTACTGATGTGTCTTCTATTGAGTTCTATCATGCATTGCAGTGACTGTACCAAAAAGGAAAAAAAAAGAAAAAAGAAATAAAGTGCAAGTAGAAGAAGTTCAAGATACTATCATACTTAGAAAGCACTTCATGAAGGCTAGAAGTTTGAAATTCTAGTATCTACTGGTGATCTGGCACAAACTAAAGAATTTACTTCCAGAAGATGGATTGAGAGATGAAAGAAGGTATCAAAAAAATACTTGAACTGCATGGGAAGACATCAGCCCTAGAAGTTTGAAATTCTAGTATCTACTGGTGATCTGGCACAAACTAAAGAATTTACTTCCAGAAGATGGATTGAGAGATGAAAGAAGGTATCAAAAAAAATACTTGAACTGCATGGGAAGACATCAGCCTTTCACAGAAAAGAAATTTAGTTGGACCAAAAATGGTTTCTGGAGAAGAAAGGTATAGAAAGAAGAAGAAAAAAGTTAACCGAGGGGATCAGCCATAGACAAAAAATAAAATTTAGCAGAAAAAAGAAAAGATACACGCATGGAAGACAACATCTGCCACCCAGCCAATATTGTCCTATAAAAATACAATAGACAGAAGGAATAAAAAGTTAGGAAAGCCGTGAAAAATATAAATATCCAGATTGCCTGATAATATTACCCGAGCTAAAGTTACAGAAAATATGTAGGCACTAATCCTTGCAACGAACTAGCACCCAGAAGCAGGTCTAGTGTTGCACTTCTTTTGTTGGGGCCCTAAAAGCTCGCACCTATATTGAAACCATAAAATACTGATGAAGCCAATTTTGAGGTTCCTTCAATTTTTATTAATCGAGCATGAATTATTGTACCGGTTCGCTTTTCACATCAATGCAAATCCCCAATATACCTGTTTTCTCTAATATAACTGAAGACGTATATGATTAAAGCTTATCTGAAAACATCCTTAAAATTTATGTGATATGTCTCATGTTTGATTAGTTATTTACCTGACATTTTGGTTTTTCAGCTCATATCTGATCATAATCTCAACAAACAGCCTTAACCCAGTTACATTGGTTGAGTTTACAAGCTCAGATTTGGGGACGCTCTATGATCAGTAACATACAAAAGATGAGAGACACATTTGGAAAAGAGAAAGCCTTCCATTATTCCATAATACCGCTTTCAAAGAAATCAAAAGTCGATGAATTAAATGTTACACTCAGTTTAGTCTACTGTGTTAACTGCTGTGCGATTAATATGATTCGAGTACAGGTCTAGTTGAGTACATCTCATACTGTTATACCTAATATAGGAAAGGATAGGAAAGATGATCAAACTAGCCATAGGCTGCCATACTAACCCAAATCAAGGTCTTGTGATGCCACTGCATTATTGGTATTTGTTTTAAGTTAAATTTAGGTTCTGTAACGGCCCAAGCAAGTAGCTGAGGCCTTATCTTGGTTTTAAGAGTATTCTCAACTGGTTTTCACAACTTTCAGAACTGTGGCAAGGCGAATTACGATTTAGCATTTAATTTCTCGGTTCATTACGTATCTGGAAAGAAGAAAAAGAGACTTAGCATGATAGCAAGAACTAAAAGGGCAAGGAAGAGGAATTGTGATTTCAGTAACAAGTGCATAGCTAGATCAAATTGCCAGCACGTAAGTACCTAAAAATGATTCCATAAGAAATATATAAAGAATGCTCTTACTTTAGATTGGATACAGGACGTTCATTCAGACTCTCGAAGAGTGTGATGTGTTCCCATGTGAAGGCTCTTGATTTGGACTGGAGAAAGGACTTCACCCATCTCTTAAAGAGTGCAATTGGTTCTCATGTAACTGAGTGAGAAGACTTGAAGGAATAGTAGTTATCTTATCGTGAATTCTTGGAGGTACATCTAGGCCTTCCCTTCTTGTTCTTCATATATTCTGCACTCCATTAAGTGTCCATGTAACAACCTAAAGTTGATACGCCCAGATGGTGACATGGATACACTAGGGAAAACCTTGGGTGCATAATTGTTTCTATTCTACTGACTCAATCATAGATTCATATATATGGTTTGAGACAGAAACTAAGAACCCTTCAGTTGAGTGTGCTCAAGTTAGAGTAGCATTGTGATGAGTGTTTTCCAAGAACTCTTTAGTTAAGAGTGTGCTCGAGTAACAGTATTGTGATGAGTGTTTGCTAAGTAACTCTTAGTTTTTATGTAAGTGAGCTTGAGTAAGAGTAGCATCGTAATGACTGACCAGTCGAGAAGTCCTTGCTCAAGGTTTTAATTGCATATGAACCAACACCAACCAAAAGTTTAGCAAATTATGCGATACCAATAAGCAAGTGCAATACTCTCAAGCAATGAAGTAAAGGTCAATGCAGACTCATCAAGATCCAACCTGCCATTTCCTAATTTGAAAACTATAATAACAAAAGAAGAGGCAGGCAAATAACTAATCAACAAAAATAATTCCAAAAATGGAACCTTCAGTTTGAGCAGCTCTTGTAGCTTCAAATTCTTTTTGCAAACGCAGAAATATCATTTTATCCGAATCCCTGTTGCAGAAGATAGCATCATCAAAGTATGCCTGTGGGCAAAATGACTATTGTACCATAGTCAAAGTTTGTGAATGTTCATCGAATTTCAGGAAGACTGCCACAAACCAGAATACCAATGTCCTATAGTTGTTAACATATTTAGTTAAAGATCAAGCATCCTCTAACATTCCAATGTTGGCCTGTTGGGTTTGATGGACTGCACCTTGGAAACTACTAAAAGAAAGAAGACTGAGATGACAGCATTTTTCTGAATAATAGTTCTGAGATGTTTTCTAAATTGTGTCTTCTCATCAAGATTTTAAAGACGCTATGCTAGCTCATTGACTATATTATGAGGTAGGCATTATTCAGCTGGCTGTCAAGTACCATAACATAAGAAGAGCTGAAGAGTTCTAATGGATAGAGAAAGCTTAAATTACTTATTGTGCAGCACGTGTAATGTTTACGTCATTAACACCACTTAGATATCTTACCAAAAATTTATTATTTGTGAAATGGTCATTGTTCTGCATGTAATGTTTATTGTGGATATGTGGAGAACCAATGCAGAACAATTTGAAGATAAAGTGAAGATTTTGTTGAAGAGTCATAAACCATAGAAGAATCTCTGTTCCCAGTCAAAAACGTTGATGAAAGATCCTTAATAGGTGATGCAAAGCTACAAAGTTAAGAGTACTTATTCTAGTGCTAAAAAAGGAAGTTACCTTGAAAGGCGTTCCTTCAATTCTTCATGCCTCCTTAGAACTTTTGATACTATAGACAACAATCAAGCCTTTAAAGCTTCAGAATGAAACAGATATAGATTTAAAAATCAAATGAAAAAACAAAAACTTTAATTACATCTTGCTCTTGTGGTCTCCAGTCGTGTGTCCTCCTCTTGTACAAAATTCTAAACGCATAGATGTAAGTGCAACATTAAAATTTTAACTAGTTATCTCCTTCTGCAAGAAAGAAAGATAGGGGATATATATGATAACATACTACTTCTCCAGAAAATGGATACGAGCGCTTCCTTAGTTGTTCCATATGCTGTTAAATCGGGAGTATAGGTTAAATCATGTTCCAAATTTTTTGAAAAAAAAATGAAAAGAATAATAATTAAAAATGATATTTAAATTCCTCATATGCACCAAGGTTACCAGACGAAAAGGGCTGAAGAAGAGGAAAAAAATACATACAACTGAAGAAAATTGACATGTGACCTTCAAATAAACATTAAGTCAACTGCAACTCCATAATGTCTAAAAGCCTGTAGGTTCAAAAAGTGCTGGCTCCAAGACTATCAAGCAGACTGCAGGGAGCACACTATCTTCTTACAATTGAGAATGGAAAGGGGTGAAGCAAGAAAATGCACATTCTAAGATGCAAGGAAAGGAATTGATCACAAGAGTACAAAGCCAAAGAAACCAAGTCAAAATCTTAAGATCGAAATGAACCTGAGACACATCTTCAACAAGAATGAACTCACTGTCCTTCAATTTCCTTTCCTTTTTCTTGAAGGTAATGAAGATTTCAATATGTAACAACTGGAGTCTGGGAAATCATTTGTAATTGAATAATGTTTAAGTACCTACCAAACCAAATCAACTTTTACTCCACACGGTCAATTACTACACAGGCTTGGCATGCTCATGCATTGTTATTTCCTTGTAAGAATTCCAATATTTACTTGCTTGTAATATTACCAGAAATTATAAATCTCCATCAGGTACTATAAATCACAATACAAAATTGCTTCATCCTTAAATAATACAGTTTCTGAGTACATAGTAAATTAAATGTAAATGTCACGTCTGTTACCAAAGATTTGGGATAAAGGCAGGAAATAAATTTCATAAAACTACAAATGTGGTCAACCAGTACAAAAATTTTCGTTCTTGTTCCCTTTCCTTTTTGGACTTGGAACTGCAGAATGATTTCATCATAGGCAACAGTATTCAAGAATATACGACGAAAAATGTTGCTAATTTTTTACATCTTAAAAGCAATTACAATAAATTATCAACAATTATTTTGCAATTCCCAGAGATAAAAATGATCGCAAATAAGCCCTGAGTACAAAATTCAAGAAAATTGAGAAACTATTAAGGATTAAGAACGAAGAAACTACTTGATGTTTGATGAGCTCTGAGCGTTGCGAGAACGTTAGGGCTTCTTTGATTGTGAAATCGAACTCTTTTGGAGGTCGGACCGGGATCGCTAGGGTTTTGAGGTTCAGAGGAGAGCGCGTGAACGATCGCGTGAGGAGTTGAGGAGGGGACAGAGGAAACGCTTGCGGTAAGAATCGCCTAACCGGAGTCCAATCCAAATCCGAACCCGTACCCGACTTTTGTCTGATGACTCGATGGAAGAGGTTTGCAGCAGAAATCTAGCGGGGCTATTCGCTGCGACAAATTGGGTGAAGTGGGATAGTTACTCTAATGGGACAATTTTAATCCATCGGTATAATTTGAATATGATAAAAGTGTGATAAGTTGGGATAATGAGATAATTTTAAATTTTGATGAGACAATTTAAATGGGACAAAGATGACATGATGCTAGTGGCGTGGCCAGAAATCAGAGTTTGAGGGGACACTCTCATCTCTTCTCTTACAAATACTGGAACAATTATATCAATAACCTCAACTATATAAGTACAATCAGAATTAACACAACGAGCTCTCAAAAAATAATGAGACAAGGCTAAAAATCATATGTACAAATTACTCCGATGATTTTCTATTATTAAATCGGTGCATAATTGCATCATTACTAATATGATCACAAACATCATATTCACTATATGTTACTAAGCAGTCATTTATCCATTAACCTATCTCAAACGCCAAGCAATTTAGTTTTCATTATATTCACGTCTGAATATATTCTCCTGACACTTGCAATTGTAACTGGTTAAATCAATTTGAACTTTACAAGCTTGTGAAGAAATGGATATACTACATATTTCTTCATCTCTACCATCTTTTTTGTAAGCCCTTCAAAAAAAAAAAGACCATCTTTTTTGTAAGACTTGAAATTCAATTCAAGTATAGACTATAACTTTTGAAACCCAAATTAAGGATGAATATCTCAAGTTGAAACATGTTCAAAACAAACCGTCAATGTGCATGATTACCAGAATTCTTCATTCATCATAAATTCATTGTTGTAATGTCACGTCCCATGTCCCAGAAGCAGTTGACGGGCGCGTGACTAGGCTTAGCAGCATATACAATCGGGCCAAACACCACCCAAAAGTACATACTTAAGCCTATAACAATGATCGGTACATATATCTCTTTCAGCATACTCAGAACAGAATCACAAAATCACACATAAAAGCAAGCATAAGGAACTGATATATGGCATAAGCAAGTATACAATGCAAATACACAGCGGAAGCAAGATACTCAATAAATATCAACAAGTCCCACAGATAACAAATAACATAAAAGATATCATGAGTCTGATAAATCTCATCAACTCAAAATACATAAAAGCGAGATGTAAGTCTAAAATAACTACTGTAACGGCTACATACACCAGAGTCACTACATAATAACGGAAAGAAGATCATAAACGACAAAGTTTGGTAGCAAAAGAGATGAAACAAAACTTAGTAAACAAATAGACAAGCTGATCCTTAGGAACTCCATCTGCTAAAGATCACTGGATTCCGGTGTGCCTGAAAGTAGGATTGAAAGATCCGGGTTCGCCACCGGTGTGCAAACCAGGACGATCAAAAAGCCGTCTAGCAAGTTGTAAAATAAAGGAGTGGTTTGTGCACATGTAATGATGAATGCATGACTAGTTTAATCTTAAGAAAGACTGTATAATTATATCACTTTACTTGCTTTTATGAAATAACGAACATGCATCTCAAATCCAGAACATAGAACAAATAAAAACGGATAACTAGAACAATATCAACACAGAGATATTAACGAGAGTGCACCTACCTCCTAGAGTGTGATGCAAAGGTAGTGTGCATCTAACTAGTCAGCTTTTACTTAATCTTATTTAGGATAAGCTCTCACAAGATAATGTGTGTTTGGTGTACCCATTGAAAATATTACTTGGATTCTTACTTTACTTTGTTTGTGTGCACAGACTCATCTAGCGCTAGCGCTCAAACACAACATTGGGCAGCACATTATCTATGAGATGTCCAATTCCCTCCTGTTAATTAATCCACATGAATATTTTTATTATTTGGTTACACATGATATATTATGCACTAGGTGCTAATAACTCAATCCATTGAGAACATCTATCTCATTGGTGCCCTCATCGACTGGGTTTTCAAAGCAAACGAAACATTCCCGTTAAATACCAAAGCAAGTCATCATGACTTGATACACGTGGATACTTGATCTCTTTCCTAGTTTATTGTTCTTGGTTGATCATGTTTTTATACTTGATCGAGTTGTTTGTGGTGGAGAATCACGAGCCTCTACTCACGGTCGCAATGTATCCCAAATCAAAAACTTTTTTTTTCAAAATAGAGAACATTCTTGATTTAGTGACACGAGGGACACATTCAATATCTAAACATAGGCAATCATCATTGTTGTATTGTGAAAATAGTGTCAAGTTGCAAGTGCACAATCAAGTTATAGTATAGTACAATGTCGAACCCACGAGGAAGGTGTGTGTAGGAAAAGCCTAACAATGGTCCTAGATATGTGTGTGGACGAAGAGGAGTGAAAGTGAAGAAATATAGAGTGTGTGATTATTTACACATAAAAAATTAGAACAAGAGGGGAGAAAGAGAGCGAATAAATAAAAGAAAATAAAGAATAAACAATGAGAAGAAATTAAAAAATAGAAAAGAATAAAATCAAGACTAGAAAAAATAGTCAAAAAGAGGAAAATCAAAACAAGTAAATATGGAGGAAATCAAGTAGAGAATATAGGAATCTAGAATTGAATCCACTAGTTAATTTCATATCACTACTCTCTTTTATAAACTAATCTCTTTTTATCACATTTTACTTTAGATTTACTAAGCATAGACTATCAAACCACTTAAGAAAAACATAACCTATCAAATTATCAACCAAGCAAAATTTACATTCATGAAAAGAACAAGCAACTAGATAGTAATTCTATAATTCTAGAATTCATAAGCATAACATATCAAACCACTCAAGGTAAACATAGATTATTAAATTCTTTTTCTACCAATTAGTTCTCTAGTTGATTATCCTAAACATGATCATTTTGAGCACAAAGAGAGCAATCCATAAATCTTTAAAAATCCAAACTAGTTTCATACATTTTCTTGTTCTTCTTTTATGCTTTATTTCCTTTTTGTTCTCGGTATGTGTAACTAAATCTTATAGGAATTCTAGAATTGTATGAAAATATAAAAGCAAACAAAAGGGCAAGAATATAAATCTAACTAACAAAAATAAAAAGAGCATAAAAGTAAATTTACACTATAAAAGAAAAATACAAGAAAAAAAATTCTACAAAATATGAAAAATAAACAATAAAATAAAAAGAGCATGAAAGTAAATCTACACTACAATGCATAAAATAAATCTAATCTGCCAACATAAAAATAAAAAGAAAATAAAATCCTAAAATATGAATTTCTAAAATAAAAAAATAAAAGAGAAAATATAAACTTACCTTGCAAGGGGTTAACCCATTGAAAGTAAATTTTCATCTTCATCAATAAAGAAGAAGAAATAAAATTGAAAAAAGAGGAATAACATTTTTATTAATGTAAATTTAAAAGTTTACAATTTGAAAGACCTTCCTCCTCTTCAAAAAAGAGTTTATAAAATTTTTTACACTCAAACCCCTCACCATCTACCCCTATTTATAGCCTACAGCAATCAACAAGAGCCCTTGGATTAGTCTTAGGCTCCAAGAAATAAATCTCAGTTATTTATTATTTTTATTATGAACCAATCGGTTGGCCGACCGATTAGCCAATTGTTTGGTAAACTGATTGGTTCCTAACAGAATTGATTCCTTAGTTGACTTGTCGACTCGATTTTTTCTGATTTCTTGGGCTTTTGTGGGCCTCCTCTTGGCTTGATATTGGACTTCAATAAGTGATAGAAAAATAGAAGAATTTGATTCTTTTGGGCTCTTATTCATTAATTCTTCTTTTCCTGCAAACTAAGAGAAAAAAGGTTATTAGTGATATATTTATTCAAATAAAATAGATAATAAGGGTATAAAAGTACAATCAAATGTGATAATCAAATACCCCCACACCTAAACTTTTGCTAGTCATCTAGCAAAGAAAGAAAATAAAAAAGAAAGAAATAAAACTTCTATTTCACTTTCGCAGGAATCGCGGTTATATTTAGCACATACAATAAGCCTTTAAACCCCTATGTTACCCTAGAGAACGAGTTGTAGTTTCGTGAGGGTTTTCAGTGAATGTACCCATAAAATTCGGTCAACTTGCCAATTTGAAGAAATCAATGTATAATTAATTCACTTGATATATTTAAACAATCTAATTGAAGTTAGTCTTTACTCAAAAAATATTTTTATGTATAACTCCAAAGTAAATCTCTTAGAAAATCTTTTTATTATAGTTATACAAAACCAAGTCTAACATAGAAATTTAATTAAAAGTTTTGAAAGAACATGCTAACTCTTTGTTTCAAATAATTTTCAAGCCTCTTGATCAAATTATTTTTAACAACATATATATAAATATAACTATATATTTTTAAAAAGTATTTCTCTCTTTCTTATTTTATTTATATATATAGACTCTTTATTTCTTGGTGATTTTGTTCTACTTTATCGGACTTTCTAAGTGACCATTTAACGAGTTTTGGGCCAATAGATCCCAACCCAATTGGACTTAGATCATTAAGTATAGAATTACTCCTCGAGCTTAATTGCTCATCAACTTAGGCTTAGTAAGATAGAACACTTTGGAGTTTAAGAGAATTTTTTCGGTGCTCATTTTTCGTACTCTTCTTTTTTGAAAATATATTTAGTTTATATATATATATATATATATATATATATATATATATATATATATATATATATATATATATATATATATATATATATATATATATATATATATATATATATATATATAGAAAAATATTTAGATCAAGAGAACTTGAAATTTTAATTTCCACTCTAAGCTAAGCATGCAAAATTTTATTATCTTAATTAAAAGTCTAAGTTGGACTATAGTGAAGTTTACTATTTTAAAATTATTTCTTAAGAAATTTATTTAGAGTTATCATAAAAGGTTAACTTGATTATAAAACTAACTAAGAATTAGAAAATTTAAAATTTATTAAGTAGATCAATTATTAATTAACTCTATCAAGTTGGCAAGTGATAATTTCTTAGGAAAGAAAAGAAAAGAAAATATGAAGTAAAAAGAAGAAAAATAGTAAAATAAAGAGAAAAGATGACTAGTCCAGAGTCCCTACCCCCACACCTAAATTTTGCATTGTCCTCAATGCAAACTCTTTGGTGTACAAAGTAAAGCAGATAGAAAATAAAGTACTTATATATGTTCGGTTAACCTAGAACAATGATAAAAATCTGCAATTACCTTTAGTATGAGGAGGATTTCGCCAATTTTTTTAACTTTTTCTTTTTTTTTCTTTCAAAAATTTTTTATTTTTATTTTTTCTTCTCTTTTTCTTTTATTTTCGAAAGAACAAGAAACTCTCAAAGGAGAGAAGAATAAATTCTTGTAAGTTTTCTTATTATTATAGTAAAGATGTAAAATAAAAATTTTAAGATGAAAAGCTCGAGTCCTATATCAACTCCTATCTTATTGCTGAAAATTTTACCCCTAATTTTAAAGAAGCCTAAAATGATAAACTCAAAGATGTGCTTAAATTTTGTACACTCTGAGGTTTTCAATAATTCTTGCAGTATTGAAGGCAGATATGTTTCTTGTGTTTCTGATATTGGCTAGTCTCAAATTTGAACTCTGGTTCCCTAAAACTAAAATTCTATTCTAATACAATCAATTCTTCTTTGAAAATTTCTTCAAACTCAAGACTCATGGTTAAGTTATGATAATCTGATTGTTCTATATTTTCTAGGAACCTAAGCTCATCAACAAAAAGTTCTTCAAAACTAAGATCAGAGAAACTTGTGTCTGACTCCATAAAAACTAGTTCTGATTTAAATTCCTCTAGTATCTTGATTTCATCACCAAAGATCTCCTCAAAACTCAGGTCTGACTCACTCTCCTCTTCTAACACTTCACTTGAATTTTCCTGAATGTAGTTTATTTTTAGGGGTTGATCAGTTTGTTGGTTCCCTAGATTAAAAATATTGAGATCAACAGTCATATTCTCAAAGGTTTGACCACTCTACAGTTGACTAGAGCATTGAAAGATACTAAGAATGGTCTTCCTAAAATGACAGGTATCTGACCACTGAGATTGAAAATGGGATGCGTCTCCAAGACTATAAAATCTACTAGAAAAATAAATCCCCTATCTTGATCAGAACATCATCTATCTCTTCTTTGGGTATTTTTAAAGATCTATCAGCTAACTGGATGATACATCTTGTTGGCTTCAGTTCACCTACCCCTAGCTGTTGAAAAACTAAATAGGAAAGAAGATTCACACTAGCTCTCAATTCTAGAAGTACCTTATCAACGAAGGTGTTTCCTATAACACATAAAATAGTAGAACAACCGGGGTCCTTATGTTTCAAAGGTATGGGCTTTGAGAGCATGTCACTGATATTGGTAGCTAGAAAAACTTTCTTGAGAACATTAATGGTTCTTTTCTTAGTGAATAAATCCTTCAAAAATTTTACATAGGAGGGGATTTGTTCGATTGCATCTAAGAGAGAGATATTGACATTGATCTACTTAAACGTTTTTAGAATTTTCTCTACCTGGAGAGAGTTTTTCTTAGGCCTGAGTCTATCTAGAAAGGAAGGCCTGAGTCTATCTAGAAAGGGAGCAAACTGGTTTAAACCTATCAAAATTGACCTCAGATTCGGTTTCAGGTTCTTGTCATCGGAAGGAAGTGATTATTGAACAGAGTTATCAGAAAGAGAGAGAGTTTGTTCAAGATCAATATTTTGAATAGGAGAAGAGGAAGAAAGTGTTTGATCTTGAGACATTCTAACTTGATTATTGACATGTTTCCCTGACCGTAATGAATGGATTGCATTCACTTGAGTTTGGTAGGTTAAACTTAATCCGGTGTCCTTAGGGTTTGTAACAAGTTGACTCGAAAATATTTCTTTCTCTCTTTCACTCACGGCACTAGCTAGTTGACCAAGTTGGGTTTCTAACCTAGCTATGACTTGAGTGTTTGAGTTAAATATTTGACCAGTTATTTACATGAAGGAATTCAGAGTGTTGGATGACTGAGTCAATATGTTGGTGGTCTATGTGGAAGCTGTCATCATGGCCTCTAAACCTTTTTCTAAGACACTGAAACATTTCTCATGATCAGAACTCAGAGGAATTGGATTTACTGATTGATTTGGAAGAGACTGATTCTGACATGTAGGATTGGGTTATAAAAAGTTATTCGGGATGTTAAATGGAACTATATTTCCTCTAGGAAATTGTGGAGTTGAAGATGGATGAAATTTTAATTTTCGAAGAAGTTTTCCTGACTTCTTGTAAAATTTGGCTGATTTCTCTAACCAGGGTTGTAGGTTAGAGAAAATAGATCATTCACAAGACGTTGGAATGTCGCGTTTGTAGAGTCGAAAAAATTATTTATTTGATTGAATGAATGGGTTACAATCAAATTCTCTCGATTACAGAGGAAGAGAAGATTGATTTGACTTCTCTTTTGTATGGGTTCTTGGTGGCGAAAGAATGCTTCACTCAATGCTCACGTAGAGATCCGCTTTCCGTTGACGATCAGAACAAAGTTGTTGATGATTGATGAAGAACTCGATCTCTCTTGCGCGCAAGTGCTGGATTTTCCAAAAGTCCCCTGTTCATAGCTATTCACGGCTATTTATAGGGCTTTAAGCATGTAACTATCATGCTAGAATCGTGGAAACGTGGGTTAGTGGGCATAACTGATGCCCACCACTTAACCCACGTGGTTGTTGTGGCTTTCGTGGCCTTTGGGTTTGCTGCGAGGGCGAGCTTCGTTAGATGACGATCTTCGCTCTTCATTGGTGGTGAACCTTGATTGAATGACGAGCCGAGCTTCTTGAACCGTTATGCAGGCAAATTTCGATTGCATAACGAGGTCCGCTACTTGGATGAACTTCAGCTATATGACTAGCTTTCTTTGTTTGGGCGAACTTCAATAATGCATTTATGCATTTTGTTGATAGCGAAGCTTCGCCACAGGCTAACCTCGTATGAAATGGTTGGATGGTAAGCTTCACGCTATAGGCTAACCTTGTATGAAATGGTTGATGGCGAAGCCACGTGGCGAACCTCGCTTGAATGTCGAGGCTCACCGCCGTAGGCGAACCTCGGTTGAATGTCGAGGTTCACCGCAGTAGGCGAACCTCGGTCAGTGAAGAGCTTATTGCTTGGCGAACCTCGTCAAGGAAGGGCTTCGCCGCTTGGCGAACCTCGTCTGAATGAAGGGCTTCACTGCTTGGCGAACCTCGTCTAAATGGAGAGCTTCGCTACTTGGCGAACCTCGGTTGAGTGAAGAGCTTATTTGCTTGGCGAACCTCGTCTGAATGAAGAGCTTATTTGCTTGGCGAACCTCGTCGAAGGGAGAGCTTAGCTACTTGGCGAACCTCGGTCAGTGAAGAGCTTATTGCTTGGCGAACCTCGTTTGAATGAAGAGCCATTTGCTTGGTGAACCTCGCTCAAGGAAGGGCTTCACGCTTGGCGAACCTCGTCGAATGAAGGGCTTCGCCGCTTGGCGAACCTCGCTCAATGAAGGGCTTCACGCTGGCGAACCTCGTTTGAATGGAGAGATTCGCCAAACTTTGATGTTGTGGGCTAACCTCGGTTGAGTGAAGAGCTTCACGCTGGCGAACCTCGCTCGAATGAAGAGCTTATTGCTTGGCGAACCTCGCTCAAGGGAGAGCTTCGCTACTTGGCGAACCTCGGTCGAGTGAAGAGCCACGCTGGCGAACCTCGTTTGAATGAAGAGCTTCGCTGCTTGGTGAACCTCGTCTGAAGGGAGAGCTTCGCTACTTGGGCGAACCTCGGTCGAGTGAAGAGCTTCGCTGCTTGGCGAACCTCGTTTGAATGGAGAGATTCGCCAAACTTTGATGTTGTGGGCGAGC
Source organism: Asparagus setaceus (assembly GCA_012295165.1). Lineage (NCBI taxonomy): Eukaryota > Viridiplantae > Streptophyta > Magnoliopsida > Asparagales > Asparagaceae > Asparagus > Asparagus setaceus. The sequence continues at coordinate 62,847,025 of CM022705.1, read as the reverse complement.
CTCGTCAAACTTTGATGTTGTGGGCGAACCTCGTCAAGCCACTGTTGTGGGCGAACCTCGTCAAGCCACTGTTGTGGGCGAACCTCGGCAGACCACTGTTGTAGGCGAATCTCATGATATGACTGTTGAGCTTCGTTTTTCATGCGAGCCTCGTGTTAAAATTGAACTCCGCTCCACTTGCGAACCTCGTATTGAGGTCGAGCCTCGCCTCTTGAAGTTTTAACAACTAGGGTGCGCGTGACCCTCGCCTAGAGAATTTTTTAACTGTCTACAAGACCCCCTTCAAAGTTTTCAGACTTGAATCAGGTTGTGTGGGGTCTGGAATACTTTGAATTTTTCTAACAGCTATCGGCGAGGCTCACACGCCAACCTCGTCAGGAGTTCAGATATGAGGGCAAGGCTACGAACCTCGCACTCACCGACCCTTGGCGTTTCGTTTTCGATTTCTCTTTAAATCCGCATCCACGTGGCAAATTGGGGATTTGACGCCTTTCGAGTGACTTTTCACATCCAAAGATCTCGTCCGCAGATCTCGTATTGATGATCACGTGAGAGATCTGGGCCGTATCTCTCGGCCGTCAGTTGGGTTCTTCGAGACCCTATATATGACAGCGAAAGGCCGCAGAGAACCCCTCACTGCTCATCTTCCTCAAGCCACCAATCTAAATCACCGAAATCCCCTTGACGCCGGGCAATGGCCCCAAAACGCTCTTGGCAAAGGCAAAAGGCCATTGACTTCGGCTCTCCCAATCGCCGTCCGCTTTCACAGGTAAAAGACGTAAAGACATCGCTCGCCAAGACATGACTTTTATAATCTGCCGTAGAGTTGATTTCATGACATGATTTTCACTCTGGAGACGAGATCGATCTCAAAGATCATAACTTTCTAACTGCGCCAGCGGTTTTAACGAGGCTTGCCTCATTTGGCTTGATAAACCTCATCGAGGTTCTTGATCTTCCAGATCCCCATAGGGTCTCTGTTTTGAAACTCGCCTGTTTGGCGAGGTTTGATTCTTTAGATGAGGCTCGTTTTGGCGAGTCTCGTCTTTTTGAATGATGAGTTTTGTTTAGCGAGGCTCGTCTTCTTAAAGGATGAGTCTCGCTTGCTTGTTGGACGAGGTTCATTTACTGTAGACGAAATCCGTCTTTCTGACGAGGTTCGCTCAGTGATGACGAAGTTCGTCTATTTGGCGAGGCTCGTCATCAGAATGACTTTGTTCTTTTGAAGTGGCGATTTAAACCTCTGAGACTTAAACTTTTTTCTCTCTTTTCTTTTGTGTAGTTGAGCATCCCTCTACCCCCATCCCTCAACGGGGTGCTTTGAACAAGCGGTACTCGAGGCGAACGACTTTCTATCTTCAGCGGCATATCCTGTATTTGCGGACCGGAATGAAGAAGAATTGAAACTGCTCTCTGAACCCTCGACACCCACACTTAGGCGTTGGATTACAGATGCCCCTCTGGAATCTGTCAACCGGGACCAGATTATAAAGCCTGTCTTCTTATTTGGCAATGATGCTGAAGATCCAGATCTATTGGACTTGGGTTCGTACAAGTGGCTCCGAGTGGTAAACTCACGCTACATGTTCTTGCCCGCAATGGAACGTGACTATTCACTTACTTCACTAAGAGCTTCCGCTTCTAGAAAGATGAATTGGGATCTAACTCCCACTCAAGATGGAGTAATGTGTGGTCGCTTTTCCCGCGATGGTGCACAGGTGGACCGCCATGGTCATCATGTAACTGGTCTACAACCTGGGCTTTTCCAGAGGGAGCTTCCTGTTGGTGAATCAGCCGTCGCGGCCAACACTTTTGGTCGTGCTTTCCATAAGGCGGAGGGGCAATTCCCTGCCAAAGATTTCCGGACTCCTGGCTGGTCTCGATGGGGTTCTTCTCAATGGTGGCCTCGCGTCACTGAATACATTCTAAAAGAAAACCGTGACGAATTGGAGAAGTTTGGCCTCAGGGCTCCGATCAGGGCAACTCAATTGGGCCTAAGAAATAATTCTCAGCAATTCCTTGGGGTTTTGGAGTTGTATAATCCCGATACCCACACTTTCTTCACTCCGGATGGCGAATTGGGGATTGCTTTGCACGAGATGGCCGAGGTTTCTGGACTACCTCATGGGAGGTATCCGTACGAGGAGTACATCCCGGGGTATAAAGAACTAATGGATTTGGAAAAAGATCACCCCCAAGTAGTGGAGACCTATTGGGAAGTGATGTGCCACTATCATATTTGCACATGTAGGCACGGACGCGCTGATAAGAAGGGGGAGAAGTTCATTAGTCATAATATTTGGGCCCACTACCTCTTTGAAGAGTGGATGATAAGGAAGGTATTGTGGTGCCCACGAGTCCTCTTGGTGGGTACATTGTCGCGGCTTGTGCTTGACAACCTTCCGCTTTCTTATGTGACTTCCTCAGACGAGCATGGCTTCCCGGCAGGGACGACGTTTGACACTTATATTTATCGAGGCGGGGAGCCGATTTCTTCAAAGCGGTGCTAGCGGCTACCTCATGTTGTGGCTCAAACACATCGTCGTCCCCACCGGACTTTGATTCATTAGGACTGAGGTGATTTTCCTCGCTGTTTGCTTAGCACCGCGAGCGTCGGTATGCACTTCTTCCTGCCATGATTGCCCGTCTTCCGCTGCGGATTGCGGCGTCTTTGCTATACCTTCTGCCATGGTGCTGAGAACCCAAGGGTGGAATTACCATACGCCTATCTTATGGCGTGGTTCGTCATGCACTGCCCTACTCTCATGGGTACACCTTCTGCTCATATAGAGGGACAAATCACTCCTTTCATCCAAAGGCTAGAGAACGTCGATTGGAGCAAACATTACATGGCCGGTCGCGGCGCTCTCGGGACTATAAGAGTTATTCTTTTAGGTGCCTTCCTCATTTTCCTGGAGTCAGCTATGGACAAGCTTTGGTGGATGAACCTAATGCTCAGGGTTACACCACTTTGTCACTTGGCTGCTTCCTATGGCTCATGAGCATCCGGCCGGGGTATTTTGTCTACCGTTTCGGTCCTGTATGCGTATTGGAGCCTTATCTACCATCCGCTTTGCCCGCGGTTTGGGTATGATCAGCGTATGTCGGTAATCCCAATTCTCAATTACAATCCGGCGGTGCGGCTTAGTTGTGGGAGCGGGGCTTGATGCTTGGACCGTCGGTGGCGATGCAGTGCTCGTTTTCTCTTCGCGAGACCCTCAATCGGACGGCGTTAAGCTTATTGCAAGTGGCATTGCATGGCAAACGCAGATCCGTGTTTTAACATCAATTCATCGGGGTTGCGTTGATTCGGCGTCGTTATAGAAGGCCGGACTTCAGCGAGGAGCGTGTTTGAAGGAGTATTTAAGTGCTGAGAAGGATGTTGGTGCGGAGATACCGCATCCACCTAGCCCTCATGAAACTCAGACGGAAATAGATGAGGCCCTGAATGAGTACGGCAGCAACATTCCTTCTTCTGCTGGAGTTGAAGAAACTTTCGGGGCTGAACCTGTATCAGAGACACCTAGAGATTTTGTTCCTTTTGATGAACCATCCGAACATCTTCCGCAAGATCCTCTTGAAAGCTCTACCAGCCCGATCATTGGGCTGTGCCCGAAAACCACCCTTGAGCACGGAGGCGAAGCTTTGGTACCAACAACTCAAGGATCTAAAAGACCAGGGCTTCCTCGGACCAAGCGTGTAGTCAAGCGGGTAAGGAGAGAAGCCTTGATTGAATCTGCTGCCAGTTTGAGCCCCATTCGAAGGCCCTCGATCTTTGCCAAAGTATCTTGGGATGATCTTTGAAGAGTCTCACGTAGTTCTTTGTCGTTTCGAGCGAACCGGGACCCAAGATGATGATCTGGCGATCCCTACAGCGGTTGTGCACGAGACCTCATTTGCTTTGACTGCCGCCACCACCCCTCAATTGAAGTTCGCCAATCCGGCCTCGGCTTGTCCGTCGGGCTCAAATCCTTCTGGTACCCCTCTTCTTTTGACTTGTCAAAGACTACGGTATCTATGATTCATAATAATTTCTTTGCCATCCTAAAAGAATCTCTGCTCAAGTGTTGGGCGTGGTGGAGACTTTCTTTGGAATCAAGGCGTTTGGAACCCCTCACGGATGTGATGCGAGCGACCAGCGCTTCACTTCTGTGCCTTACGAACCTATTTGGTACAGGCAGAGACCCTTTTCAACAAATGGCGAGCAGCGTGACCAGTCTCTTCGTTCCATGATTGAGGACCGTGCTATGCATCTTAGGAGAATAAGAGATGATACCCAATTTGAGCTCCAACGTCAAATGCTCGAGAAGAAGCAGACTATTGGGAAGCTCTTTGAGACGGCCGCGCCTCTGTATGATGAAAAGAAAAGGGTTGCTGGCGCCGAGCATAACCAACAACTCCTGGTTGACTCCTACAAGGCTGCACTCGTCGATATTCAGGCAAAATTGGCGGAGGCGAGAGAGTGGAGCTAGCACTCTTGAGAAACATCGACTCGATAGCTCAATGTCACGGCGCATGAGGCCGATGCAAAATTGAATCGATGACTGGAAGAGTGGCGTTCTTGTAGCCAAATGCACGTACTTCCGAGCGATGATCTTTATAAGCGGCTGACGGAGGAGGTCAAAGTCGCTCAAAAGGAAGCGTGGACAAGATTGCCGAGATCCGCCAAACTCTTGGGAACTTGTAACTCATGTACCTTTGATTTTGTTATAAAATTTGACTTTGGTGTCCATTTAATGTTTTCTTGTGTCATTTATATCGCAATTTGGAATTTTAGCAAACCCCACTATCAACGGACTTGGTATGTCTTTACCAAGCTAGTTTGAGTTGGACTAGCCATACTTTTCCCCTCAGTATGGTGAGATTTCGAGGAGTTTCTTTTAGACTTAATGCTAAAATCTCCCCTCTATCCTTAGCTGTTCAAGGCGTTGGATTAAGAGATAAGGGCAAATCGCCTGGTAGGCCATTATTAGGAATAAAATCATGTGGGGATGATCGAATCGTTCAGTGAACGATCGTGATCAAAAAGTAATCAAGTTGTTCAGTGACGTAAAAGTATAACAACAGTGATTACGAACAAAATCATTTAGAGGAATGATCATGTGGGAGTGGTCGAGTCGTTCAGTGACATAAAAGTATAACGACTATGGTTGAAATAAAGGCACATCTCATGGTAGGCTACCATCAGGAATAAAACCGTATGGGAGTGATCAAATCGTTCAGTGACATAAAAGTATAACGATCATGATCAGAAAGCAATCAAGTTGTTCAGTGACATGAAAGTATAACAACAATGATTATGAACAAAGTCATTTAAGGAAATGACTCTGTGGGGTTAACTGAGTCGTTCAGTGACATAAGAGTATAACGACTATAATTGGAATAGGAGCACATCGCATAGTAGGCCACTATTCGGTGAGGGAGCTGATAGGGGTATATCGCTTGGTTAACCACTATCTAACATAAAGTCACTCGGACAGGTGACGATATGGAAATGATCAGGTCGTTCAGTGACGTAGAAGTATAACGACTGTGATCGAAAACAATCACATTGTTCAGTGACGTGAAAGTATGACCACTGTGATTGACATGAAGACACATCATTCGATAAATCAAAATTAGGTGACAGCCGTTGTTCATGGGGAATTGAAACATTGGCTCATCGTTGAGTAAACCCATACGGGATGACGAACATCATTCGGTACGAATAACAAACGTCGGAAAATTAGAGTATTGGCGCATCACTTGGTAGGCCAATGGTGGACATCGTAAAGATAAAATATTGACTTGGTAGGTCAATACTTAGAAACGATAAGATAATTGATTAGGGGTAATATTTCTTCAGAAACTTACCGTTGATAGGCATCATGATTTTGTCGCCTTCTTGATTGGTTAGGCGGTACTCTCCATTCGAGTAAACTGACTCCACTACGAATGGTCCTTCCCATTTTGATTCAAATTTCCCTTTCTTTTTGGAATTCAAAATCATTGGGCGTCGGACAGCGAGCACGAGGTCGCCTTCCTTGAAAATACGACATCGGACTTTCTTGTCAAATGCTTTAGAAATCCGGGTCTGGTACAACTCGATATGCTGTTGAGCCTGTAGTCGCTTTTCATCCAGCATTTCAAGTTCTTCAAGGCGTCGACGATGATTTTCTTCAGTCGTCATTCCAGTGTTTAATGCTATTCGTAGCGACGGAATTTGAATCTCCATCGGTAAAATAGCTTCACAACCATAAACTAAAGCATATGGGGTGGTACCCGTTGGTGTGCGAACCGTTGTACGGTAAGCCCACAAACTTTGTCCCAACTTATCATCCCAATCCTTCTTATTTGAAGAGACCATCTTGGTAAGGATCTTGATGATCGTCTTATTAAAAGCTTCAGCTTGTCCGTTCGCCGCAGGATAGTAAGCTGTTGATGCTAAATTCCGGATTCGGAATTTATCGCAGAATCGCGTGAAAGCATGACTGACAAATTGTGGACCATTGTCGTGGACAATCTGTCTTGGCACACCATATCGGTATATGACGTGATGTTTGACAAATTTGATCACATCACTAGTCTTGACCATTCTCAATGGAATAGCTTCCGCCCACTTTGAGAAATAGTCAGTTATCGCCAATATGAAACAATGTCCTTTTGAAGAAGGCGGAGAAATGGGACCAACAATATCCATTCCCCACGTTTCAAATGGCCAGGACGTGGCGGTAGGATGCAAGTGTTCCGGCGGTTGGTGAAGGTAATTAGCATGTATTTGGCATGCATGGCATCGTTTAGCGTAAGCCCGGCATCCTTACCATTGTCGGTCAATAATAGCGAGTCTACGCGGTAGATCCCATAACTTAGGTCCGGGCTGGTGTGCTCCACAAACACCGTCATGAGCTTCTTTCAAGACTTGCTCTGCTTCCTTAGTTGACAAACATCGAAGCAGTAACCCATCATATGCCCTTCTATATAAAGTCTGTAATTGGGAATCATAGTAAAATCTTGATGCTCGTCGACGAATTGACTCTCTTTCTTTTATGTCTTCGGGTAATATCCCATGCAAGACATAATCAATGATCGGGAACCGCCAGTCTCGTGCTTCAAGTGACTTAGATTCGTCTTCGACTGCTTGGATCTGTAATGCATATTTTGGTCGAAATAGTTGCCGACTAAACACACTAACCTGCTGAGTAGCATTCTCGGCGGGGCTAAGCGTAAGTACAAGAGACGCCGGCGCATATGCATAAGTGTTACGCAAGCGGGTACATGATCAATGTAAAAGCTTTCAAAGGAGTTGACTAAAGTTATGGCTGCTACATGATGAGGATAAGGTCCTCGTGCGACCGTACTCTCCTCTTAGTTGTTTCACGATTAGGCGAATCCCCAAATGCTTCAAGGTGTTTCCGCCTAAATGTTTGGCTATGTCGAGACCAATCAATAGCGCATTATACTCGCTACGCTATTGGTGCATGGTTCGATAGCGACCGCATTTCGTGGTATCACATGGTTTTGTGGAGATATCAATACTACCCCACTCGGCTACAACGGGCGTCGGTCGCTCGCGACTCGTCAAAGAACAAGCGCCATACCGTTCCTTAGAGACCAGATTAGCTTCATAAGGTTCATCGGGCATGCCTTGATACAATTCGACTTTCCCTTTCAATGGATGGTTAGCCATAAGATCACACACGGCTTGACCCTTCATCGCCGAGGTTTGAAGTGAATGTCGTCTTGAGATAATAACAATGCCCATCTAGCCATTCGACCATTCAGCGTGTCGGTGGGTCATGAATACATTATAGGGTCAATTTTGGAGATGGCGTGTATGGTGCGTCCCACTAGATAGTGCCGCATCTTTTGGATGGCGAAGACCAAAGCCAAACATTCCTTCGAATGGGAGGATATCGATATTGACCCGACGGTGTCCTACGAGGTAATAGATTTTGTTCGTGGCCATTGTCATCGTCTGTGCTAAAAGACACATAGCGCATACTCGTGCGCGGATGTAAATCGAAAGGGCTTTCCGACTTAGGTGCAACTAACAGGGGATTAGAAAGATATATTTTGATCTCTTGAATGCTTTCGGCAATCTTCATCCCAAGCGAGCGATACACCTTTCTTCATGAGCTTGAGAATGGTTGACATTTCCACGATAAATTGGAAATGAATCTGCGAATGTAAGCCAAACGCCTCTTGGAGACCACGAAGCTCCTAAGGCTTCTAGGAGGTGGAAGTTCTGGCTAGCTTTGATCTTGTCAGAATTAGAGGTATACCATCTGCTTTGTGACCACGAACCCTAGAAATTTGCCACTAGACATCCCGGAAAAGACTTAGTTGGGTTCATCTTGGTGATGTGCGCATTATCTCAAATGTTGTCTTCAAGTCATGCAAATGATCACCTTTGTGGCGACTCTTAACTACTAAATCGTCTACGTAGCATTCCACTTGTCTTAGTAAATGTTTTGGAAAATAGTGGTCATGGCACCGGTATGTAGCCCCGCGTTTTCAAGCCGAAGGCATAAGCGTATAACGATATATTCACGGCGGTGTTGAGCGATGTGCTTTTCGTCATCAGGATGCATTTTGATTTGATTGTACCCTGAAAAGCCATCCATAAAAGACATCCTCTCGAATCCACATGTGTTGTCGATAATGAGATCCGTGATTGGTAGAGGAAAATCATCTTTCGGACATGCTAAATTTAAATCTCGGTAATCGACGCATGGTCGGATCTGTCCGTTTTTCTTCAAAACGGGTACTATATTGGCTACCCAGTCGGGGTGTTGAACCTCCCGAATGAACCCTGCTTTGATTAGTTTCTCGATTTCTTTCTCGATAGCCTTCATGACCTGAGGGGAAAATCGTCGTTGTTGTTGTTTAACAGGTTTAGCTCCTGGCTTAATGTTAAGGCAATGCATAGCCACTTGAGGGTCCAAGCCAGGCATATCTTCATAGCTCCAAGCAAAGACATCGATATACTCTCGTACCAAAGCGATGAGGTTATCCTTTTCCTCAGTGGTCAAACTATCGCTTATGAATATGGATTTTGGATTAGCTTCGTCCCCCATATTTACTTGGATTATTTTGTCATCGGTGGGTGGCTCTCGTTGTTCAAAACGATGTTCCCATTGCATTCAAAATTTGTTGACTCATTGGATCCTCAATAGCGGTAGAGATCATCCTCTTGGATCTCTATTGGATCGGTGAGGTCATATTGGCCATCAAGGACTTAAATTCATGTCCTATCTTGGCGTCGAGAATCCTAGGAAGTTGCTTGAAGATGAGTGATCGACTCACCCTCGGTCATAACATGCCATGATGCGGTGACTCATATCCCAACCCTTTACGAAGTTTTATGATAGTAATCATCGGTGGCCTTAGGGACATAGCGGTCGGATCGGTGTTTTGATACCTTTTAGTAGTTTAGCCCTTCTTTGTGAAGGAAATCATATCCCATTTTCTTCATCAAATGTTGCGCCCGTCGTGAAATATGAAAATTGGGGTTCTTTTTCTTTTGCTTGGGGTTGTTCCACCTCGACTTGCAATGGTTTGTTGACTCGCCCAAAGATAATGTCTTTGATCATTATTAGGGACGGTATCACAAAACCGCTTGTGAAGAATTAAAGTGCCTTTGAGTTGTCATAAATGGCGGTGAATGGGCATGTGCAATGCGAGTTGACGATACAACCGTGGAAGAATTTCGACATCAAGTCGGTATGACTTTTAACACCGGTCGTAAGCTAAATCATAATTTTCATTAAAAGCGACTATGTCGTCATCGGGATCATTGGATCGATTACAAAGGGTTTTACATCATTGAAAACAACTCCTTGTTGGGACTCTATGTCGACTTCATTTCATTGTCATAGTCCTCGATCTGTGGTTCATCGGTTTGGCCTTCCTCAAGGTAGTGGGCGAGAATCGTAAAATAATTCTCCACACCTTTGAATGGTTGCCTTTTAGCGACCAATGTTTTAACCATCCCTTCTTCATCTACATACTTCATGCATTGATGCAACGTAGATGGGACGATCAAATTTTCATGGATCCGTGGTCGCCCAAGAGCAAATTATAAGATGTATCCGCGTCGATGACATAGCAGGTAACATCTGTCTTCAAGTCTCCTATTTGGCATTTGAGTTTGATCTTGCCCAAGGGACGAGAATTGGTAGCATTGAAACCGTAGATGGTAGTCCCGGTTGTCGCTAACCGATGTAGCGGTATCCCAAGATGTTGTATAATTCTCAATGGGATGATACTCAATGCAGATCCGGGTCAACTTGAGCTCGGTTTGATTCGGACAGATCCGATATAGCCAGTGAAGTACAACGGCCTATCATGCTTTGGGTTCTTCACTTGCATGTCCTCCGATGAAAAAGTAATGCAAGGTATCGGCCTTTGAAGACGATGACATTGGGCACAAATTTCGTTGTCCTTCGGGAAATGGCGAGAGCGGCTTCATTATCATGGCCGCTTCTGCGAGCTTCTACGGTAGATTGAGAGAGACGCAAGAGCTCAAATAAAGTAATTCTAGGGATGTTGGAGAGTTGGGCTAACACGTCGAACTGGAAAGGAGCCTTCGAAGTTTCAGGCATGTCCTTCCTGAGTGCTTTGTTGTAGCGGATCTCCCTTGTCTTGGACCCTGGCTGGCTCCTTCTTTGCTTCGTCGGGTGTTACCTCGGGGTACTCCCTTAGGAACTCTTTTCGCCTCGGGTTGTGGTACGGGATGTGCGGCCAGGGCGATTTGTTGCTTTCGGTAGAGTCATTGACTTGCTCCTTTTCGAGCGCGTGAGGTGGCGTTACAAGTCTTCCCTTTTGACTTTGAAGAAGTCCATTGTTCATCGATAACAAGTCGGGGTGAACCACATAATTCGCCTTCGGTAGTGTAAGGGACCATACCTTGTGCCTCCCGCCGCTGGAGATCAAAGTTCACAACTCGGCTACGCTTGATGGATCGGTTTACACCATCCGCGCGGAATTCGCAAAATCGCCAAATTGGAGAGCGACCATGTTTGCAGACACCTTCTTTTGATCCTCCCGCAAAGTCATAACACCTGCTTCTAGCAAGACCTGGATCTTGTCCTTCAATATGTAACATGACCCCGTCGGATGGTGTACCATTCGATGGTACATGCAGTATTTTGGATCATCCGTCCTTGAAGCTTCCTCCGGCTTCTTTATTTCCGGAAGCGTGATCTTGTTCATTTTAAGTAAAGTTTTAAGGATTGGGATGACCTGGTCATCCTTAAAATCATACTTCTTCTGAGGACGGCTGTCAGAAACATTTGATTTCTGCTTGAAGGGTCTCGAAGTAGGTTGGGTTTCCACAGCTAGAGTCTCCTTCCCCTTCGATTGCTTTTGAGGAGTAAAATTATTCTGATTACCCCTTTTGGGGCCGAGAGTCTGAGGTTCTTCTGCCTCGATCCTCTTGGCATGTTTTCAACCTGTTCCCCTTGCCTCACCAAGTCTCTCCAAGAGTGTGCTTCAACTGCACCCATCTTCGAAAGTATGTTGATCGAGAGGTTGGCTCTGCACATCTCGATGAATGTCGCTTCCGAGACTTGATCCCGGGAATGCAAGGATTGATTTCGGAATCTCTTGATGAAGCGGCCGGACTTCGTCTTCTTTTGTTTTCGGCCAACAAAGTGGCCATAGACACCTCGTCATCATCGAAAAATCGGGCCATAAAAGCCTTTGCAAATCTTTCCAAGAGTTGATAGAACCGGGCTCTAACCTTGAAACCACTTTCGGCGACTCCTTAAGAGTGCTAATGAATAATCGGGTCATAATAGGATCGTTACCGTTATATGCCGGTTTGCTTGGAAATAATAGATGTGTTGTGACGGAGAACTTTTTCGTCGAGCGCACCGAGTTAAGTGGCTTGAATTTTGGAGGATATGGGACATCATCCCATTCTATAGGATATGGCCTCGCCACCCCCAGCTCCTTAGATTGCCCTTGGAGTTTAAGAGTATCCAGCTGCTTTTGGAAATCCCGCAACGTATGATCTTGTTCTTTTGTACGCGGATTCGACTCCGCTTCAGATGACATTGAATGTACATCATGATCCCTCTCGTAGTCCTCTCGCCTCGATTTGGATCCTCCTTCGTCTGTCTTCTTCTTGCCTACAAGTTTCTCCATCATTATTTCTAAACGCCTGATAGATTCTTGTTGCGCAAGAATAGTAGCTTGTTGCTCTTCAATCCTTCGTGCCATCTCTTCTTCTCGTTCGGCCATGAGGACACTGGCCTGATCACTGAAATCAGTATTTGAAGGTTGAGACGTAGCGACGCCAGAGTTCTCAAATCCTTCAGAAGTACCCCCAGCCAATTGGCTATAGTCAAACGGGATTGGCGTTAGATGCGACGGGTGCCGATGGCCTATGGCTATTGATTAACGCACCTCATAACCCTGGGGAATATTCAGGGTCCGACGATTCCGGACTTCCTGTTGGGGTCTTGCTCCCGCTTCTCCCAACCATGTTGATAGTCACTCCATGACCATCACGGGCCGCTCGCTTTTTATGGTGGAACCGCCTTCGTCTGGTTGACGGGTCAGACAATCGCTCAAAAACCGAAGGCTGATGCGTCGATGAACATTGTGCGCGCATCGCAGAGATGAGCTTCTCACAGCAGCAATGAGACTGCATTTGATTGGCATCACGCTTGCGTGTGAGATAATCACGGAGATCAGAAGTGGGTGTACCCCCAATTGATTCTGAAAAACGAGCCTCATATGAAAGAGGCTTCCTGAGTCGAGTTTGGCGAACCTGGCAAGGTTGCCATTTCCTTTGATTCTGGCGGCGAGGTTCGCTGCCCTGCCGAGGTTCGTCCTTGTTCGCGGGGAAAGTTGGTTTGTTATTCATTGCTCGTTTGAACTTGTTTACAGCTTCGTTGGCCTACAACAAAATTTCAAAGAAAGAAAATGCCTTTATTTGGTACAATGAAAGCGAAAATTACAACTCTCTTCCTTTTGTGAACAAACACGAGGATCTCTATTTTCAGGGATCACAAGCTTGCGTGGAGTTCTTTGCCTATGCCGGACTTTTGTTCGTCCGTTGACCACCGCGCAATTCGATCACGGTGTAAACCGGGTTACGGAACTCTGAGGCGTAGAGGGGCTCGTTTCCGAAGGAAGCGAAGCGCTGAGGATCACACTCCGCGAAGGAGAGGATGCGCTGCGGGGATCACACTCACGAAGGAGAGGATCACGAGCGTGAGATCTACAAGGAGAAATCCTGGCTATCCACGAGGTTAAGGCGAAGCTTAACCTAGAGGGTATCTGTGGATTCGACCGAGTTTGTTTACCTTCCGCCTATAGATCGGCGTCGGCGGACTTGAGCTTCGCCGGTGCTTTCGGGACCGTCGTCGTAGATCTCGCGAGAACTCTTCGAATACGCCAAAATCCCCAAAAATCCTCCAAAATCCCAAAATCCGACCTTTTAATGAGCAAGACCCCCTATTTATACAAAACAAAGGGGGTACGTCGACTGGGTGGCCGGCCACTTTGTCAGCCACCTCTACCAAGTTGTCGAGGTGGTTCGGCCATGGTGGTCGAGCCACCCTACCACTGCCGAGGCACCTCGCCAAGTTGCCGGAATTCCGCCAGTGGTGCCGAGGCCTCCCGCCAGTTGTCGAGGTGGCTCCCAGTGGCCGAGCCACCTCGGCCAAGTTGGCGAGGTGGCTCGGCCAAAGTGGCGAGCCTCCTCGGCCAAGTTGGCGAGGTGGCTCGGCCAAAGTGGCGAGCCTCCTCGGCCAAGTTGGCGAGGTGGCTCGGCCAAAGTGGCGAGCCTCCTCGGCCAAGTTGGCGAGGTGGCTCGGCCAAAGTGGCGAGCCACCTTGGCCACTTGGCGAGTGCGGCGTCGCGGCGCTCGTCGTCTCGCGTCGTTTTCCGTCGACTCTCCGTCGATTCTTGGTCTTAGGGCTTAGTTTTGCTCGGTGATGTCGCCGTTGTGTTTGAGTCCGTGGTCCGATCAACTTCGAGCTCAAGCGGTTCGTTTGCATCGACGGACTAAATACGGTTGATTAGTCTCGTCGGCGTTTGAGTTTAGCCAGCTTCGCCTCGTTGAGCTTCGTCGTCGGGTTTTCTCCCGCGGGCGTCGTTCGGCGGCTCGTGCGCCTCGCCGACTCACTTCATGGGTTCGTCGACTGCGCCTTATCGTTTTGCGGCGTAATCCGTCGGCGGCGTTACGATGGCGCCGTCGGATGGATCGTCGGTTGTCAACCTTTGTTTACGAGTCTTGTTTGGGTATTGATAAGCAATTTTAACGCCACAGATACCCTCCAAAGCCGCCTCGGCCTCGATTCTTGATGAGTCTGGGATGCTTTGGACATGATGAGCCCTTCACCCCTTTAGTTGGCGTGATAGGACTTACGAATGACCTTGGCGTTTGATCTCTCATCTCCCTTCAGTCTTTCCAGTGCTTTGTAGGATTGCTGAAAGCATTACGGTACTGCATTTTTTGTCTGACCGTTGTCGAGATCTTGACCAGAAGTCGGTAGATGAATTTCTTTTGAGATTGGCTCCAGTATTTAATTCCTCCAATCCTCTCAGGTTCTCCAGTGCTTTGTAGGATACCCAGGGGTGTTACGGTGCTGCATTTATTGCTTGACCGTTGTTGGAGTTTCAAACTGTAGCCAATTAAGTTTCCTTACTGTTGTTGACTCGTGTCGGTGGATTGTCGTCCAATTGACCATCGAGATTCCTCCGTTGATCGGGAATTCTTGATGGATCGAACCGTTGATCGGTGAATCCTTCGTCGACGACTCGTTGGTTGGCGTCGCTCTTGCATTACTTCGTTGCGGTGTGTTCATCCACGGTGGGAGGTATTCTTCCCAATTGTTGATTGGTAGGCCCTCGGTGGGGATGCATGAATCGGCGATGTCGATGGGAGAGTCCTTCGGTAGAAGCGTTGTCGTCGATATAAGCCTCGTCGAATTTTATCCCTCCTTGAGGTCCCAGTGGGAGAAATTGAGGGTTATCGAGTTATCCTTAAGAATATGGTAATATTCTCGGGAACTTCGTTAAGAACGGGAATTAGTTTATACTCGTAATCCTATTTGGAGTAGGGCTAAGCGGCACGGAAGAACATCTGGAAGATTGAGTCATCGGGGTCCATTCTTTAACTGACTTAACGGGATGCTAGCGTTATTCTTGGACTCGAAGTTCAAATCTGTGAGACCGAGCATCATTGGAGGCTAGCGTCATTGAAGCTTCATCTTCAGTGAGACATTTTGGTCTTGTGTATTTCTTTGGATAAGCGAGTATAGTAGAGCTCGAGCAGGAATTCAAGCGGCGAGGAGAGCGTCGTCTTGAAGGCGGCGAAGGCCAACAAAGAAAAGACTCGTGATCGTGCGAAATTTGAACTCTCGAAGCGAAGCTGGTTGATATCAAGAAGGCTGCGGAGGCCCTTAATGGCGAGGAGACTTCGGGGCCGAGCCGGAGGAACCGGCAAGCCTTTCTCAATAAAATATTTCTGTCACCAATTTGCGTTTAGAAAACTTGTGTAACTTCAATCTTTTATCGATAAAACATATTTGTCCTCTTTTGTGCTCTATTATGATTCCTTTTATTTCGTGAAATAATTAACCATAATACTTATAGGATTTTGGCAAACCCTCGACCATCAACAGTTTGATTAGCCTTTACCAACTACCGTTTGAATTGGGCTAAGCGTGCGGATTGTCCAAATCCGTTCCGCCGCGTGGCGTTGTCTTTGGAAGAATGAAACTCTTCTAGACTTCGTTGCTATGATATTGAATACATAGGCTTGGTACTCTTTTACGGGCAAGAGATGCGACAGCGGCGTGTGGCGTTGGCTTAATCCCTTCTTAGGCTTGGGATGATGTACCCGAGTCGAACTCGGTGTCTTCTTCAATCGGAAAAAGACTAAGCGACAGCGTGTAAAGGCGTTGACTTTAGGGTTATTGGCCAACCGACCTTCAGCGGGTTTGATGAGCCTTTACCAACTACCGTTTGAGTTGGGCTAGCATGTAGATTATCTAAATCCGTTCCACACACAGCGTTGTGCTAAAAGAATGAAACTCTTCTAGACTTAATGCTACGATGTTGATGCGTGGCCGTCTTTTATCACGGGAATAGACTACGACAGCGTGTGGCGTTGGCTTTATCCTTCTTAGGCCGGGATAAAATGCCCCGAGTCGAACTCTGGTGTCTTCTTCAATCGGAGAAAGACTAAACCGACAGCAGCGTGTAAAGGCGTTGGCTTTATCCTTCTTAGGCGGGATAAAATGCCCCGAATCGAACTCTGGTGTCTTCTTCAATGGAGAAAGACTAAACCGGCAGCAGCGTGTAAAGGCGTTGGCTTTATCCTTCTTAGGCGGGATAAAATGCCCCGAATCGAACTTCTGGTGTCTTCTTCAATCGGAGAAAGACTAAACCGACAGCAGCGTGTGGCGTTGGCTTTATCCTTCTTAGGCTTGGGATAAAATACCCCAAGATGAATCTTGGCCCCTTCTTTGACGGAGAAGGGTTGAACCGGAATAAGGTTGATTGAGGTGGGAAAGGAAGAATGTATTCTATTTCCCGAAGGTGGAGAAGAAGGAGGATCTTGTCTCCTATCTCCGGGTAAGTGATGAACAAGAGAGGAAGGTTTTGTATCCTATCTCTTGCCAGTGGAGAGGAAGGTTTTGTGTCCTATCTCCAGGTGCTCACGAATTTGAAATAAGAGAGGAAGGTTTTGTATCCTATCTCTTATTGATGGAGAGGAAGGAGGATCTTGTCTCCCATCTCCGGATATTGGAAAGGAAGGATTTTTGTCCTGTTTCCAGTGGGAGAGACTAAAAATGGGATCTCCATTTTGAGACTCTTGAAAGATGAGACTAAGAGTGGGATCTCCACTCCGAGAATCTAAGACAAGAGAGGAAGAATGTATTCTATCTCTTGCTTACGGAAGGAAGAATGTATTCTATCTCGGGTAAAATGTGGGAAATGAAGAATGTATTCTATTTCCAGATGAAAACTAAGAATGGAATCTCCACTCGAGAATCTGGGAAGGGTAGGATAGCTTTAAGCTTTTGTAGGATTGCTAACGAGAATTTGAAGTGGACCTCTGGTTAGTGGAGGAATCGAGAGGGATTTTCTTGGTGGTTGGACGGGAGATTTTAGTGGGCCCACCGTCAATGAATTTGTCGGTGAGAGAATTTTGGAGGAAAACACAATAACTTAGGGTTATCCTCATGAAAATGAGTGAGATATTCTCGAGGAACTTCCCATCAAAGCGGGTTATCACGAATGTATTAAGGATAATACTTTTCGAAACTTCCATTTATCGGCATTAATTGCGGTCGCCATCTGTGATAAGGCGATATGCACCGTTTGAATAGGCTGTGTCTATTATAAGCGGTCCTTCCCATTGGGTTGAATTTATCTTTCTTTTAGAGGTGAGGATTATGGTAGTCTAGCGTGAGGGCGAGATCTCCTCCTTAAAGGTTCTCTGTCGAACTTTCTTGTTGAAAGCCCTCGACATCCTAGCTGATAGAACTCAATGCATTGTTGAGCCTCGAGCTTCTCATCTAACATCTCAAGCTCTTGGCGTTTTTGATGTTGTTCTTCTGGCCATCTCGCTGAAAGGGCGATACGGCGACGGGATCTCGATTCCAATGGGAGAACTGCCGCACCCGCAAAACCGTGAGTACGGTTCTCCAGCCATGGCGCATACCGCGGCGATACGCAGGAAGCTCCGAAGTTTATCATCCCACCCCGCTTGTTATTCTTCACAAGCTTCGACCAATTTTGATAATCGTCTTGTTGAATGCCTCGGCTAATCCATTTCTTCTTTGGATTATAGAACATCGGCGAGACATCTTGTATTTTAAACTTTTAGCAAAACGATGAAGGAATTGCGATGAATTGGGGACCGTTGTCATGCACGATCCGTCTTGGGACACCGTGTCGATAGATGACATGGTGTTTGATAAACTTGATGGCGGTACTCGCCTTGACCTCTTTTAGCGGATTGCTTGACCCACTTGGAAGTAGTCGGTAATTGCTAGAATAAAGCGATCTCCTTTAAGCGGCGGAGGAAAATGGGACCTACAGCGTCCATTCCCATGTCTCAATGGTCAAGGATACCGCCGCCTGGCCGATAATAATTCGCGGAATTTGACACGCTGCGGGCATTTCGAAATGCATCTCGACCGCTGCCTAATCATCATGGGCCAAAAGTAGCCCATTCTCACGATTCGATCGTAGAGTTTGGGACCAGGTGGTGTGCACCACATTCACCTTCGTGTGCTTCAGAAGGACCTCTCCTTCCTCTTTGTTTGAGAGGCATCGAGCAAAGACCGTCGTACCCGGCGATATAACATCGGGTTTCCGTGTCATAAAGAATCTTGGAGCTCTTAGCGGATTGACTCTCTCTCCTTCCGTCTTACGGTAGAATACCATGTAAGACATAGTCGATGATAGGGCGCCAATCTCGGGGCTCCAACTTGGTTTGGGTTGCATGTACTTCTTTGGTAACTAGCCCTTTATCTCCTTGTGCCTCATCGTATAATAGTGCGAAGAGTTGGTGAGTCTGACCGTAACTAGTTGCTCGGTCTCGGAAGGTTGTGCTAGCGACCGATTCGCGCCGCCCGGTGCATCCGCATAAGCGTTTTGGAAGCGGGATATATTCGATGAAAAACTCTTGAATGATGCGCTATTTCAACGACTATCGATGATAGGGGATCAGATCCAGTTCGACCGTAGTCACCACGAACACCTTAACTATCAATTGTGAATCTCCATGCGGCGAGATATTGACCCCGGCTCTTTGGCGAAGCTAAGTCCGATAAGTAGCGTTGTATTGACTCGTTATTGGAGCGAGGTTGATGAGTGAATAAGCACGGGCATGACATGGTTCAGGAAATCAAGACAACTCAGACTCGGCGGAGACTCTAGAACATCCGGGTACTCGCTACATTAGTAGCTCGAGAAGCTCACAAAGTACAATCGCCATATTTGTTGGTGCGATGTAATGTTGACTTCTTGAACTTCATCAGGAAGATCATCATATAGCTCAAGCGCATCCGTTGTCGGTGGCGACCAGAGATCTAAATCGCTTGTCCTTTGGTGACTTACATTGTTTGAAATACAAGTCATATTGGGACAAGAGCAAGGCCCATCGCCAAACGCCAACTCATCGAGGCGGTTTGGGTCATAAATATCACGGATCGGTTACATTAGAGATAACATAAATCGTCTGTCAGGCTAAATAGTGCGCATTTTACGAATCGCGAACACTAATGCGAGCCTTGCTTCGACCATTGGATATCGAGACTTCGGCCACCGACTAATGTTATTTCGGGTAATACTTTGCTGTTACGTGACCGCCGTCGTCGTCTTGCGGTAAAGCGCAACGAGTGATCCGTTGCCTTGGCGTAGATCAAAAGCGGTTTTCCGACAGCGGTGCAACAAAACGGAGGTTTAGCGAGATCGATTTGATCTCTTCAAGCGGCTTTCGGCGGCGTCGTCCCAAATAAATGACACACCCTTCTTGTTCAGCGGAGAGCGGTTGGCACTTCGGATAGGTTCGATATGAACCGTCGGATGTCGCCGTAGCGCCCTTACGAGTTCTCTCGGATTTCGGGGTTGCAATTCTTGAATCACCTTCACTTTGTCGGGATCGGCGTGGATTCCTTTGTCGGTGGCAGCGAAGCGGAACTGCCTTTGGACATCCCAAGGAAGGATTTAGCGGGATTCATCTTTAGGCGATGAGTTCGCATGAGTTCGAATACCGTTCTAAGATCTTTGATGTGATCTCCTTTGTCCGCGGCTTTTCCGCGACCAAATCGTCGGCGTAGCATTCGACCGTTTTCGAAGATGATCTGGAAAATTTCCGTCATCGCTCGGCGATATGTGGCACCGGCATTTTCGGGCGAGCGGCATGGTATGTAACAATATATACCGATGGGCATTACGAGCGGTTGTGTGTTTGGCATCATCGGGGTGCATCTTGATTTGGTTGTACCCCGAAAAGCCATCCATAAAGGACATTCTTTCAAATCCACACGTGTTGTCAACTATGACATCGGTGATTGGAAGAGGAAAGTCATCTTCGGGCAATCGCGTTGAGGTCTCGTAGTTAAACCGCGGATCCTAATCGACCCATTTTTCTTCATGGCCGGGACTATATTCGCCACCCAATCCGGATGTTGAATTTCCTTGATGAATCCGATTCTATGAGTTTCTTCACTTAGTGGCGATTGCCTCCAATATTTGTGGGCGAAACGTCTTTCTTTGTTGCTTGGCGGGTTTGACATCCGCCTTGATGTTGAGGCGATGTGTCGCCACATTAGAGTCGAGTCTGGCATGTCCTCGTAACTCGGTGAATACATCGATATACTCCTAATTAGGGCAATCAACTCTTCATTTTCTTCGGGGCGTATTGCTGATGTTTATGAGTTTGGGATGCTCTTCATCACCCATATTAACTGGACTACCTCATCCTTAGTGGGGGTTCTCTTTGTTGAACCTATCCACTGAGCTGCTCTTGGAGTTGATGGATCCATGGGTCTTCCCATGTTGGCATGTCTTCATCACTCTCAGCGATGGCGGGATCAGCGAAGCCATATTTGACATTAAAGCCTTGAAAGCTTCTCGAGGCTGGTGTCGATTCCCGCCGAAGAATCGGGCGAATGTCGAGTCTCCCTCACCGGTGGATTATTATCAATCGACCCGAGCATTCATCTTCGAGGAGGATTCAGATCCCAACCCTCTCGCTGGTCATATCGCTTTGAGACTCCGATCTTCTTGGCATTTTGTTGCCAAGCCTATCAAGCGGCGCCTTCTTGGTGGCCGGTCGCGATTACATTCGACAACACCGCCTGATTAGTTTGAGAACACGGACAATGCGTGTTCAATTGAGAGAACTTCTCTTCGAGATTTTCGTACTGACCGCGATAGTACAACTCATCGGCATGAATGCGGAAAACACCCTTCGTGTGTTGGTATGACTTTTGGTATAGCGTCATCGTCGTCGGATAAGCGTCTCGCCGAGGATGAGTCACATTATCGAGAGGTTCCAAGAGTCACTAATCTCAGCGTTAAGCCTTTGCAAGCGAAGTTTGGCGGGCTCGAACCCGATCCGAATTCGGTGAGGCGACTCGGGGAATCTTCTTATCACGGTTGAGGTGGAGTGCGACCCCATACCGGAGTGACCGGGACTTCATACTTGGGCCCAATCGTTCTTTGATCGAAATTTTACCTCGATCATCATGCAATGAGCCGAGGTGCTCCAAAGCCGTTTTCTTGCTTCGGGAAGCTCCAGCGAGCTCGACCGATGGCCGGAGGTGGAATCGATATTGGGGCGGGCCTCGTTGAGATCCGCTTTCGTTGACGATCAGAACAATGTTGTTGATGATTGATGAGATTGCTGATGAAGAGCTTGATCTCTTTCTCCTGCGCAAGTGTTGATCTCCAAAAGTTCCAAAAGCTTCCTGCCTAATGGCTACTCACGCCATGCAAAAATTGGGAAGCGGGTTAGCGATGCCCACTACTTAATCCCGTGGTAAATTGGGGATTCGGCCAGAGGCGGCGTCGAGCCTCGTCGAATAACGAGCTTCGAGCTTCTTGAACTTCTTTGCACAGGCAAATCTTGATTGCATAACGAGGTCGCTACTTGGATGAACTTCAGCTATATGACTAGTTTATTTGTTTGGCGAACTTGATCGAATGCATTTATGCATTTTGGTTGGATAGCGAGCCCATGGCTTGGCGAACCTCGTATGAAAGTCGAGCTTAAGCTAAGTGGGCGAACCTCGCCTTAAGATTAAAGTCCAATTTCGGGCGAATGTCGAGCCGCTCCTCTTGTGAACCTCGGATGAAAGTGGAAATCAGCATTGTGGGCGAACCGTCGGACCACTGTTATGGCGAGCCGTCGGACCGGTATGGCGAACCTCATCGAATGAAGGGCTTGGCGAACCTCGACCGAATGGAAGCCATTTGCTTGGCGAACCTCGGTGAATGGAAACTTCCACCTTGGCGAACCTCGGTGAATGAAGGGTTTATTTGCTTGGCGAACCTCGGTGAATGGAAACTTCCACCTTGGCGAACCTCGACCGAATGGAAGCTTATTTGCTTGGCGAACCTCGATGCGAATGAAGGGTTTATTTGCTTGGTGAACCTCGTTGAATGGAAACTTATTTGCTTGGCGAACCTCGATGCGAATGAAGAGCTTATTTGCTTGGCGAACCTCGTCACGAATGGAAGCCATTTGCTTGGCGAACCTCGTCACGAATGAAGAGCTTCCTTTGCTTGGCGAACCTCGATGCGAATGAAGGGTTTAAGCTTGCTTGGCGAACCTCGTTTGGATGAAGGGTTTATTTGCTTGGCGAACCTCGGCCGAATGGAAGCCATTTGCTTGGCGAACCTCGTCACGAATGGAAGCCATTTGCTTGGCGAACCTCGATGCGAATGGAAACCATTTGCTTGGCGAACTTTCTCATATGCTCTGAAGAGCAGTCGTAACTTTCAAACCGTGCGTCGAATTGGGCCGAATTATCGTGAAAATCGACTATCTCGGCGAGGCGAACCAACCAAACCCACGAAGGGTTCGGTTTGCTCTGTCATTTTGCCCAATTCCTTCGGTTTGAGAGATATCGGCACTTTGTAAAGTCAAGCATTGGTGAACTTAACCTTTAGGCGGAGAACGATCACGGGCGAGGGCGATAGTATGATACTCGCCGAACCGGATCAACTTGGATTCGGTTGACTTATTTGGGCGTAATTATTACACCCTCTGCGAGTTTTGGTCCGCTAGCCGGTTAGCGGTGAGTCAAGGGCGGCGGCCCCTTCTGAGTCGGGCGGCCACAAATTTTTTTCCTATCGTCGCCAGGGCCTTTGACTTCTTCTTCGGCCGGGATGCGGATTTGCGGCTCACGACCACGGCGGTCTCGACTTGAGACCGTTGGCTCAATGATTAGCCGGCTTGTTCAGCGGGGAAAGTTGGTTTGTTATTCATTACTCGTTTGAACTTGTTTTACGGCCGTTGGCCTACAACAAAATTTCAAACAAAGAAAATGCCTTTATTTGGTACAATGAAAGCGAAAATTACAACTCTCTTCCTTTTGTGAACAAACCACGAGGATCTCTATTTTCAGGGATCACCAACTGCGTGGATTCTTTGCACTGTAGGGGACTTTTGTTCGTCAGTTGACCACGGCGCAATTCGATCACGGTGTAAGCAGGGTTGCGGAACTTCTGAGGCGTAGAGGGCTCGTTTCACGAAGGAAGCGAAGCGCTGAGGATCACACTCCGCGAAGGAGAGGATGCGCTGCGGGGATCACACTCCGCGAAGGAGAGGATCGCGGGGCGGAGTGAGATCTACAAGGAGAAATCCGGCTATCCACGAGGTTAAGGCGAAGCTTAACCTAGAGGGTATCTGTGGATTGACCGAGTTTGTTTACCTTCCGCCTATAGATCGGCGTCGGCTGGACTTGAGGCTCGCGGTGCTTTCGGGACCGTCGTCGTAGATCTCGCGAGAACTCTAGAAATGCGTAAAATCCCCAAAAATCCTCCAAAATCCCAAAAATCCGACCTTTTAATGAGCAAGACCCCCTATTTATACAAAAACAAAGGAAGTGCGGCTGCCCGACCCGACAGGTGGCTCGGCCGCGGCGAACCACCTCGGCCAAGTTGGCGAGTGGCTCGGCAAAGTGGCGAGCCTCCTCGGCCACTTGGCGGCGGCTCGGCCAGTGGCCGAAACCACCTTGGCCACTTGGCGGTGCGTCAGCGGCGCTCGATCTCGCGTCGTTTTCCGTCGACTCTCCGTCGATTCTTGTCGATTCTTGGTCTTAGGGCTTAGTTTTGCTCGGTGATGTCGCCGTTGTGTTTGAGTCGTGTCCGATCAACTTTGAGCTCAAGCGGTTCGTTTGCATCGGCGGACTAAATGCGGTTGATTAGTCTCGTCGGCGTTTGAGTTTAGCCAACTTCGCCTCGTTGAGCCGTCGTCGGGTTTTCTCCACGGCGCGTCGTTTCGCTGGCTCGTCATGCGCCTGTGACTCACTTCATGGGTTCGTCGACTGCGCCTTATCGTTTTGCGGCGTAATCACGTCGGCGGCGTTAAGGTCAGCGCCGTCGGATGGATCGTCGGTTGTCAACCCACTGTTTAC
The DNA here is from genome assembly GCA_012295165.1 of Asparagus setaceus. Taxonomy (NCBI): domain Eukaryota; kingdom Viridiplantae; phylum Streptophyta; class Magnoliopsida; order Asparagales; family Asparagaceae; genus Asparagus; species Asparagus setaceus. The sequence continues at coordinate 62,822,924 of CM022705.1, read as the reverse complement.
GAGTCTTGTTTGGGTATTGATAAGCAATTTTTAACGCCTACAGTCCTGTTTAGAGGAGACCTCATGTTGGCGAAGTTCATTGTTTGGACGAGGTTCATCCCTTTTAAAGGGGACCTCATGTTGCTGGCGAGATTTGCCACTCAAACAAGGCTCGTCCTTCAAGGGGACCTCACGTTGTAGGCGAGGTTCGCCACTTTGACAAGGTTCATCCCTTTTTGAGGGGACCTCACGTTGTAGGCGAGGTTCGCCACTTCGGCAGGCTGGGGCGGCGTTAGATCTCTTGGGCCGAATTAGCGGTTGGGGCGACGTTAGTCTTGTGGGCGAGTTCCAGGTGGAGGCGGCGTTCATCTTGTGGGCGAGGTTAGCGGTAGGCGACCTCGTCTTGTTTGAATGAACCCCTTGATGATACGAGGTTCGTTGGCTTTCTTTGGGCGATAGTGGAATCCGTCCAGCAGACCAAAGCTTCGAACGCGTCGGCGAGCTTGGTTACTGTCGGCGGCGTTATGCAGCGTCTTGAGAGGGACCGTTAGAAGGTCCGGTCTTCCATAAGCGGACGAGGCTCGCCCGAAGCCAAAACTTGGCTAACAACATCGAAGTTGACTTGGGTTGCTTAACAACCCACTTCTTAGCCCGCCGGCTAATTTTAGAGCCTTGTCCTTGAGAGACAAAGGCTGATTGTCGAGGTTCGCCGAGAGGATTCAGCCAGGCCACGGGGCTGAAGTCTCATACGAGACTCGACGACACTTGCGGTCTTCACCGGGCTAGATGCCCGGAGGAGAGGAACTCCTCAGATTACCCCTCGATCGAATTCAATGACCAAGGTTTGAACCTCGGTTCCAACCGCAATCTTGTCCGACATGCCACCACCACCATCTAATGAATGGTTGCTCCCACTGTGGTCGCCATCTTCTGTAGAGTCGAAAAAATTGTTTATTTGATTGAATGAATGGGTTACAATCAAATTCTCTCAATTACAGAGGAAGAGAAGATTGATTTGACTTCTCTTTTGTATGGGTTCTTGGTGGCAAAAGAATGCTTCACTCAATGCTCACGTAGAGATCCGCTTTCCGTTGACGATCAGAACAAAGTTGTTGATGATTGATGAAGAACTCGATCTCTCTTGCGCGCAAGTGCTGGATTTTCCAAAAGTCCCCTGTTCATAGCTATTCACGGCTATTTATAGGGCTTTAAGCATGTAACTATCATGCTAGAATCGTGGAAACGTGGGTGTAGGCAATAAAAATTGCCTTAATCCCTACACAGCAACTCGGAATGAGCAAAAGAGCTTAAGGGTCCATCTGAGTGAAGTCAGGTCCGCCTAAAGGTTAAGTTCACCTGAATGCTTGACTTTACAAAATAGACAAAAGTGCTGATATCTCTCGAACCGGAAGGAATTGGGCAAAATGACCAAAACAATTGGCTCTGTCTCGTCGAGATAGTCGATTTTCATATATAATTCGTCCAATTCCGACATACGGTTTGAAAGTTACGACCCGTTCCTCGTAGCATGTTCTGAGGCTCGCCCGTAGAGCAGGCTCGCCTGCAAAGGAGCTCGCCTGCGTGCTTGAAGCTCGTCTGCATAGGCCAAAATCGCCCACAACCTCAAAGTTTGACGAGGCTCGCCTACCACATCATTGCAGCGAGGCTCGACATTCAACCGAGGTTCGTCATTGCGGGCTCGACATTCAGCAGAGGTTAGCCTACGGCGGTGAACCTCGACATTCAACCTCGACATTCAACCTCGGCATTCAACCAAGGTTAGCCTACAGCGGTGAACCTCGACATTCAGCAGAGGTTAGCCTACGGCGGTGAACCTCGACATTCAGCAGAGGTTAGCCTACGGCGGTGAACCTCGACATTCAGCAGAGGTTAGCCTACGGCGGTGAACCTCGACATTCAAGCGAAGCTTCGCCCGCTGCCCAGTCGGCGAGGTTAAGCCACTGCGTTCTTGCGGCGCGCCCTTCTTTAGCAGATTCGCTAAGCTGTAGCGGCCAGCGTTCTTGTAGCGGCAGCGTTCTTGTAGCGAGCCGCGATTCTGCGGCGGCTCCATTAAATAGCTAAAAGCCCAACGGGCCGGGGTCAAAAAGGAGAAGAGGAGGTCTAAGAACTTTTGGAGCTCAACACTTGTGCGATAGGAGAGATCGTGAACCTCTCCAACAACCTCTTGATCACCGCGGCCTTGAGTGCGATCGTCAGCGGGAAGCAACCTCGACTTGAGCATCGGCGAAGCATCCTCTCGCCACCAGAACCCATACAAAGAGGAGTCAAATCAATCTCCTCTTCCTCATGTCGAGAGAATTTGATTGTAACACATTAGTCCAATCAATAAATATTTTTTCGACCCTCTGAAGATGGCGACCACGATGGGAGCAACCATTCATTAGATGGTGGTGGTGGCAATCAGACAAGGTTGCGGTTGGAACGAGGTTCAAACCTTGGTCCTTGAGTTTGATCGAGTAAGTATGAGGAGTTCCTCTCCTGCAGGGCATCTAGCCCGGTGAAGACACGCAAGTGTCGGCGAGTCTCGTATGAGACTTCAGCCCGTGGCTCGTGTTGAATCTTCTCGGCGAATCTCGAGAACCGGCCTATGTCTCGACAAGGCTCCAAAAGCTAGCCGCCAGCTAAGAAGTTGGTGGTTAAGCAGCCCAACCCAACCTCGGAAGCCATTAGCCAAACTTTGGCTTCTGCGGACGAACCTCGCCGTCAGCGTGAGGTCCCCTCCAAAAGGGATGAACCTCGTCCACATGGCGAACCTGCGCCGTCAGCGTGAGTCCCCTCCAAAGGGATGAGCCTGCGTCCAGTGGCGAACCTCGACAACAACACGAAGTCCGCTTGAAACACGGCGAGCCTGCGTCCAGAGTGGCGAACCTGCGCCAACAAGGTGAGGTCCCCTTGAAAAGAGATGAGCCTGCGTGCGGTGGCGAATCTCGCTCTGTTGGCGAACCTGCGTCATAGCAAGCGTCAAAGTGATGAACCTGCGTCATCATGAACCTCGACATGGGGTGTCATCAAATCGAGGCGGCTTCGCTCGGTGGGCCGAATCTGCGTCGTAGGAAGCGTCGAGAATGGCGAACCTCGTCATTATGAACCTACCCAACAACATGAGGTCCATTCTAAACAAGATGAACCTCGTTCAAACAACGAACCTCGTCATCATCGGGGTTCATTTCAAACAAGGCGAGCGTCGCCCGGTGCGAACCTCGTCCACATGGCGAACCTGCGTCAATGTGAGTCCCCTCCAAAGGGATGAACCTCGTCCACATGGCGAACCTGCGCCGTCAGCGTGAGTCCCCTCCAAAGGGATGAGCCTCGTCCAGTGGCGAACCTCGACAACAACACGAAGTCCGCTTGAAACACGGCGAACCTGCGTCCAGAGTGGCGAACCTGCCAACAAGGTGAGGTCCCCTTGAAAAGAGATGAGCCTGCGTGCGGTGGCGAATCTCGCTCTGTTGGCGAACCTGCGTCATAGCAAGCGTCAAAGTGATGAACCTCGTCATCATGAACCTCGACATGGGGTGTCATCAAATCGAGGCGGCTTCGCTCGGTGGGCGAATCTGCGTCGTAGGAAGCGTCGAATGGCGAACCTCGTCATTATGAACCTACCCAACAACATGAGGTCCATTCTAAACAAGATGAACCTCGTTCAAACGAACCTCGTCATCATCGGGGTTCATTTCAAACAAGGCGAGCGTCGCCCGGTATGAACCTCGTCTACAAGGCGAATGTAAGCCCATTGCGAACCTGCGTCCACATGGCGAACCTGCGTCCACATGGCGAACCTGCGTCCACATGGCGAACCTCGTCCAAATGGCGAACCTCGCCAACAACATGAGGTTCCATTAAAACCATACGAACATCGCTCTGTTGACGAACTTCGTCATAGTAAGCGTCAAAATGATGAACCTCGTCATCATGAACCTCGACATGGGGTGTCATCAAATCGAGGCGGCTTCGCTCGGTGGGCGAATCTGCGTCGTAGGAAGCGTCGAGAATGGCGAACCTCATCATTATGAACCTATCCAACAACATGAGGTCCATTCTAAACAAGTTGAACCTCGTTCAAACAACGAACCTCGTCATCATCGGGGTTCATTTAAAACAAGACAAATGTAAGCCCCAGCGTAAACCTCGTCCAGAGTGGCGAACCTGCGCCAACAATGTGAGGTCCCTCCAAAGGGATGAACTCGCCCACATGGCTAACCTCGCCAACGTGAGGTCCCTCCAAAGGGATGAGCTCGCCCAAGTGGCTAACCTCGACAACAACACTAAGTCCGCTTGAAACACTAATTTAACTCGCCCAAGTGGCTAACCTCGACAACAACACGAAGTCCGCTTGAAACACGGCGAGCCTGCGTCCAGTGGCGAACCTCGCCAACAATGTGAGGTCCCCTTGAAAAGAGATGAGCCTCGTCTGAGTGGCGAATCTCGCTCTGTTGACGAACTTCGTCATAGCAAGCGTCAAAGTGATGAACCTCGTCATCATGAACCTCGACATGGGGTGTCATCAAATCGAGACGGCTTCGCTCGGTGGGCCGAATCTGCGTCGTAGGAAGCGTCAGAATGACGAACCTCGTCATTATGAACCTACCCAACAACATGAGGTCCATTCTAAACAAGATGAACCTCGTTCAAACAACGAACCTCGTCATCATCAGGGGGTTCATTTAAAACAAGGCGAACGTCGCCCGGTGAACCTCGTCCACATGGCGAACCTGCGCCAACAAGGTGAGGTCCCCTTGAAAAGAGATGAGCCTCGCCCAAGTGGCTAACCTCGCCAACGTGAGGTCCCTCCAAAGGGATGAGCTCGCCCAAGTGGCTTAACCTCGACAACAACACGAAGTCCGCTTGAAACACTAATTTAACTCGCCCAAGTGGCGAACCTCGCCAACAAGGTGAGGTCCCCTTGAAAAGAGATGAGCCTCGTCTGAGTGGCGAATCTCGCTCTGTTGACGAACTTCGTCATAGCAAGCGTCAAAGTGATGAACCTCGTCATCATGAACCTCGACATGGGGTGTCATCAAATCGAGACGGCTCGCCGCTGATCTAATCTCGTCAGAGGAAGCGCCGAATGACGAACCTCGCCATTATGAACCTACCCAACAACATGAGGTCCATTCTAAACAAGATGAACCTCGCTCAAACAACGAACCTCGCCATCATCGGGGTTCATTTCAAACAAGACTAACGCCGCCTACCGTGAACTCGCCTACAAGACTAACGCCGCCTACCGCTAACCTCGCCCACATGACGAACTCGTCCAAATGGCTTAACCTCGCCAACAACATGAGGTTCCATTAAAACCATACTAACATCGCCTGCTGACTAACCTCGCCATAGCAAGCGCCAAAGTGATGAACCTCGCCATCATGAACCTCGACACGGGTGTCATCAAATCAAGACGAAGCTCGCCGCTGATCTAATCTCGTCAGAGGAAGCGCCGAATGACGAACCTCATCATTATGAACCTATCCAACAACATGAGGTCCATTCTAAACAAGTTGAACCTCGCTCAAACAACTAACCTCGCCATCATCGGGGTTCATTTCAAACAAGGCGAGCGTCGCCCGGTATGAACCTCGTCTACAAGGCGAATGTAAGCCCATTGCGAACCTGCGTCTACAAGGCGAATGTAAGCCCATTGCGAACCTCGTCCACATGACGAACCTCGTCCAAATGGCGAACCTCGCCAACAACATGAGGTTCCATTAAAACCATACGAACATCGCTCTGTTGACGAACTTCGTCATAGTAAGCGTCAAAATGATGAACCTCGTCATCATGAACCTCGACATGGGGTGTCATCAAATCAAGACGAAGCTCGCTCAGTGGACAAATCTCGTCGTAGGAAGCGTCAGAATGACGAACCTCATCATTATGAACCTATCCAACAACATGAGGTCCATTCTAAACAAGTTGAACCTCGTTCAAACAACGAACCTCGTCATCATCAGGGGGTTCATTTAAAACAAGACAAATGTCGCCCCAACTGTAAACCTCGTCCAAGTGGCGAACCTCGCCAACAATGTGAGGTCCCCTCAAAATGGGATAAGCCTCGTCAAAGTGGCGAACCTGCCAACAATGTGAGGTCCCCTCAAAATGGGATAAGCCTCGTCAAAGTGGCGAACCTGCGCCAACAACATGAGGTCCCCTCTAAAGGGATGAACCTCGTCCAAGCAACGAACTTCACCAACATGAGGTCTCCTCTAAACAGGACGAACCTCGGCGGGGCAGCGAACCTCGTCGCCAATATGAACCTCGCCGCCAGAACCAAAGGAAGCGGCAACCTCGCCAGGTTCGCCAAACTTCGACTCGAGAGCCTCTCTCATATGGTGGCGTTTTTGAGATTAGCGGGAATGCGCCCGCCGATCTCGTGATTATCTCACTTTCGCAAGCGTGATGCCAGTCAAATGCAATCCCATTGCTGTTGTGAGAAGCTCATCTCTGCCATGCGCGCCCAATGTTCATCGACACATCAACCTTCTGTATTTGAGCGATTATCTGGCCCGTCAACTAGACGAAGGCGGTTTCGCCATAAAAAACAAGCGGCCGCGGTGGTCATTCCAGGTGACTATTAACATGATTGGGAGAAGGGAGCAAGACCCCAACAGCCCATCTCGAATCGTCGACCTCGAAGTACTCCCCGTGGTTACGAGGCGCATTAATCAATAGTCAAAGCGCCATCGGCACCCGCCGCACCGAGCGCAATCCCGCTTGACTATAGCCAATTGGCTAGGGGTACCCGTGAAGAATCCGAGAACTCTGGCATGGCCACATCTCAACCTTCAAACACTGATATAAGTGATCAAGCCAGCGTCCTCATGGCTGATAAAGAGGAAGAGATGGCAAAGAAGATCGAAGAGCAACAAGCTCTCATTGTTGCTCAACAAGAGTCTATCAGACGCTTAGAAGTAATGATGGAGAAGCTCGTCGGAGGTTCCAAATCGAAGCGAGAAGGCTATGAGGGGGATCATGATGTCCACTCAGTGTCATCTGAAGCGGAATCGAATCCGCGTATGAAAGAGCAAGATCATACGTTACGGGATTTCCAAAAGCAGCTGGATGCCCTTAAGTTCCAAGGGCGATCAAAAGAGCTGGGGGTGGCCAGGCCATATCCTACAGAGTGGGATGATGTCCCATATCCTCCGAAATTCAAGCCGCTCAATCTAGTGCAGTTTGATGAGAAAAGCTCTCCCTCATAACATATTTATTATTTCCAAGCGCAAACCGGGCATATAACGGGTAACGATCCTATCATGACCCGATTGTTCATTAGCACTCTTAAGGGAGTTGCTTTCGAGTGGTTCCGGAGATTGGAGCTTGGTTCCATTCACTCTTGGAGAGATTTGGAAAAGCTTTTCATGGCCAGATTCTTCGACGATGACACAGGAGTATCTATGGCAACCCTGCTAGTCAGAAGCGAGGAAGAAAGAATCGTAAGCAACCGTCAAGAGATTCAGAACCGATCGATGCGCGTCTGCGATCGATTTCCGAGGCCTCCTCATCGAGATGTGCCTAATAATCTCTCCATCAACATTCTCGTCTAATATGGGCGCCGCCAGCTCGCCGTGGAAAGACTTAACCCGCCAAGGAGAACAAGTCGAGCGTGCTCAAGCGTATAGAGGTTGAAGAGCTATTTGAATTTGGCGATGGCGACCAAGATACCTTGGTGGTGGCGGTACTTCCTCATCAAAACTCTTTTCAAGTAAGCCCGATGGCGTCTGCGGGCTTCGTCAGCGGAACCAAGCTATGGGACCGGTATGCGGACTTGGCTACAAACAGCCAAAGATAATCGTTGATGCTTATATGCATCAATCGCCAGAGGACCAGCATCCGACGGTAAATTTTTAAAGAAGTACTACCCGTAGTCTTCTTTCAAACTCCCACTAAGTTATCATGTTAACAGTCACCTCTGATAACTAATTTTCTCTAAATTCCTCCGCCAATCCTCGGCAATAGGATGGTGGGTTTCCAAAATTATCATGTTAACAATCACCTCTGATAATTCCCTCAAGATTTCCTCCGTTAATCCTCTCAAGTAGGATGACGGGACCACTCCCACTGTCATGTTAATATTACACCTCTGACAAATCAACTTATCAATCCTCTTCAATGGGATGGTAAGTCCTCAAAGTCGCTCCGTCGCGACAATCTTGTCATGTTAATATTACACCTCTGACAAATCAACTTATCAATCCTCTTCAATGGGATGGTAAGTCCTCAAAGTCGCTCCGTCGCGACAATCTTGTCATGTTAACATTTTACTTTTGGCAAATTAACTTACTAATCCTCTTCAATGGGATGGTGAGTCCTCAAAGTTGCCCCAATCGCAACAAATTCTTGTCGGGTTAACAATCACCTTTGACAAACTCCCCTTCCAATCCTCGTCAATAGGTTGGTGGGTCCACATAACTGTCATGTTAACAATCACCTCTGATAGTCCGCACCGTTATTCCCGCAAATGACGTTGTCCAATCAAGTCGTCGTACCCCTATTCCCATCATAGTTGTTATACTTCCAAGTCACTGAACAACTAGATCTTTCTTGGTCATATGTCGTCATACTTCCGTGTCACTGAACGATTTGATCAATTCCACCTCATCATTTGGTAGTGACTGTAGAGTCGAAAAAGTTTTGTTTGATTGACTTTGAGAAAAAGATTACAATCACACTCTCTCGATTACAGAGGATGAGGAGGTTGATTTGACTCCTCTTTGTATGGGTTCTTGGTGGCGAAGAAGGCTTCACTCAATGCTCCGCGTAGAGATCCGCTTTCCGTTGACGATCAGCACAAGGTTGTTGATGATTGATGAGGAACTCAATCTCTCCTGCGCGCAAGTGCTGGGTTTTCCAAAAGTTCAAAAGTCCCTTCCTAATAGCTGCTCACGGCTATTTATTGGGCTTTAAGCATGTAACCATCATGCTAAAATTGTGGAAACGTGGGTTAGTGGGTATAACTGATGCCCACCATTTAACCCACGTGGTTATCGTGGCTTTAGTGGCCTTCATGGTCGCTGGCTTTGCTGTTATGGCGAAGCTTCGAAGCCGTTAAATGACGAAGCCGCCTTCATTGATCGGTCGAACCGAGGTTCGCTACCGAGTGAACCGGTTTGATAACGAGCTTCGCTGCGTGGCGAACCTCGGCTGGATGCATTTATGCATTTTGGTTGGATAACGAGTTTCGCTGCTGTAGGTGAACCTCGTATGAAATGGTTGGGTTTTAAGCTTCGCTGCGTTGACGAATCTCAGTTGAATGTCGAGGCTCACTACTGTAGGCGAACCTCGGTTAAATGTCGAGGTTCACCGTAGGAGAACCTCGGTTGAATGGCGAGGTTCATCGCCGTAGGCGAACCTCGGTTGAATGGCGAGGTTCATCACCGTAGGAGAACCCTGCTGAATGGCGCAGGTTCATCGCCGTATGCGAACCTCGGCTGAATGGCGAGGTTCACTGCTGTAAGCGAACCGTATAAGTGTCGAGGTTCATTGCCGTAGGCTAACCTCGCCTCAAGGGAGAGCTGCTGCTTGGGCTAACCTCGCCCGACAAGAGGGTTTCGCCGCCGGACCTCGCTCAATGGAGAACTTCGCCAAACTTTGATGTTGTGGGCGAGCCTCGCCAAACTTTGATATCAGAGGGCGGCCTCGCCAAACTTAAGTGTTGTGGGCGAATCTCATCCTATGACTGTTGAGCTTGCTGTGGTGAGCCTCGCTACGATTGAACTCCGCCTCGCATCGAACCTCAGATAGCCGAGCCTCGCTTTGAACGAAGTCTTGTTTTGAAGTTTATATGGTCCAGCCTCGCCCTACCAGCGAGCCTCGCCTTGAAGCTTTAACAACTAGGGTGCTCGTGACCCTCGCCTAGAGGATTTTTTGACTGTCTACAGTGACCTACCAGGTGTAGTGCCAGTTTGTCAAATTACCACAAACAATGTCTATTACCTTATCACAGTTGTTATACTTCTATGTCACTGAACAACTTGATTGTTTTCGATCACAGTCGTTACACTTCTATGTCATTGAACGACCTGATCATTTCCATACCGTCACTTGTCCGAGTTGCTTTGGGTTGGATAGTGGTTAACCAAGCAATATACCCCTATCGACTCCCTCACCGAATAGTGGCCTACCATGCGATGTGCCTCTATTTTAGCCATAGTCGTTATACTCTTATGTCACTGAACGACTCAGCTACCCCCACATGATCATTCCTCTAAATGATTTTGTTCGTAATCACTGTTGTTATACTCTCACGTCACTGAACAACTTGATTGCTTTTTGATCGCGATCGTTATACTTTTATGTCACTGAACGATTCGATCATTTCCGAATAGTGGCCTACCATGCGATGTGCCTCTATTTTAGCCATAGTCGTTATACTCCCATGTCACTGAACGACTCAGCTAACCCCACAGAGTCATTTCCTAAATGACTTTGTTCGTAATCACTGTTGTTATACTCTCACGTCACTGAACAACTTGATTGCTCTTTGATCACGATCGTTATACTTTTATGTCACTGAACGATTCGATCATTCCCGAATAGTGGCCTACCATGCGATGTGCCTCTATTTCAACCATAGTCGTTATACTCCCATGTCACTGAACGACTTGACTACTCCCACATGATCATTCCTCTAAATGATTTTGTTCATAATCACTGTTGTTATACTCTCACGTCACTGAACAACTTGATTGCTTTTTGATCGCGATCGTTATACTTTCATGTCACTGAACGATTCGATCATTTCCTCATGATGGCCTACCAGGCGATTTGCCCTTATCTTTTAATCCAACGCCTTGAACGGCTAAGGATAGAGGGGAGATTTTAGCACTAAGCCTAAAAGAAACTCCTCGCAAACTCACCATCTTGAGGGGAAAAGTATGGCTAGCCGATTCAAGCGGTGTCGGTAAAGGCACATCAAATCCGTTGATAGGCGGGGTTTGCTAAAAATCCTAGAGGCGATCATTAGCGCAAGTGAAGAATTCAAATTTACCGTGTTCGTTAGAAGGTTCCTCGCTCGATGCACTTACGGCGACCATTTTACAAGTCTTCATATCCAAAGTGTTCCAGACTCCATTCAACCACATTCAGGTTTGAAAACTTTGGAGGGGGTTTTGTAGGCAATAAAAATTGCCTTAATCCCTACACAGCAACTCGGAATGAGCAAAAGAGCTTAAGGGTCCATCTGAGTGAAGTCAGGTCCGCCTAAAGGTTAAGTTCACCTGAATGCTTGACTTTACAAAATAGACAAAAGTGCTGATATCTCTCGAACCGGAAGGAATTGGGCAAAATGACCAAAACAATTGGCTCTGTCTCGTCGAGATAGTCGATTTTCATATATAATTCGTCCAATTCCGACATACGGTTTGAAAGTTACGACCCGTTCCTCGTAGCATGTTACGAGGCTGCGCCGGTAAGCGAGCTCGCTGCAAAGAGCTTCGCTGCGTGCTTGAAGCTCGTCTGCATAGGCCAAAATCGCCCACAACCTCAAAGTTTGACGAGGCTCGCCTACCACATCATTGCAGCGAGGCTCGACATTCAACCGAGGTTCGTCATTGCAGCGAGGCTCGACATTCAACCGAGGTTCGCCTACAGCAGTGAACCTCGACATTCAACCTCGACATTCAACCTCAGCATTCAACCAAGGTTCGCCTACAGCAGTGAACCTCGACATTCAACCGAGGTTCGCCTACAGCAGTGAACCTCGACATTCAACCGAGGTTCGCCTACAGCAGTGAACCTCGACATTCAACCGAGGTTCGCCTACAGCAGTGAACCTCGACATTCAACCGAGGTTCGTCATTGCGGCGAGGCTCGACATTCAACCGAGGTTCGCCACTGCGTTCTTGCAGCGGCGCCGCTTTCGTAGCGGTTCAGCTAAGTAGCGACCCGTTAACATGCGGACAGCGTTCTTGTACTTACGCCGCGATTCTGCGGCAGCTCCATTAAATAGCTAAAAGCCCAACGGGGCTGGGGGCTGAAAAAAGGAGAAGAGGAGGTCTGAGAACTTTTGGAGCTCAACACTTGTGCGCATAGGAGAGATCAGGAACCTCTCCAACAACCTCTTGATCACCCGCAGCCTTGGTCTGATCGTCAACGGGAAGCAACCTCGACTTGAGCATCGAGCGAAGCATCCTCTCGCCACCAAGAACCCATACAAAAGAGGAGTCAAATCAATCTCCTCTTCCTCTGTAATCGAGAGAATTTGATTGTAACACATTCGTCCAATCAATAAATATTTTTTCGACCCTACAGTGGGTTAGTGGGCATAACTGATGCCCACCACTTAACCCACGTGGTTGTTGTGGCTTTCGTGGCCTTTGGGTTTGCTGCGAGGGCGAGCTTCGTTAGATGACGATCTTCGCTCTTCATTGACTGGCTGAATGACGAGCTTCGAGCTTCTTCGAACTTCGTTGTCTGGGCAAATTTCGATTGCATAACGAGGTCCGCTACTTGGATGAACTTCAGCTATATGACTAGCTTTACTATTTGGGCGAACTTGATCGAATGCATTTATGCATTTTGTTGATAGCGAAGCCACGCAGAGGCTAACCTCGTATGAAATGGTTGGATGGTAAGCTTCACGCCAGAGGCTAACCTTGTATGAAATGGTTGATGGCGAAGCCACGCGGGCGAACCTCGCTGAATGTCGAGGCTCACTACCGTAGGCTAACCTCGGTTGAATGTCGAGGTTCACCGCCGTAGGCTAACCTCGCTCAATGAAGAGCTTCGCTTCTTGGCGAACCTCGCTCGAAGGAAGGGCTTCACGCTTGGCTAACCTCGCTCAATGAAGGGCTTCACGCTTGGCTAACCTCGCTCAATGGAGAGCTTCGCTACTGGGCTAACCTCGTCGAGTGAAGAGCTTCACGCTGGCTAACCTCGCTCAATGGAGAGCTTCACGCTGGCTTAACCTCGCTCAAGGAGAGCTTCGCTACTTGGGCGAACCTCGGTCGAGTGAAGAGCTTCACGCTGGCTAACCTCGCTCGAATGGAGAGCTTCGCTTCTTGGCGAACCTCGTCTGAATGAAGGGCTTCGCTGCTTGGCGAACCTCGTCTGAATGAAGGGCTTCGCTGCTTGGCGAACCTCGTCTGAATGGAGAGCTTCGCTACTTGGGCGAACCTCGGTTGAGTGAAGAGCTTCGCTTGGCGAACCTCGCTCAAGGGAGAGCTTCGCTACTGGGCTAACCTCGTCGAGTGAAGAGCTTCACGCTGGCTTAACCTCGCTTGAATGGAGAGATTCGCCAAACTTTGATGTTGTGGGCGCAGCCTCACAAACTTTGATGTTGTGGGCGAACCTCGCCAAGCCACTGTTGTGGGCGAACCTCGCCAAGCCACTGTTGTGGGCGAACCTCGCTCAATGAAGAGCTTCACGCTGGCTAACCTCGCTCAATGAAGAGCTTCACGCTGGCTAACCTCGCTCAATGAAGAGCTTCACGCTTGGCGAACCTCGTTTGAATGAAGAGCTTCACGCTTGGCGAACCTCGTATTGAGGTCGAGCCTCGCCTCTTGAAGTTTTAACAACTAGGGTGCGCGTGACCCTCGCCTAGAGAATTGTTTACCTGTCCTAGTGGTTGATTATTTCCTAAAAGAGGGCATTCCTCAGAAACATGGGCTGGAGATAAACAGTTATGACACCTTACGGCAGAAACTTGTTTGATTTGAGCTGGGACTCGTTCTTTGATTTCTAAAGTTTCTAACCTATGTAGGATTGTAGCCATTTTTTGCTTCAAAGGCTATATTTGACTCTATAAAAGGACCACTGGATTTGGTTGGGGGGGCTGATGAAATTTTTTCATCACATTGTTCCCACTGCATGGTTTTTTAGATAAACTCTCTAAGAATTCTCAAGCTTCATCGGCATTTTTCTTCATGAAATCCCCTTAACACATAGATTCTCAGGATATTTTTAAAGAATAATCCAATTCTTCATAGATGATTTGACATAATCGTCACTTTTCTAGACCATGGTGAGAACATTGGATAAGAAGATCATTAAACCTATCAAAATACTTTCAGAATGGCTCCCCTGGGACTATTTTAGAATTCGGAATGCTCTTTCTAAGCTTTACTTTTTTATGAATTAAAACAAATTTCTTTAGAAAAATGGTAACAAATTCATCCTAGGTTGAAATAGAATTTATAGGTAAGCTATACAATCATTTTTTTGATTTTGTCCTTACGAGCAAATGAGATAAATCTAAGCTTAATCTTATCCTTAGATAATTCTCTAAGTTTAATCATAAGACAAACTTTCTCAAACTCGGATATAAAAATGTAAGCATCTTCGGATTCATTTCCTAAGAATTTTGGAAGCATGTTTATGAAGTGCGGTCTAAGCTCAAAATTAGCGTCATTGACATCGGGCAGCCTAATGCAAGACGGGATTGTATTCTTAGTGGGATAACACATGTCTTGAAGAACGGGTGGATCAAGATTTGTCATTTCTTTGATTTTAAAAATTGGTTCAATATAGATTAATTGATTGGTATTATCCCTACTCTAAACTTGCATGCACCAAAATAAATTTTTTTTGGGATTTTTTTTACTAAAAAAGGAAATTAGGAAAAAGATCTAACGAAAAAAAATTGGTTAGTTTTTTAAAAGAAAAGCTAAAAGACCTAAAATATTAGTGCGGGAAGAGAATAAGGATAAAAAGAAAAGCCTAACTAAAATAAATCAAGAGCAACCACTTTAAAACAATCACTCTTAATTTTAGGATTAAGCCTAAACTCAACTAGACCAGCTCCTAACTAAAAACTCCTTGAGCGAAAATATTAAAGTTTACTTGGTCAGTTAGCCAGGTAAGAATAGTACTAGAGGGAGATCAATGACCAATTAAGTACCTCTTTCCATGCGGAACGCTTTACGCAATCTCTAAATCTTGCCTTAGACACCAACAGATTCAAGTAAACTTAAACCAGTTCACTTAAGTATTTCTTATTTCTTAATGAGCTCGAGTCCTTAGTGACCAACGTCTAATGAGTTTTAAAAAGTTTGGGCTTGTGTAGTGAGGAATTAGTGATTTGTGGGCTAGGAAAGGGTGATGAAATCCCTCACCTTATCTTGATTATGGATTTTGCCCTTAAGAGTATTTTCAAGTGAGTGTCAAATCAAAATGCTCAAGTCACTTAGGTGAATTTCTATTAACTATATGCAATGCAAACCCTAAAAATTAAAAGCAACTATAAAAGAATGCAAAAAGAATTTTTTTTAATTTTTAACTAGGGTTAACAATCAAATAAATGTGAGAAAGAGAGCTCTTGTTTGAATTTATTATCTTGTTAGTAGTTGTTCAAGTGAAGGGTGGATTTTATTACGATCGACAAGAAAAAAATTTATTTTTTAATTAGCTCCTAATTATCTCTAATTATGAGAAACTAACTAAAGGGTGGAATTAAAAATACTAGAAAGAAGACTTACCTTTTCAAGCAAATCTTCAATCTTCAATCTCCAATCTTCTTCTTTAAATTTATTTCTTTATAATTAAACACACAAATCAAAGAACCAAAATAGAAAAATCCTAATTACAAGCACTCTCTCCGACAACGGCGTCAAAAACTTGATGTGTTGTGAAAATAGTGTCAAGTTACAGGTGCACAACCAAGGTATAGTATAGTACAATGTCGAACCTACGAGGTAGTGTGTAGGAAAATCCTAACAATGATTCTAGATATGTGTGTGGATAAAAAGGAGTGAAAGTGAAGAGATATAGAGTGCTTGATTATTTACACATAAAAGAAAACTAGAACAATATGGGAGAAAGAGAGTGAACAAATAAAAGAAAATAAAAAATAAACAAGGAGGAGAAATAAATAAAATAGAAAAGAATAAAATCAAGACTAGAAAAAATAATTAAAAAGAGAAAAATCAAAACAAGTAAATATGGAAGAAATCAAGTAGAGAAGATAGGAATTTAGAATTGAATCCACTAGTTAATTTTATTTTAGGATTTATGAGCTACTCTCTTTTATCACGTTTTATTTTAGATTTA
Organism: Asparagus setaceus; assembly: GCA_012295165.1. Taxonomy (NCBI): domain Eukaryota; kingdom Viridiplantae; phylum Streptophyta; class Magnoliopsida; order Asparagales; family Asparagaceae; genus Asparagus; species Asparagus setaceus. Next base: position 62,806,940 of record CM022705.1, on the reverse strand, counting down.
TTAAGCATAGACTATTAAACCACTTAAGGAAAGCATAACCTATCAAATTATCATCCAAGCAAAATTTTCATTCATGAAAAGAACAAGCAACTAGATAGTAATTCTAGAATTCATAAACATAACCTATCACACCACTCAAGATAAGCATAGATTATCAAATTCTTATTCTACCAATTAGTTCTCTAGTTAATTATCCTAAACATGATCATTTTGAGCACAAAGAGAGCAATACACAAATCATAAAAGAAATCAAACTAATTTCATACAACTCTAGATTTCCTACAAGATTTAGTTACACATATTGAGAACAAAAAGAAAATAAAGCATAAAAGAAGAACAAGGAAATGAGAATTACACTACAAGGCAAGAAAATATAAAAGCAAATAAAATGGCAAGACTATAAATATAACTAACAAAAATAAAAGAGTATAAAAGTAAATCTAAACTACAAAAGAAAAATACTAGAAAATAAATTCTACAAAGCATGAAAAATAAACAACAAAATAAAAGAGTATGAAAGTAAATCTACACGACAATGCATGAAATAAATCTAATCTACTAACATAAAAATAAAAAATAAAATCTTAAAATATGAATTTCTAAAATAAGAAAATAAAAGAGAAAAATAAAATTTACCTTGCAAGGGTTGGCCACTTGAAAATAAATCTTCATCTTCATCAATAAAGAAGAACAAATAAAATTAAAAAGAGGAATAAATTTTTTATTAATGCAAACTTAAAAGTTTACAATTTGGAAGACCTAATTAAAGGTCCTCCCTCCAAAAACAGTTTACAAAAATTTTCATACTCATACCCCTCACCCTCTACCCCTATTTAGAGCCTACAACAATCAACAAGAGGTTTGCAAGAACAAAATGGGATTAAAAATAGTTTAGGAGGCAAGTAGAGAACAAATTCAATAGCTTAGAAGAAATATTTCAGAGAGTAAGAAAAGACAGATTTAATAGTTTAGTAGGCAAATAAGATGTGAAGACATAAAATTATAACGGTGTTTTGATATTACTCAGTTAAACCTTTAATATTTTGAAATTAATCCTTCAAGTTATTAAAATTGTTATTAGATCTTCCAGTTCCTATATATGAGTTAATTCTAGCTAGAAACTCCCTCAACTATGAGAGATGTCTTAGAAAACTTCTCATACTATTTTAATCCAAGTAAACTCCTCACAATTTTGAGGTTGTTGTAGATAACCCTCATCAACTTTTAAAATTTGAATGACCTCCGTCAACGATGGTATGTCTCATAAAATATCCTTGATTGTTTACACTCGAAATAGACTCCCTAAGGCCATTACTTCAAAACATGAAATGTGAGCAGAGAGAAACAAATAAGAAAGAGAGAGGGTAGAAAGAAGGTAAGGCGAGGCCTTTTGTCAACTGGCCCAAGGTTATCTCAAACACCTCCAAAATTAATGGGTGATTACTTGATTAAAAGTTGATGTGGTTTTATGGGATACCTTCCATTGTTGCGTTGAAGTGCTTAAATACAAGAGCAAGAAGAGAAGTTCTAGAATCCTAATCGAGGTGGGACTAAAATAAAAGAATACAGTTATGCATAACTATTATATTTAACACTCCCTATCAAACTCATGATGGATAGAACCGAAAGTTTGGATAAGATGAGCCAAATTTGTGTTGTCGAGTACTGGTTCAGATCTGGGTGCAGCGGTCGTTGATGATGTGCAGTGGTCAATGATGGCGACGTGCAGCGATCGATGATGGCGATGTGCATCGGTCAAGGGTTTGAGTTTGACGATGACTGCGAGTTTGAACAATAGCTGTGAGTTTGTGAGCAGGTGGATTGCGACGAGGGTCGGCAAGCATTGTGGGTTGCAGGACAGGGAGTTGCTATTCGAGGGCATGAGGTTTGAATTTGGGTTTGAGTCAAACATTTCATCAAACAGTTAGCGAGCATCTTCTACAGCTTTAACAACTTGATTATAGAAGTACAGCCGAGATGTCAAGACATCTACAGTTCTTCTATTTATGTTCTTAAGGCAAGCAATGCTAGCAGAAGGACAAGCTTTAGCCTCATCATATCTCTTTTGGTCAATCAAAAATATCAACACCAAAAGATAGCAATAGATCTCAACCTCCGGAATAGGATGCTTATTAGGAGTTTGAACTACAACTGTTGTTGTATCTGCTAGAGTGGTGTTATTGTTATATGCCCTTGAACATCCAATACATTTTATGTAATATTTTGAATATTAATTAAGTTTTATTGTTGCACATATTGTTTGGGTATCATTTTATATAATTGTTATATTATCCTTAGAAATTATTATGTTCTGTTCGCGGTAAAAGTAGACTTTATATTCATTGCTCCGTTGAATTTGCTTACAGCTTCGTTGGCCTACAATAAAATTCAAAAGAAAGAAAATTTGCCTTTTATTTAAGGCTTACAATGAAAACAAAAGATTACAACTTCTTCCTAAGTGAACAAACGCTCGGATCTCTATTATACGGGATCCTCGCTTGTGTGGGTTCTTCGCCTATTGCGGGGACTTTTTATTCGTCCGTGGACCACCACGCAATTCCGATCCAGGTGGAAAACCCGGGTTCTGGAACTACAGACGTGAAGGGGCTCGTTTCACGAAGGAAACGAAGCGCCTAAGGGGATCACACTCACGAAGGAGAGGATCGCCGGGATCACGCCACGAAGGAGAGGATCGCCGGAGCGGGTGAGATCTACTAGGAGAAATCACTGCGCTGATCTGTAGCCGACCCGAGTTTGCTTACCTCGCGATTTGTAGATCTGACGTCGACGGGACTTGTGCTCGCCGGTGCTCGGAACCGTGCGTCGTAGATCTCGCGAGAGCTCTCTTTTCGATATCAGAAAATCCAACCTAAAATCCAACCAATAATCCCACCAAAAACCTCACCAAAAATCCCACCACTTGGAACTGAGCCCCCCCCTGTGCTATTTATAGGCAACTAAAAAAAAAGGGGGGGTATTCATTGGCCAGCCGGACACTGTTTGGTGTCCGGGCCTTGGCCGGACACCATTTGGTGTCCGGGCCTTGGCCGGACACTAAATGTGTCCGGGCCTTGGCCGGACACCATTTGGTGTCCGGGCCTCGGCCGGAAGTGCGAGGTTCGCCACACTGCGAGGTTCGCCAGAAGGCGAGGTTCGCCAGAAGTGCGAGGTTCGCGAGAAGGTTCGCCAAAAGGCGAGGTTCGCCACAATGAACTGAGGTTCGCCACAAGGTTCGCCAAAAGTGCGAGGTTCGCCAAAAGTGCGAGGTTTGCCAGAAGGCGAGTTTCGCCAGGAGGCGAGGTTCGCCAAAATGAACCGAGGCTCGCCAAACTGCGAGGTTCGCCAGAAGGAACCGAGGTTCGCCAAACTGCGAGGTTCGCCAGAAGGAACCGAGGTTCGCCAAACTGCGAGGTTCGCCAGAAGGTTCGCCAAAAGTGAACCGAGGTTAAGCCAAAAGTCGCGAGGTTCGCCAAAAGTGCGAGGTTCGCCAGAAGGCGAGGTTCGCCAGAAGTGCGAGGTTCGCGAGAAGGTTCGCCAAAAGGCGAGGTTCGCCACAATGAACCGAGGTTCGCCACAAGGTTCGCCAGAAGTGCGAGGTTCGCCAAAAGTGCGAGGTTCGCCAGAAGGCGAGGTTCGCCAAAAGGCGAGGTTCGCCAAAATGAACCGAGGCTCGCCAAACTGCGAGGTTCGCCAGAAGGAACCGAGGTTCGCCAAACTGCGAGGTTCGCCAGAAGGAACCGAGGTTCGCCAAACTGCGAGGTTCGCCAGAAGGTTCGCCAAAAGTGCGAGGTTCGCCAAAAGTGCGAGGTTCGCCAGAAGGCGAGTTTCGCCAGGAGGCGAGGTTCGCCTAACTGCGAGGTCCGCCAGAAGGCGAGGTTCGCCGGCCAAGTTGGCCGAGGTGCGCCGTCGTTTCTTTTGACGGATTAAGCGGAGTTGATTCCGTCTCATTGGCGTTTGAGTTTAGTCATCTCGCCTCGTCGAACTTCGTCATCGGGTTTATTCCACAATACAATACGTCGTTTCGTTGACTCGTACGCCTTGCCGACTCACTTCATGCGTTCGTCGACTCGCTTTATGCGTTTTGCGGCGTAATCACGTCGTCAGCAGTTCTAGGTCGCGTTGTCGGATGGGTGCGTCGGTTGTCGATTGCCGTCCGCGAATTAAGCTCGGTCTTGATAAGCAATTTTTAACGCCTACATGTTCGATCATGCATGAGATGGTCACTTGCTTGGAGATGCGATCTAATTTAGAGATTTTTTAAATTTGTGCTTAACCTATGACTAATAAATGATAGCTTTGTTATAACATGTTGTTATACATGACACCGATATGTGAGATGTGGTGGTGGGTCTCAACCACTAAGAATAAAGATTCTCGGGTGTATGTCATAAGCGTGCATACATAAGCGTATATTATGAATTTATAGCACTAGACCATATTTGAATTCTCTATGACGAGTCACCTAAGAGATAGAGAATTCAAATTGTTACATGGTCCCTTTGACCTGATGATATTATCATTTCCGATTTAATAATTTAGTATGCTTTGATAAGATGGTTAAGATTGTTCTACAATGTTGGGGATTTTAATCCCAGTCTACTACGATCTGCGCAACTCGGAAGCCAACTAACAATCCGTAAGATAGAAAACAATCACAATGAAGAAGAAAGAACACCAAGATTTATGTGGTTCGGTCGACCAACTTCGACCTACATCCACGGGGCAACAATACAAGAAATTCACTATGTATCAGGGAGAACTACAAGATGAACCTCTCAACTATCATCTCTCAATCTCTCAACCTCACATACATAATCAATTCTGATATTCTCTCCAAAGCCCTCTCCTTACAATCTTTTGGATGGACAAAGACTGCGAAATCCTCTCCCAATATTATAATCTTTTACATGGATAAAGACTACGAAACCCTCGCTAGTGTTGTAATCTTTTACACGGATAAAGACTACAAAACCCTCACCTCTCGCACAATATTCTTGAATCTGGCTATGTCCTCTGCTAACCTTAGATTACAAGAATAGAGGCTTCCTTCTTCTTTTTGATTTTTCCTCCAATAATAGAAGAATATATATAGGAAAATCAAAACCCTAACCTAACCAAACTTCCTAATTAGAATAGGATACAAACTCCTAACCATGATGAGACTCAATCTTCTAATCATGATAGACCTCTAGTCTCTATCTAATTCTCATAAAGTTATACAAAGAACCAAAGACACAATCCCAACATACAATTGCTATACAACCTGAAATGTTGGGTTACTAGATTTTATTTAGGGAAATGATGGATATCTAGATACGATACAGTATACTCATTTTGATGAGTTAATTTATTATGCACATCTCTTGAAGCTATTAAATTCCCATCGACGGATGATTTTAAAAATTATTTTTCAAAATTTATTTATACATAAAAATAAACTATTTTGATGTTTCAAAATGATTTTATTAATGTTCATGGGGATTGCAATTTTAGGAATGAGCAAATAGGTAATTTGTCATGCTCAATAAGTTACCTAAAATAAATCGATAATAGAGGCTGAATGTAAGATAATATTATTCATGAATATTTAATCTCATATTATGGACAAGCTTTTATGAGCAGTTGGTGGGATAGAGATTTGATTGTTAAATTAAAATTATTAACTTGATTAATAATTGGTTCTTGATATGAGACCCAATTGGTCTCACTAATGTCATTAGAAGAGGGTTACATGCAATATAAATTTATTCTACCTTTAGTGTTATGGACATAGTTTTTGAACAATTTCTATTCTATCTTTGAATGTTATGGATAGAGTTTTGAACAATTATAAATTGTTTAAAATTAAAATCTATAAGGCTAGTCTAATCCTATATATAGGGCTTATATGTAGCCTTATGTAGACAACAGAGAAGAATAAAAAATTGGGAACCTATCTCTCAGTATTGCTCCTCTTTGATGATGAGTGAATTTCAGTTGGAGGCTTCTTCTCTTGAGGAAGCTATTTCAGATTGGTCTTGGGACAATTATTATAGAGAATTGGAAAGCATTTCAGGTATTTTTCTAAAATTTAACTAATTTTGATTAATCTACATGATGTGCATATTTCATCATGTTGTATGTCATGTTTCCAACAGTATCCACATCCATATCATGGTCATCTTCCTTATGAAGATATGATGAGAGCTTCGAATAAGCCTTTGATCTAGAACCTAGGGCAAAAGAAACGAACGAAGACACCACCAATGCTGTCAACTGGTGGCAGATTCTGATGGCCCGGCGAATGATGCGATTGATTCACCGGACCTCCTTCGCATAGGCGCTAGTCTCGATCAGTGGTGCTATCTCCTTCAGCTGTTGGAGTGCGGAGACGGAATTGACCATGGAGGTGGTCGAACGCTGGCATTTGTTGGTGGTCCTTCATCTCTACATCTTTTGCTAACATCATCTTCTTGTTACTATAATCGCTTTTATTTGCCAAATAGGGTTAGGGTTTTTGTGTTTCTCGTTAGGTGAGATCTCCGGTAGTCGACGATGATGAGGACAACAGTGAGGGCAGCGGTAAGGGTTGAGGATGAGGACAATGGCGATGGCTGACGATGAGGGCAGCGGCGATGGATGACGATGAGGGATCTCAAGCGGGATGAAGGATAGTGACAATGGCTAGCAGATTCGTCGTCGAATGATGACGAGATGAGCTCTATTGACTAGCATTTCAAGGCGAGATCGGTGCCGACCTAGTCGGATCTAGGTTCAACACGGGCTGAGTCATCCACGTCTGACACGGTGGCAATGTAGGCATCGACTGCTAGGAAGGTGGAGGGCGATGGCAGTGGGCTCAGGCGTGACCGTGGGCCAAGGCTCAGGTGCGACGACAGCGGGCTCAGGTGTGGCTCCTGCCACTTAAGGAGAGGCATGGCGTCAGCCCTCTGATTGCTGTCATCACCCTCATCGAGGTCGGGAGGGCAGCTGCAGCACTTTAGGGCTGACGTGGATGACCTAAGGCAGGGCTTGACGGTCATAACTGAGGTTCTTGAAGGAAAACGATGAAAGAAACAATAATTTTTGCAAGATGGAATAAGTTTCTGCTAGGGTTTGGGGATTTTTAGGATTTTTGTTTCTGCTAGGACTCTGGTTGTTGCTTGAGGGGATTGAGATTAGGGTTTTGTGGATCGAGGTCTTGCTAGAGTTGGCTTGGCAAGAGGTGGAGTTAATGTCAAAGCCAATGTCAAGGACGCCGAGGGGAAGCGTGGAGTTTGCGGCAAAACCCCTCGACGACTCGAGATCGAGAAAGAAGAAAGAGGTCTTTGAGGCTAATAACAAGGCTCTGATACCATGTTAAGAATAAAGCTTTTGGGAAGAAAAGAGACCATATTATTCATTGCATTGAAGTGTTTAAATATAATAGTAAGAAGAGAAGTTCTAGAATCCTAATCGATGTGGGACTAAAATAAAGGAATACAATTATGCATTACTACTATATTTAACAATGTAAGAGGTTTTTTTAAAGTTAGCTATTCTTATATCTTGTTGTTACTGCTCTTGATCTGAGGATCGATTTGAAATGCCTTATAAAATTTCGGTATTTAAGAGTAGAGCAATAAAATTATTTATGAGAGTGGTTTTCATACAGGTTATGAGAAACTAGGGCCCTATTGGCAGTTTCAATGGTTTGAAGGACCAAAGTTTTAAAGGATTAATATCCATAGGAAGCAACTATAAAGCTATGTTTGCTGAGCAATATACAATTATATGATAATCAACATTATTTGAAATAATATTAAATTTTAAAAGTTAATAGATACCTTTTAGTTTCTTCCAATTGGGTGTTATTTTTATCTAATTTTTCTGTATGTTCCAACAAGTTTAAATCAGTTGAGAGAAAATTAAGTATAGCTTAACATAAGTACCCTATAAATTTCTAAAAGCAAGGACTTTTGACAAAAATATGCCCTTAAGGGGTATTAGTCAATTGGAACATTTTCACTAGAAGTGGAACAACTTTTAGTATGGGATACTTTTTAAGTGGAATATTTTAGTGGGATAAGTAGGAGTAATTTTTGAAATATGATATTTTAGTAAGACAATTGTTAGTATAATTAGGGATAATTTGCAATAATCAAGAAGCATATAAGTTAGGCATTTTGATGACAAGATTACTATTTACATATTTTAAAAATTAATATTATTAATAATAATTATTTAGTTTAGTGCTAATTAATCTTGAAGAACTATTGGATAGACTATAAGAGATGTGACCTAATCTTATGGTGTGGTTTGAAGAGGATGGAGAAATGAAATATGAAAAAAAAAAAAAAATTCTAGTTTTACCACCTAATTCTAATTTAAAACTCGGGACAATTTGAGAGACTAGAACTCACTCTTTTCTTTATAAATATGACGAAAGTGGGATAATTTTTTACCACTGTTCTAGTTCTACTTTTTATCCAGTTCTATTTGACTAACAGTGTATAATTTTACCATATTTCTAATTTCAATTGACTAACGCTGTAAAAATTTGCCCAACAAATTATCCCAATTCTAGTTTTGAGTTCCACTTGACTAACCCCTCGCACCGTCTAATTTCTCACCTAACTAATAAGTAATTGGGAGCATAAAATTTTCCAGAGTGTCTTTCCAACTATTTGGAGAACATTGGTCGCTAAACAATGATGCCAAACTTGGCAACCTAATACTTTTACTCTAATAAAAAATCCTAATCCTTCACACGTTGCCATTTATGTTGGCATCTATTCCACTTATTAACAAAAATCAAAGATACCTAAAAAATCCCCACTCACAAAGGAAACAGTGAAACACCTTCCACTAAAATTCGTCCTCTCTCAAGGCCCATAACCAGAGGTCCATAAACAACGGTCCACTATTGAACCCACTAAGAAAAAATCTCCACCGTCCAATTTCAAGTCTCCCATCAACCGTCCAATCCTCACCAAGGATCTTTCGGCTGTTTAACTGTAACCTCTCCCGAATCTTTACGCCAGCGGGGCCCACCGAGAATCAATTCGTCAAAGCGTAGGTTAAAAGGTAATTAGAATGAAATAATATCCCTTCCTACAGACGAAACGATACCCCACTTTCCACCAGTTTTAAAATCTATTGGGTCCCATCAGATTAAGGGTGGTCTCCTTTTTTGGTTCCTTCTCTAGAGTGCACTATCGATTCCGATGCTCGGCAAATCCACGCAAACAAAACCGCATAGAAACAAAGGATCCACCGTTTATATTTCTATGTGGAGCAGATCGTACGGTGAATGATATGGTCGTATAAGAATGTCTATGCGGAGACTTTTGTTTGTAGTGTCGGCGGTAGGAGAGGCGGTCTTCTCCATTCCCTCCCTCTTTCTGCTAGAAAAGACCATCGTCCTTCTTTCTCAACTGGTGCAAGTTGTAGAGAGAGAAAGAGAAGAGGAGAGAGAAAGAGAAAGGATATAAAGGGCTAGGGTTTCTGGTTATGGGAATTGAGCGATGGCGGGTGAGAAGCCTCAAGTTGAGATTGTGAAGGGCGTCAATGGCCTCGACAAGGTCGTGCTTCGAGAAGTGAGGGGGAGCTCTGCTGAGGTCGGTGATAGTCTGTTAATTCACCTCAATTTTGGGATTTTTTTTGAAGGATTTTTGATAATTAGTTTCTATGATGATTAATTTATCGATTATAATGGTATTTGGATGCCTTGCTAGCGCAATGATAGACCTGGATCAATTTCTCTGTTTCTTGATTTAGGGTTTCTATCTGTTTCTATGAATTTCTGCATGCCAGATGGTGGTATGAACCTTCTTTTTGGGGTTTAGTGTTGATTTTACATTTTGTTGTTAATTTTTTATTTTATTTCAGAATGTTGAAATTGAGGAACACCTGAGTTGAGAGATTCTAGATGTTTTAGCGTTTTTGAGTACATCACTATTATTGGCTCGGCGGAGTGAATGATTTTCTATTATACACATCAATTCACCAGGATAGTAAAGAAAAGGTCATTGATTTGGGGCATTTTTGTATTAATCATATGGAGAACATAAGGTATGGAAGAATATTGAAAAATTCATCATATACCATAGTCAAATTTAGACCTTAAATTGGTCGGTATTTTGTTTTCCGTCTCGATTCACTCATTTGCTAGTTGCATACATTATTACTGTTACTGTTTTTTTAACTAGCATTTGAATTCATTGGATGCACATTTTTCATTGTAATCTACCAATCTTGATGTTCCCTTCTCGCTTACTAATATTTTTTCTCCATTATCTATATTTTTGGTATGGAGATGGTGTAAAATCATGGGGGAAAAAATCATATTCAAGAAGTATACACATATTTTTGCATAGTTAACTTTTATTATAGATGGTTGTCACTTGAGAATAATAATATATGTTCACATGTGGTCTGTAGGTGTATTTGTATGGAGGACATGTAACCTCTTGGAAAAATGACCATGAGGAAGAGTTGCTTTTCTCAGCAGTAAGGTATTGAAATCACTTGCTTGCTCAGTAAATCTCCCGGTAAATGTTTTCTGGAACAGAAGTTCATATTATATATATATATATATATATATATATATATATATATATATATATATATATATATATATATATATATATATATATATATATATATGTTGTGAGTGGCTCATTTTACTAAATGAGCTATCAAGAGATAAGGGTGGTAAGGCACACCCATGTGATGTGACTTTTAAAGTGGGCATCACCACATGGCTATCTCTTGGTAGCTCATTTAAGAAATGAGCCACACCACAACGATCAATATATATATATATATATATATATATATATGAAGTTACATAAGCAGGTATGGATATTAACCCAATTACCCAAATAAATAAACATCTAATAACATCTAAGAATGATTTTAACAACCTCTGACTTCATTAAGTGCTATAGTTAAACAATTTCAAGTTATGAAACAGCTTACATAAGGAGTACAGAAATTAGCTTGTCTTTTGAATGAACAGAAGGATGCAGGAATTAGCTAATCTTTTGAATGAACATAAGGATATCAGGAATTAGCTATCTTTTGAAGCGCACTTTTCTTTTCCATGTTTTTCTTTCTGTCAGACCATCTTAGTATTCCATTGTGCTATAAGAGAAACAATAGGATTTTAGAACAGCTCCTTTCTACATATCATTTTGCCATATTTCTGTTTGCAGAAGATCACATTTAGCAACAACTTAGTTTGGAATATCACATAGCTGATGTAATGTGTTTCATGTGGTTAAGAATAAGAGCATAAGAGACGCATAAAATGAGAAATTAAGAAAATTGGAAGACAAAATGACATGAAGAAATTGTAAGCTATGGAGATGTTGACAAATCAACGACCTAATGACCAAAGCTCGTGGCAAATATGAAACCGGTGATAAGGTGCTCAAATGTTAACAGGATCTCATTGGGATGCTTGGAAGCACATATTTGTGCAGTATTTCACCTTCACACCTGGGCGAAGATAAATCCACTGACTACAGATGTACGGACTATACAAGAATGTTTGCACATATATGGTTGAAAAGTAATACAAAATAATAAAGATGTGTATGTCCAGCTACCGCCAAACAATAGTGTCTTTTATTTTCTGCCTTTTGTTTGCTTGTTTGTGCATGAGCTGTTGTCGGGTGATTCCCATGTAGCCCTCGAGTCTCTATTCGCAACGTGAGAGATATGTCTAAAAATATCTGGAATATGGTTAAGTTAGGCAGTAAAGAGAGCATTTTGGTTAATTGAAGAAGATTGTTACTACTTACTAGTAAAGAAACACAATGGAAGTATTATAGATTTCTTGGAGTTTGTTTTTGAAAAATTCTTGCTAGTATCATATACATCAATTTTATTAATTGCAACTTGTAAGTTATTGTTATATTTAATTTATCATGAATATGAGGTGATGTAGGACAAACAGTTTTAAAATGTTGCAGCTATGATTAGAAAATTTTAAAATTTAATTTTATTTAGAATTAGATAATTTCGTTATGATTGGATTTGTTATTTAGTTGGGATTGAATTTGTTAATTAGTTAGGTTAAATTTGTTATTTTGTTAGGATGAGTTGCAATTTTATTTGATATAGTTTGTTAGGATTTTGTTTTACTCCCATAACTATTATGATTGTACTTCTTCATTTTAGAAGACGAGAAAAAGTTTATAAAGGTTTAGTTTAGTTTGTTGCATATGTTTCTATATCAGGCATGTGGGTATTTGCTGTGAGGCCCATTATTAGGCACTAGTTCTCCAGTCCACGTCGATGTGTGCATTACATAGTAAACTTGTGATAAAAAAATATCTTTGACACCTTAATAATCAATACTAATATGAATGGATTTTTAGAAATTATTGCCAAAAATGATATAAAATATCTTACTATTAGAAAGTATGGAACTGGAGAGTGAGTAGAGTTGTCAAGTAGTGGATGATAATAGGGTGTTTTTAGATCTTCCCAATTTTGTCCTATACAATAAATTGTTGTGGACGTATGTTGAATTTTTTGAAATCTTGACACATATAGGGGCAAAATCGAAAGTGTGGTTTTCTTAAATAATAGTAATAGATATTGTCAGGTGTGGGCCCCGTATTAGGCACATGAGTTGGCTCGTGTGAGGCCCGATTTCTATCTTTTCTATTGTTATTTATAAACCTAGATCTTCTTCCCATCCCTCAGGCCTCATCCATGGGTGTTTCTAGTGTTTTTTCTAATTAGATCATTGAATAATTTCTATTCTTTTTCCCATATGCATTGGGATTGTAAGTGGAACAAGACTAGTATTATATGCCACAAATATCATATGCATCATGTTTCCACGAAACCCATAATGCATGTTTCATGTCATAACCAAACCTCGATGCGAGCGTATTTGTTTTCCTTAATTTGGTTGCTGTCAACATAGTTGGCTTTATATTGGTTGTGAACATGGCTTTGCTTTTTATCTTTTCTCCTTCGTCTAAGATTATTTTTATTTACTTTTCGTTTTGTTACTACAGGCTATTTTCAAGCCTCCAAAAGCTATACGTGGGGGCATCCCTATATGCTTTCCTCAGGTATGACCTCTTTATCCTTATTATTAATTGTGTTTCCATGTAGTTTTATCTCTTTTACCCTCATTGCTGGCAATTGCAGTTTGGCAGTCACGGAACTCTTGAACAACATGGATTTGCAAGGAACAGATGTTGGAGCATTGATACCGACCCTCCTCCATTTCCAGCAAATATCTCCCACAACGCTTTTGTGGATCTAATCCTCAAGCCATCTGAAGAAGATGCTAAAATCTGGCCCCATAGGTGATACAAATAGCCCTAAAACTTGCTCTATTACTGGTGTTTTCTGAATTTATAAAGATTTTCTCTTCTGCTTTTCCTCTCATTATTTGCTAATCATCATCATTGATTCATTATATGTATACATTGGTGTATATTTATGTGTGTATGCACGTGCATGTGTGCCTCTGTGTGCGTGCGCTCGCATGTGCGTGCCTGTGTGCGCGTGCGCTCTCATGTGCATGTCTATGTATATTTGTGGTTTGGGGGAGGGTTTGGGGAGTGTGTGTTAAACTGCACTATAAAAATTCTTCAAACTAACATATCAACAATCTATATTTTCTTTCTCAGTTATGAATTTCGGCTACGGGTTGCCCTTGGACCTGGAGGTGATCTCATGCTGACATCACGGATAAGAAATACAAATAATGATGGAAAGGCATTTTCATTTACGTTTGCATACCACACCTACTTTTTGGTTTCTGATGTCAGGTTTGTTAGACGATACTCTAGAGGTTCACTTGTGCTTAATTGTTCAAGGATATTTTTATCATATGTTCATTATGGTTATACAAATGCAACGCCATTATATTCAATGAATCTGCAATATTGTTTTTTGTTATTGCAATTTTTCTTACCTCAATTACATTTAAGAACGTCTCATCTCTTTCCCAGTGTGGTCTTAGACCCTCTGAAAACTGTTTGCCTTCGTTAAATGTGTTTTGCTATTTTCTAAATCAGAGTTGTAGCTTCTTTTAACAATTTTACTTTCTTACAAAAGCTAGAATAGTGTCCCATGAGATTCATGAACTGTCGAAATTACGTGATCGAGTGAATGCCAGTGAATCTGCGAAGTTGTTCGTCTCCATTTTGCTAAGCAAATGATAATTTTGGGAGCAATAAGTGATCTGAATGCAAGTTGGTCTAAATGAGTAGAGCAGAAAAAGATCAAAGCATAATGACACAGGACAAGACAATAAGGGATCAATAATGCAATATGAATGCAAGCAAACATACGGATGCAATTAGATATAGAGTTAAACTGAATGTATGCAACTAAATGTGAAAATAAATCCAAATGATAAATCACAAAAATGGCAATGCAATCTAGTAGATGTGATGCAAGAAATGCAATAAGATCTAACGATATAACAATAATAAAAAATTAATTATAAGTTTCTAAAGATCTGTAAGCAAAACAATACTAAATGGAAATTATGATTTGTGGGTAGAATTCACCTTGAGGGATGAGAATCTCAAACCCAAACTATGTGAAGTCTGTATAAAATATGAAAGTTAGTTAGACTCCTCAACAAATGTGATAATTTAGCACAGAGCTTGAGAACAGTCAGATTCAACAAGGATAAATCTTATCGAGCACGTGTTGACACAAATCGACAATCAAATCCAAAAATTACCAAACAACAAATAATTAATTTAAAAATCAAGCCTGTTGGATGTCTATCAAAATAGTTGAAACGCTACAGGATGAAATTTGAAGTTAGAGAGGCTCGCTGGCGATCAAGGATCTTCGATGAATTACTTGAATGTTGAAGGTGCATGGTGGAGAGAACTGGTGGTGGCGCAGGGAATCGTTGTCGTTGGAAAGGGTTAGTGCGTAGTTGTCAACGTCATGGCTGAGCAACAAGAAGAAGATGGTGGCTTCAGGCGCCATTGAAAACTGACACGGGAGGGAACGAGGGATGAATAGTGTGTCCGAAGTTACTGTTCACGTGAAAACAGAGTGGAGGGTTACTGTTGACTTGAGGTTAGGGTTAATTTGGTGGATGACTTAGATTATAGATGGATATAAGATGGACGGTTAGATGGCAATTCACATGCCCTAAATAGGATTTGCAACTCACATGCAAAAATGACAATTCACATGCCAAAAAGATCTCTCACAGAACATATCTGTTTCTCAAATTCATAAATTATAATTCATCGTCTGCTTTCTCTCATGAGAATTATAGATATTTATAACAAAAGAAAATTAAATCCTAAAAGATAAAATCAAATAATCCTCAAACTGGAAACCTTGTCAAAACTAATCCTAAAGGTAATAGCAAATAATCTCTGAACCGAAATCTTATCCAAACACAACTGAAAATCAAACTAAATTATCTAACTAACACATAAAATCTCATCTAAACAATCTGCAGTGCTGATCCCTATCAACTTCCCCGGCTTCGAAAACATTCGCCTCTGGTGAATGGTGGCAATGAAAATGTAGAACCTCCAAGTTGAGATGAGTTGTCTTCTCTGTATTCACAGCTTGTGAAACATCTGGCCACCCATGCCAACGGATCAAGAAATCTTGAAACCCAGCACTTGTCGTGCATATCATTTCCTTTGCAATGTGTTCCTTTTGCTATCACTGGTGGAAACGATACTAATTAAACATATGTTGAAAGCAATGGTGCTATTTTCGGAGTGGCTGTCGAGTAATCCACAGGTACCCAATAAAAAATAAAACCTTTGTTGTTGGTTACCAAGCTGATATCAAACTCTTGTGGGATACTCAACTCATAGTCGTGGAATCTGATAGCCCTTAGAACTCTATGCAGACTTGTATCTTGAGTTGGAGGTTTCCCCATGGTTCCTTCGGGGAACCTCTCAAGGCGAACTATGATCACAATCATTCCTTTAACTGAAGAGTCCGACATTTGCTTATTAGATTCTTTAGAAAAGCTATAATTATAATTCATCATTGTCATACTCTTATAGATCTCATATAAGATCTCATTATGCAGTTCATACAAATGCAATGCAAAGGACTGAAGGTGCATAGTAGGATTTATCCTAGAATCGTGCAACCTAAACTCTAGCTCTTTAAATTGACTCTTGTTCAAAAGATGAACATGTTTATCACTTGTTTTAGTTGTGACTAGCTTATCCTTTTCATTTTCTTTAAATATTTTAGGTCGTGAAGGAGTTAACACTATCTTTTTCCCTTAAAGTTAAACTTATAAGTGTTAGATTTTTCAAAGTAGTCAGATTTTCCAAAGTAGTCACATTTAAATCGTACAACCCGGGCCTACCCAAAATAATGTGTGCAACATCCATAGAAAGGATGTCGCACCAAATGCAATCCTCATAACTTAAAGTTTGGATGGGAGCTATCTGAACTAAACAACGGTTGGTAATATGGAATGCAGTCTTATCGACTCAAGCTATGTTGTATGGTTGGGGATGAGGTTCAAGTGTTAATTTTAACATATTTACAGCTGATTTGGCGACAACATTCACATCACTACCTCCATCAATCATTAGTTTATAAAAATTATTCTTATTTTAAAAATAGGTGTGAAAGATACTAGTCCTTCGTCAATCTACATCATCTCTAGGTGAAGCAAGTGAACACCTAACAACATGTACACGTTCATCGGTGTCTCCTAACATATTCTCAGCGTCACTAGAACCATCCTCAACAACATAGACATTTACATTAGTCTCCCGGTCATTGGTCTTATCATCATGCTTTTTATGGCTATCAAGTACTCTATCAATGTGCAGACTCCTAGTGGGGGGCACTGATAAGCATAATGTCCGTATCCCTCACAAGCATAACATTTAGGTCCTTTCGGGCTCTGTTTGGATGACTCTCCACTAACTAACCTTTCTGGTCCTTAACAATAGAGGTTTCAGATTTAAAATTTACCAAACTGTTGTTTAGGTTGGTTCCCTATAGAAAATGTGAACTTTTTATAGATAGGTGTCTGAAGATAGTGCTCCATTTCTAGAGTCAAATGATATGCCTCATCTAGAGAAGTCACTAAATGTGGAGCCATCTCACGTTGGATTTCAGATCTCAATCCAGTGCAAAATCTTGAAAGGGCAGCCTGAGGTTCCTCCTTGACATTACAATTAAGTTGTCAAATATTAAGTTGTCAACCTCATCTAGATATTGCAACCTGAGGTTCCTCCTCGACATTATAACTTCTCAAATCTTTCCATATACTCCTTCACGGACAAGTTTTCCTGACGCAACGTGGACAACTTGTCCATCAATCTATCTAGATATGAGGGTGGGCGATACTTTTCTTTTGAGTTTCCCTTTCATTGCATTCCACATCTCAATAGGATCCTGGTGTGTTCTAGCAAGCTGTCTCTCTACTGAGGTCCAATAGATCTTGGTCGATCCTATCAATGTCATCCTAGCAAACCAAATCCTACGACTTTTGGACATGTACCGGTCACTAAACTCTGGGGGTTTGTGCCTATCGTTAAAAGATGTGGCCTCTACCTTCACTTTCCTAGTGATATCATCTTCCCTAAGCCTATAATGGGTGCTGTCAAAATCGAAATACTCATCGTAACCCCTATGTGGCCTATCATGTGCACCGTACCCTGTACCTAGTTGGGGTTTATCTCGTCGGTCTTCTCTAATAAGTTGTCTATTAACATTTTATTCGTCTCTATCCCGAGGGCCTTGAAATTGAGTATCTAACTCATCTAATCGTGTAGTGAGTTCATCATGTTTAGTTTTTTGGTCCTCGATGAATTTGTCAAGTTTCTTGGCTAATGTAGTGAGTTGTGCTTGCGTGTCATGTTGTGAATTGTCCATATTATCCCTAAATGTCCTACCACTACGTAATATAAATGAACTAGCAACCTAAGATGAAAGCCTACAATTTTTTTTGTTTTAAACAACTAACCTACAAACTAGATCTAGGAGGGGGAAGAGGGCTAGCAGCATTTAATATCTTTATCCACAGTTTGTGAAAGCATGAATTACTGCATACGGGTAAATGAAAATAATTAGGGTTTGCTTCTCTCACATGGCACTCTACACACTTCATGATTAGTTTTTCAAAAAAAAGATTGCTAACAAATCTAAGCTCTGATACCAATTTGACGCAGGACAAGACAATAAGGGATCACTAATGCAATATGAATGCAAGCAAACATACGGATGCAATTAGATATAGAGTTAAATTGAATGTATGCAACTAAATGTGAAAACAAATCGTAATAATAAATCACTAAAATGACAATGCAATAGAAGATGTGATGCAAGACATGCAGTAAGATCTAACGATATAATAATAAAAAACTTATTATAAGTTTCTAAAGATCTATAAGCAAAACAATACTACTCAATGGAAATTATGATTTGTGGGTAGAATTCACCTTGAGGGATGAGAATCTCAAATCCAAACTATATGAAGTCTGTATAAAATCTGAAAGTTAATTAGACTCCTCAACAGATGTGATAATCTAGCACAGAGCTTGAGAACAGTCAGATTCAACAAGAATAAATCTTATCGAGCACCTGTTGACACAAATCGACAATCAAATCCAAAAATTACCAAACAACAAATAATTAATTCAAAAATCAAGCATGTTGGATGTCTATCAGAATAGCCAAAATGCTGCAGGATGAAAATTGAAGTTAGAGAGGCTCGCTAGCGATCAAGGATCTTCGATGAATTACTTGAATGTTGAAGGTGAATGGTGGAGTGGACTGGTGGCGGCGCAGGGGAATCGTTGTTGTTGGAAAGTGTTTGTGGGTGGCTGTCAACGTCATGGCTGAGCAAGACGAAGAAGATGGTGGCTTCAGGCGCAATTGAAAACTAACACAGGGGAGGGAACGAGGGATGAATAATGGTTCCGAAGTTACTGTTCACGTGAGAACAGAGTGGAGAGTTACCGTTGACTTGAGGTTAGGGTTAATTTGGGTGGATGGCTTAGATTATAGATGGATATAAGATGGACGGTTAGATGGCAATTCACATGCCCTAGATAGGATTTGCAACTCACATGCCAACAAGATCTCTCACAAAACTTATCCGTTTCTCAAATTCATAAATTATTAATCATCGTCTACCTTCTCTCATGAGAATTATAGATATTTATAACAAAAGAAAATTAAATCCTAAAAGATAAAATCAAATAATCCTCAAACTGGAAACCTTATCAAAACTAATCCTAAAGATAATAGCAAATAATCTCTGAACTGAACTCTTATCCAAACAGAACTGAAAATCAAACTAATTATCTAATTAATAGATAAAATCTCATTTAAATAATCTGCAATGCTGATCCCTATCACATAAGGTGGTTGATTAGAAATGGTGTAATTATTTTAGGTTAGACTGTAGGGCAATAAGGATGCCCATACCTTGTAGCTCAAATGAGAATGTTGAGATGGATGAGTAGAAAATGACAAAATAGGATAAATTAGTTCAGTTGTAACCAGCTGTAAGAAGTTAATAGCTTCACGTGAAGATGAAATGAGAAATAACCCATTAAGATGATTTGTAAGAGCATGTGCAGCAAAGACTATTAAGTTCAGCACTGTTAATATCTAGTAAGTAGAGGAATAAGGAGCAAGTGACCTAAAAGAAAATCGATAGAGACGGTTAAAGTGGATATCCCCTATCGTGTAGCTAGTAGCCTTAACAGTCATATCTAGAAACAAAAGGAAACAGGATTATGTAGCAACACAAATATGGGATGAAGGTTTTGTTTTGTTTTGTTTTGTTTTGTTGTTTTTTGTGTGGGGGGGTAGGTAACTAACTATAAGTGGTTGGAGGTTCTTGGGGGTAGAAACTGTATGAAGACGGATACCGGTAGTTGAGCACATAGGCTTGAGATGGAAAAGTGGTTAATATCGACCCTCCAGATTCAGAAAATGGTTGGGCATGAGATATAATTATAAGTTGGAATGTGTAAATTTTCATATGTTATTTTGATGTAAGTTTCATACGAGGTGAGGATGCCTGGATGAATTTTAGATTTCATGTAAGACATGAGGAGCCACTTTAAGATTTCACACTAGAAAAGATGAGGCGTAGAAAATTTTAAGATTTAAGATTTCATATGAGAGAACGGGTCACTTTAAATCATATGGGAGGTGATGATGTGGATACTGGATAGTAGATAAAACACAACATGCAATCATTTAAGAGGAGGCAAGTAGAATATGCAAACGACGGAAATAAGGTACATAAATGAGGGGGAGCAAGAACCCCGTCAGAGGAAGATAGACATGCAATATGCAGTCAACTGAAGG
Organism: Asparagus setaceus; assembly: GCA_012295165.1. Classification (NCBI taxonomy): domain Eukaryota; kingdom Viridiplantae; phylum Streptophyta; class Magnoliopsida; order Asparagales; family Asparagaceae; genus Asparagus; species Asparagus setaceus. The sequence continues at coordinate 62,786,651 of CM022705.1, read as the reverse complement.
ATGTACACATGTGAAAGGTAGCGATAGAGGCAGACAAGTTAGCTATTGACATGCATTTTCTTTTTTATCCTTCATTTGATGCATCGGCAGTGGTTAGCTACTGTGTGATCCGTCTTTTTTTTATTCTTATTATAACCTTGTCCTTGTTTTCTTCACTGTCAATTTTGCTAAGGAAGTTAAAATGAAAAGGGATAGGGAGGTGACTACGGATGCAAAAATATATCCGTATCTGGGGTTTTATTTGTATCCGTTAATGGATGTGGTTACTAAATATCTATATCCGATGGGATATGGTTACGAATATGGATATGTAATAAAATATCCGGTCCATATCTGGAATATCCGAATATATGTTGATCGTATGGTTGCAATTGTTTTAATCCTTAGATTAACGGATTTGAGGTTGATTTTGAAAGCATGTAATAAAATATCCGAATATATGTTGATCGTAGGTCACATGGCAAAGCCGTGTTGCTCCCTCATGGGAGGCGTGGGTTCGATTCCCGCCTGCGCCAAAGGCGCCATAAAAAAAAAGATTAACGGATTTGAGGTTGATTTTGATGATCAAGAGATCTAATCTTAGCTTTTTAGATATAATGAACATATTAATGAGCTCTCTCGTATCATATGAACTATATTCTTTTTCAAATCTGGTTTTCTCATGTCTGTTTTGTATCCGCATTTATATCTGCATGTATATCTGTATCCATATTCGATTTCAGCAGAAATGGGTATGACTTTTTCCTACCTAGGCATATCCGTACTCCGTATCCGTGATTTGTTAGCGGATACGGATATGGTCAGTAGCATATCTGAGCCGCTATATCTGAACCGTATGTGCACCCCTAAAGGTGATAATTGTAAAAAGAGAGAACTTGAAAAAAATAGATGTGAGGTTTGAGGTGAAAAGATTCCTGGAAAGGTTAGTGTAATTTGATTTCCAGATATGCGATGAAGTTCCCTTTTTCTCCTTCTCCTGTTGTCGCATTTGAATTTTTTTTTAGTGCACAGTTAGTTTTTCAGGTGCAGGGCACATTCAGAGAATTTGATGTGGCTCCTTCCCCATGGTTCCCCTATTTAGAGCAAGTATCTGAATAGTACTTCTAAAATTCAAAGCACCAGTTGGGATATATATGAAAATGGTTGATGACTTGGTTCATTTTTCAGCTAAACTATTGATAGTGAACTTTGATCCAAAACACAAAACCTGGCACTTTGGGAATGACATTTATTAGAATGTGATTAGAGATTGGTGGTTATGACTCAAAACAAGTAGTGTCAGTATTTTTGTCAAGGTATATGTCTCTCTAGAATATGATAGAGATTATTTTGACCCGTTGAGTCAAAACAACACAAGGGGATTACCACACCAAAAATAACTTATTATCCACTTCCAGAGAGATTTAAGACTTCTTCTTAACAGCGTGAATATTTCTAAAGCTTAATTTTCCCAAAGATGTACTTTGGTGATGAATGACATTATGAGCATTAATCAATGCATAATCAGATTCCACAAAGAGCAGCAGATGGGAGGATTCTGAAAGTAATGCATATGATTGTTGCGGCTTTCTTAATCATGCTGGAGACACATGACATCCAATTGTATGATTCCAATTTATTGTGTCATCACTCCTTAGCCGTACTGCTAGAAACAGAATTAAACGAACTGCAAATATGGAGCTTCTTTATGAGTTCTCCTTCAGTGCGGATGAAAGAGTAGACATAACATTTTCTTAAGAGACAAGACACGATTGATACCAAGGTATGCTTTTACTCTTGTTATGTGTGTTTTCAACACCTTTGGCCAAATGCTTGTCAAAGAAGATGGGCCTCAGTCACTACAGATGGTATCAGAGCCCACATGAATATTATCACGTATTGTGTCTTAGAGTTGATGCTAGTTCCCCTCTAGCAAATTTTGCCTACCTTCAGACTCTTTCTTACGCTAGGATGATTTTGGGGGGTTGTTTCTTAGTTGCATGAGGTTAGAACGCACAACGGATTGGTTAAATATGATAATTTACCCTTAAATTGTTATTGGATGTATGGAAATTGGTTCTTCATTCAATATTATTATATTGGTCTAAATTTTGACAACAAGTTAGTGGGTTTGTTTCAGGCTGACGGTTGGACATTTTGCCGAAAATTTTCTATGAACTTTTTTGCTCCATGTATGTCTCCATTTTTTTAATGACAACAAGAGCAAGACTTGTAGGAAATAATCCTTTTGCAAATGAATCCACTTCATGTTGAGAACGTTCTTTTGTAACTTTTGGGGCTCAGATTTGAATATCAGGACAAACGAAAAGAAACAATTTCTGGTTTGTATACACATTTACACATTTGTTTTGTTGTCGTCGTTGTTGTTATTGCTTCCATCTTCTGCAGAGTGTATTACCAAAGAAAAAAATTTGAATCTTCTTACTTGGGCCATGGTAAACATTCTCGGAAAAGAAAAATGAACCGCTTACAGTTCAATGTTATGGTCACCAACATCAGTTTGATCCTAGTTTTTAGCCATCAAGTATCTCCTATCTATGTTACAGACAGCTGCTGGTTGACCTTTTGCTTATCAGATATCCTGTTCATTGACATTCGTTGTTCTATATGCCCCCAAACAGAATATTGAACTACTTTAGTATATGTCCATATTTCTGCATCAAGTATCTCCAACATCAGTTTGATCATAGTTTTTAGTCATCAAGTATCTCCTGCCTATGTGACTGCCATCTGCTGGTTGACCTTTTACTCATCAGATTACCTGTCCATTGCCATTCCTTGTTCCATATGCCCCTAAACAGAATCTTGAACTACTTAAGTATATGTCCATATTTCTGCATAGCATATTTTCTCTATGGTCTATCACCTTTTTTAACATATAACTCAAATTTCCAGAACTAAACAAATTAATGTTTCAGTGAAGTGCGAGTAGAAGGATTGGAGACACTGGATTATCTGGACAACCTGCAGGAAAAAGAGCGTTTGACAGAACAAGGAGATGCCATAACATTTGAATCAGAAGTGAGTAACTGTGCATATAGAATTATCTTGTTATCTTTGTATGTTTGATTATCTATTTTCATGATTATATAAGGTGGACAAAATTTACTTGAGCACGCCTTCAAAGATCGCAATTATTGACCATGAAAAGAAGCGAACATTTGTCTTACGTAAAGATGGACTTCCTGATGCTGGTGAGATTTCGTATTTGCAATATTATGTTTTTGTTACTTTATCTTCGACAAAACTCTTCATTGAGAGAAATGAGGAATTTGATCTGAAGTATCTGTAATCTTTCATATTAAGTTTGTTATAATCCATTGTAGTTGTATGGAATCCTTGGGACAAGAAGGCTAAAGCCATGGCAGATTTTGGGGATGATGAGTATAAGCATATGTTGTGCGTAGAAGCTGCGGTTGTTGAGAAACCCATAACGTTGAAGCCTGGTGAGGAATGGAAAGGAAGGCTGGAGCTCTCTGCCGTTCCTTCCAGTTACTGTAGTGGTCAGTTGGATCCACAAAAGGTTCTTCAAGCTTCAAGTTGAAATAAAATGCCTTTCGGCAGCATCCTGTACAGGTGGGAGATTTTCAAATTCACATTAAAAATTATGTTAGCCTTTCTTCATCAAAATGTATTTAACGATTCACGTTATAGGATGATTATATATCTGTCGTAGTTAACCTATGTGCCTTGTGTTCATTCTCATCAGTTAAGAAGTTACTTTGATTAATGATTCGAGGTGGATATAATGATCTTTTTGTTTCTGCAGGCATCTTTTATTTGCTGAAATGATGTTTGGCAGCGACGAGTTTCTAAATAATTCCTCAGTCCTTTCAACTTCCCATAAATGCCAGTTCTGAAGCAGAAGTTCCATGGAATAATAATACCTCTGTATGTGAGTGTGTATTTCAAATCTCACATGAAGAAAGAATTTCCTTGGAGATTGAATCGGAGGGTGTACTGTAAAGATATGGATAAAAAACTTGTTTGATGTTTCTGTATCATATCGTGTTATAAACTCAGTTTCCTCTGAGACTTGTAGACCCAGTTTATCTGAAGGGAACAATATATTGTGGTTTCGAGTTCTGTTGGAAGCTCTCTTGTTGATTGTGATCTCATTATATGGTAGGTTTATGTCAATACTTGCTTCAGCTGTGATATCTTAAAGCTCAATTTCTCAACTGTGATGCCATGAGGCTATTTTTCTTCTCTCCAATTTTCAGCCTTTTTCATGGGTTCGCTCAATTTTTGGTTTTGCTTCAGGTGTTATTATCACAAAGTTCAAGTTTAATAATTTGTCAACTCCTGTACTTTCTATTATGAAAATCAAAGAAATGGTTCAGTATTATCAGGAGGATCTGGGATCCGATGGTCATGATGTCAACATATGGGCAAATGACATGCATGAATGGAAGTCGTAAGAAAAGAATTTTCAAAATGCAATAATAGAAAGAAGGGATTATTAATGCTAATTGTAGGAAGTTTAAGGACAAAGTACACTTGCACTGATTAGTGCAGTGCTCAAATAGTCAGATTCATATAGTAGTTCCTCCTATTTGCTTTTACTTGCCAAATGAATCAATCAATCATGAATTAAGTTAGAAGATGCACATTAAAACTAAAAAAAACAAAAAACAAAACAATTCCCAATATAGAATACAACCCTGAATGTCCTTGGACCCAATCATGAATTGATGTCAATCTCCCAAGTAGTTGGAGATGTAGATAGAGACAATGTTAGTTATATGAGCAGCACTATCTCACTCTTTGAGCGCATCTCCCATGAATCTAGAACATATAACTAGAACTAGAAAAGAACCCACGTTGACTTTGTCAGTACCAAATCCCCAACCCCAACTCTCAAAAACTCCCCTTTTCTGTGTGGGCTCCAATCCTAAATTCTCATCCCAAAAATAGAAATGAAAAGAGTGCAACTATTATACACACATTATATCGAGCCCCCAACCAAATGATAACTCAGCTAAACTCGCAAGTAAACCCCTCTCTCCTCTTCCCAAATAATTAGGAGAAAAAAGAAAAGACGAAATTGGAAAATAAAAAAAAGAGGACCGAAATTAGAAAGCGAGAGGGGCTGTCGAAGAGAGAGAAAAGGGGGGAAACTAGAGAGAGAGAGAGAGAGAGAGAGAGAGAGAGTATTTTTGCTCTGCTGCTTCGATCGATCCATCGTCTTCATCATCCAATTCAACGGGATTCGAATCCAACTTCAACTCCGAACTTCGAAAGGTCAGCTCAAACCCTTTCTTTTCTTTCTCGCTCTCGTTCTCTGTTTCGATTGGCGAAGAATTGCGAACACTCGAGCTGCGATCCCATTGAGATCCACCGTGCCCTGCGCGAATTCAGGATCGAAGATTGTTCGTTTCGATTCGGGAGCTTAATGAAAGCTCCCTTCAGCTCGGGATTCGCTTCTAGGGTTTTGATCGAATTCCCAAGGTTCGAGCTCGAGATCTTGGTTCTAGGGTTTTGATTTTTGAAACATGTGTTTTCGCCCTACATTGCCCTGGCCAAAGGGCAAAAGCTTTAGGCTTTGACAAAACCCAGAAACGAATTGTCTCAATTTACTTGATCTTATAAGAAAAAAGTTTGGATTTTTTGTATGGCCGCTGTTTAATAAGAGATGAGCTCTCGAATAAATCTCGGGGATTTGAAGTCCCAGATAACTAAGCGGGTGGGTACAGATCGAGCTGAACGTTACTTCAGCTATTTGAATAGATTGCTTTCTCAGAAGTTAAGTAAGCCTGAATTCAACAAGCTCTGCCTTTTGACTCTCGGACGAGAGAACCTCCCATTACACAACCAGCTCATTCTCTCAATCTTTAAGAATGCTTGTGAGGCTAAAACCCCACCACCGTCCGCTGTTGATAAGAATGCATTGAAATTGCCTCCGTCGTTGGTGCCTGTTTTGTCCAATGGGGACCTCTCACCGCCATCGCCTAGAAGACCCCGAACTGGTGCACGGAGGATTAAAGATAGACCAAGCCCTCTTGGGCCCAATGGAATTAAAGCTCCTCATGATGAGGCTGTCTTCAGGGAGAATGGTGACTTGGGCTTGTGTGATTTGAAAAGACCGGTGCAGCATCAAGATGATAGGATGGCAGAGCAGCCAGCAAAGAGGTCCCGAATGGCAGAGGACCAGTCGCTGAGATTGGTCAATATGGTTGATGTGGATGGGGAAAGAGAGGATTTTGATCAGAGGAATAATTTGAAGTCAGTGGCTAAAGGGCCCCTTCGGGCTCCTCTTGGTATCCCTTTCTGTCCTCCGAGTGTTGGAGGGGCTCGAAGACCTTTGAATTTGGCTACGAGCACAGTCCCTGTTAACTTCAATAGTAACTTTGGAAGTGGTGAATTGTGTCATACTGATGACTTGAAAAGACAGATGGAGAGAATAGCAGAAGCACAGGGCTTGACTGGCGTTACTGTGGAGTGTGCTAATTTGTTGAATAATGGTTTGGATGCTTATTTGAAAAGACTGATTAAATCATGTACTGAATTAGTGGGAGCAAGATCAGCGCGTGGACAAATGAAGCAGCCTGTTTACAAGCAGCATCCCCAAGTGAAGCCAATAAATGGTGTTTGGCAGGGAAATCACATGCATGTACAAAGTGGTGGCCTGCCTTTGAATGGTGTACATGAGCTAACGAACCGCCATTCTATATCTTTACAGGATTTTAGGGTGGCTATGGAACTAAACCCGCAACAACTTGGGGAAGACTGGCCATTGCAACTTGAAAAGATTTCCCTATGTTCATTTGAAGAATAAGATAAGATCTAATCAAATGTTCTGATTCTGTTCAGCCAAAGGGCTGGTCAATGTGGGCCGACAAGGGCAGAGGTCGTTCGAGAAAAGATGTTCATTGGCAAAACTCGCTGGGGATTGACCGGCGAACTTTGGGAGATCCATGCTCTGACAAGGGCACATTCTTTTATACTGTCACACTATTCAAAGGAAAGAAGATTTTTTGCCCTGTTTGGTCCAATCTGTTGTAGCCTCCATGAAGGGGTCATCTCCACTAGAATCAGATATCTGAGGTTTTATGTAATTTACAGCTAATCCGGGGAGACTCCAACAATGACAGTTTTGCAGGAATACTTTCTTGTAACTTATACAGTTATGCTCTGTAGTTTCGCAGGTCACCAGTGTATGTATTATCAATTGCGAAATTGCTTGAATGATTTTAGTACCATCTTCATGGAAAGTTTCAGATTATTTTAATTTGAATTTTACAATTATTTGATTTCTCAAAGTTTTTGGTCCTTGCGTACTTGCTGCACTGTCATTTCTATATCTTTCTTTCTAGTGCTCTTCCACACAAACATTGATATTCTCCCTTTTGTTGGAGGTGTTGCAAGAAGCTTCTTTGTGTGAGTAATTATTGTAAGATATGCCATGTTCTATCTCATTTCTTCATATTCTGGTTATCGTTGTCTTAAGTATGTTTTTTTGTCGTTTTTCCTTTGCTGACTTCATCTGGTAGTTTGAGAAGTGAGTTTATATGTTTAGTGTTGGTTCCTTAGGAATTTGAAAAAGAATGCTGTCAGTGGCCTCTAATACCATGTCTTAGTTTTTCTTACTTCTTTTGAAGAAAATATTTTTACTATGGAATATATGAAGATATAACCTTGTTTTTTTTATTTTTCCTGTCTCCAGCTTCATGATACACTGGGCTTCTTGTTCTTAGCTTGCCTTGTTCTGTTAGTTACCTATATTAGTTTGCAAAAATGATTTACTACTGAAAAATTGACTAGTAGTTTTATTTCAAATTGCAGAGTCCTATATTCTTGATTCATCCTAGAGCAATATATAATACCCCTCTATAGTTTCAGAGACTTAACATTTTTGTTGTTCTCATTGCATGTATCTGTGATTAGTTTCCATTTTACTTGAACCATCCAATTAAAGGCCAGAGTTAAAACTTCTTTTGTTAGTTGCATGTATCAATACGTACCATCGCTTTTATTTTGGCATGGAAATAAATTATAAAAGTCTTCAGTTATTTGTATCTTAATGCTGTAGTTAATGCATGTGCATTCATTTATGTGCAGCAACATACATGAATCTTTGTTCTATATCTCAATTTGAAGAAAACTAAACCTCATGCCTCTCTATACAGATCTTCATGTCTATTACTATTTACGAACCATGTTTGCTTATATATGTTTTGTTGCTGATGGATATATGACACACTTGGAAGAAGCCGGACTTTTCTTCCTTCTTAGGGCATATGCATGCAGACTGCTCTATATGTATTAAACTATTAATATATATTATGGACATGTTTCTTTTTTTGTGCATAAATGTGTGAGTCTGCTTATTTGCAAGTATTTGTTTACATACATGAAAGTGTTTAAAAAATGTTTGTTCATATGTATCTTGACATTCCTCATTGGTTGCACGTATCATATATGGATAGAGGCAAATCCATATGTGCTGTATATTCGTGCGGGCGCCTGCACATGTGTCTACGCATGCATGTGTTTTTGTATCTGTTTGCAAATACTTCTTTTAGTGCCATTGAGCATACATTTCCCATTTCACTTTTTTGGTCATTCGTGTAAGGTATTGGCTTATTGAATTTAACTTCACTTGTACATAATCTTTTTCCTCAGCATCTTCCCAATATCATGTGGATGTTTTTAGCTCCTAGGGCTGCCTTTAGTTGATTCTCAAAGTCAAGTACAAAGGAGTTGCATTTGGAGCCAGTATTTATATTCTGCTACTCTGTCCTTTAGTTTCCATGTAGAATGCCTTTATTAAAAAAGACCTCCTATAAGTGAGGCTATCCACTGCTTCTACTAGTTTTATTAATCTGTTGAGTTGATACTCGTAACTGACTTTTGCATATACAAACATCTTCACAGATAACCACAAGCATATAATTTGCAATTTTTCAATACACATTATTTACTCACCATGAAATTTTTTGATTCTAGTGTCTGCCTGAGGATCTGCTTTCCTTATGCTAATGGCAGGCCAAAGTTGGTATAGAAGAAGCACCTCAATAAATTAGACACTACCTCAGGTTATATCAACCATCTCTGTTATATTACCAAGTTGTATCTTATACTGTGGTCCTCTAGGAGCTCTGCTCTATGTTTTCCTGCTCCATTAGAAATTTTAGATTGTTTTAATTTGAATTGAAAAATGTTAAATATTTGAATTCTTTGAGTTTGTAAATCATGATGTATCACATATTCTGGTTCTGCTCCCTATGCGTTTTCTTTTCCTTGTTTCTCTTATTAACTTAAAATTTGATTTTGCTGCTAAGATGTTTCTTTTGCCTATTAACCTTTATTAAATAGATATTTTTTTCTCCAGTCATACTAGGCTCTTTTGTTTGAGTAGTTAATTCACTTTGGTTGCTTTCTCTGTTTTTACTATTTCAAGAACCATACAAGGTTCCCAGTCCTTGCCTTCTTGACAAAGCTTTCCTATCTGTCATCTAACAATAAAGCTTACCTGAGGAAGTATGGCAAATATTCTGAGGGTGACACCAGTCAATCAATAGTGTAGTCGGTATCTTCCTTGTGTGTTACTAGGGATAGTGCGAAGACAAAGCACCTGTTCATATTCACACCATGTTTGGTTTATGATGACCTCTTAAAGGTTATGAAGCCTTTCCAGGCACCGAATGTCTAAGTTATGACCCTGAGCTATTGTTAAAAGGAGACTGCTGCAATTTTTTTTTTCCCCATTGCAACGCAAGTGTTCTCTCCCTTTTCCTCTAGTTTCTTTTATCATGAATTTATTGAGTGGGTTTATAGAGATAGTTCCTTTTTATTGCTTTTATTTATATGTAGACTGTACAATTCTGAAATGTCATCTCTTTTATCCTACTGTGAGATTGTACACTGCTTCTTAGCATATAGGAAAATACAACATATAAAATCTAGTTTAGTCAGGACTCAGGTATATGATATTCTTCATTGAGTTAAATCAAGCAATCTAAATTTCTAGACACCATGTAGAAACTATCTCATTCATTTTCAGTAAGATTTTTTAGAGTAAGCTAGGAATATTTGTAGACTGGAAGTCTTTATGGGCCAATATATCGGTTACAGTTTATGTACTTTTTTCCCATTTTCCTGGCACTTTTTAATTTGAGTTACTCTCCATTGTCAGTTGAAGTTATATGCTACAAGTTTGAAAACAGTAACCTGTCTATGATTGTTTCAGGCCGATTGATATTCTTTTACCTTGAGCAGAGTAATTCTTGGGAAAATGCTCAGGTATTTGTCGAGAAAATTCATGACTCTTGTGTGTCTATACCAGGGCATTTGCAGCTTTCTAAAAGGGATTTATGCCTTATTAACAGTGAATTCAGTAACATGCTTCCTTCCATTGGTCCTCTTATTTTATTTACGGTTTTCATTTTCTTAAACTGTTTATGCTGTGTACTATGTCCTTGATCTAAACATATTAGAGAATTATCATATGGGAGTGAACAAGTATTACAATCCGTTTTCCTCAACAAAAAAGAAGAAAAAAAGAAGTAATATGTCCTTTTATTTTGTTGAAGTCAATCCCATGAGCTATGTAATCTATTAACTTATTGGTTATATATGGTAGAATCTTCATTCTCACTAGATGTTTACATATAGTATTCTTACTGGATATAGATCATTTACTTAATTCCTTTTTTTCTTTTTGTGTTAAAGAACATATTAAAGATCATACTTGAGCCTTTTCCACCAATTCCTTTTTTTTTCCCCCACAATTGAAACTTTTCATAGGTAGTTAGTGGTTGCTATAAAGAATGGGCAATTTCAAAACAGTGTTTTCATGATCTTTTGGTTCGAATAAAATCTTTGCAACTATCAGGGAAGATACTTGCTAGAGGTAATTTCTCACCTGAGCAATCACTGAGTTTCTGCCTCAAGTCATTGAGTGTTAGGTGCTTAGGTTCCTGCAACAAAAGAGACATGGTTGATGTTTTGGCAGAATCCTGCCTAATTCTTGTGTTCTCCCTTCCTTTCCTCTCCTGGGTATTTTATTTCGAACTTGCCTACTTCAGCAGTCTCCTTGTACTTCATCCCTTTCTCTATTGAAATAATACTTCTGGCGAGTAAACTTTGTAATTGGTACTTAACCTGCTTTCCTAGACAATGTATTTATTGACTTCTGAACCCTTGGAAATAGTTTTTTGGTGAAGCCTATTACTTATTGCACTGAATAATTCCATGCCATTATTTGCCTTCATAGTGGATATAACTGTTAATTATTGTTAGATGGTACAAGTTACCAAATCAGTTTTTATCCGCTTAAACCCCGGGTCCGCATGCTGCTACTCAGTTCTATCAATTAATGTAATATAAACATGGTAGCTATACCCAGTTTGACTGTGTATTTATAGGTGCATGTCTGTCCTATATCATGGTTTATCGTATATGTTTCAAGTACATATCCATGCCTTACATTTCAATTCAAAAGGAAGAAGACCGTTGGTAACTTTTAGTCTCAGGTCTGGTTTCAACTGTCCAAATATTTGAAGAGTTGTCAAAATTATTTAATGAAGTCTGGTTTTTTCTCTGTTTTTCCCCCTTGTGTATCCACTAATGTTTTAATGCCACTTTCTTAGTCTTGAGAGGCAAGAAACACCAGAAGGTAGAAGATGAAGCCAGTCATAAACAAGCTAAATGCATGTCACGCCCTGGGCCCGTTGGCGCGATGTAAGTCTTGGGACCCACGGAGTGCAACACGTGGTTTGGCTCAATCCACTGCCAATATTGGCTAGCCAATTTTGGCAGAGGATTGAACGGGCCCGGGGCGTGACAATGCATCCGCTCTCTCTTCGCCTATCTTTTTGTGTTGTTGCAGTATTCTTTTTATGCTTATTTTTCCGAAAGGTCGTTGAAACTATCTTACTCACTAGAAGGTCCATGTAGATCAGACTTGTTTTGAAAGTAGCTGAATGTTTTCTTGAAAAATTGGAGAATAATGTGCCGGAATTAAGGAGTATAAGGTACGCATGGTTGTTTGTTCTAAGCTAAGATTAGATTGAATTGAGTCTCAACACTATGATGGTTTGATGGCAACTCTAGATATGTTATTGATCTAGAGATTTCATTAACTTTTAGCTAATATAGGTATGTTATTGATCTAGAGATTTCATTAACTTTTAGCTAATATAGGTATGTAGCTAATATAGGTATGTTATTGATCTAGAGATTTCATTAACTTTTAGCTAATATAGGTATGTTATTGATCTAGAGATTTCATTAACTTTTAGCTAATATAGGTATGTAGCTAATATAGGTATGTTATTGATCTAGAGATTTCATTAACTCTAGATATGTTATTGATCTTGAGATTTCATTAACTTTTAGCTAATATAGAGAGACTGCACTTTGCTACGATGGTTTTGATGTTACTGTTTTTTTTTTTTTTTTTTTTTCAACAAAAGGAGATAAAGTTGTTGTGCAACCTTGACCGATTTTATAGCTTTGTGGCTGCTGAATTGGGTCTTAGCTTGATATATGTAGGGAGTTCTCTTTATTAACTTTTCTTGCTCTAGGTACTTATCTTTGTTTTATGTGTTTCATTAGTTTGTCATCGACTTCGTAATATATTCTTTTCATCTATGTTCTTTCTATTCAATCACTTATTATGCATTCTGACAAACTGATCCGACTGTAGTGCAAATGATACAAATTTTGTATATTTCTCACTTGTTTACTGATTGTATCTACTTGTTTTTTCTTGTATTTCATCTCATGTATATATTCTTTCTGTTCATTCTTTACTACAGGTACCTGCGTCAGGTGATTTCTGAACTGACTTCGACCAGTCAAATATCCAGATAGGCAAGTTAATGACTCAGTAACTTCTGGAAATCAAAGATATGTCAAGAAGTGTTTGGGTCCAATACATGCACAGCTTCTCTAAGCTTCAAGATGGAAATTTCTAATACTAAAAAGTAAAAAAGTCTGTTTTTTGGAGACTACAACAAAAAGGCATTTCATTTTATTTCATCCTGGTTCCAGTATCTTGAACTTTACTTTGATCATTTATCAATTTCTGGTTGGATATTTTATTTTGCGCTTACTTCAAATGGCATGCCTTCGCCAACATTAGTATAAGGGAGTCACTTTTTTATCCCTCGGATATTTCTTTCTAATTTCAAGTTAAATATTTTTTTTTTTTCTGCTTTCTAAGAACCTGCTTTCACTTTCCTATGGATGACTTTCTATTTTTCATCTATTTTATCTGAAAAGAACATAAATTCATTTGAGTAAAACTCTTCAAGTTTACACACTGCAGGCAAACTCATCAGAGGAAATCTGATAAAGAAAGAATCATAATGGTGAAAGCTTCAAAGGTATAACAAGGAGAGAAGAGGAAAATGCTTTTGCTGCAGGCATTTCGAGGAACAAAAGACTATGGGTAGAAATTGTGTATTTAACCCTTAGAAATAGGTGTATTCTTAAATTCTTATGCCCCATATTTCTAAATACTCATATGCATGCATCCAAGTTTCTTTTTTCGAGTTCACCTTCACTTGTGTTGCAGCATAAATTTCATTTGCAACTGAAGTTGTTGGACTGATTCTCAACCTTCCTGGAGATAGATAAGGGGGCTGATCTGCGCAAACTCTAGATAACTAATCATTGATTACTTTACAAAGTTAAAAATGGAAGTATCGAAGCATTTTCGATAAACTATTGCTATGGAAATACTAACTACTTTATAAATGTCAAATTAAGTGGTTTATGTGAGTTGAATAATCAAGTACTTTGATTATGAATAGTGTTTTCTTATACGACTTCGCTGCTTTTTTGCCTTGGAGCCCAAAGCATGAAAATGGAGTGATTTTTTACTTTAAGCTTTTCTTCAATATTAAACATAAACACACTTTTTTCTTTGAAAACTGCATTCCTACTAAGGGTGTTAAACCGTATCCGTATCCGAGGAAATATCCGTAACCGTATCCGTTAGGATACGGATATGGTTACTCAAATCTATAACCGATAGGATATGGTTCTGGATATGGTTTTGTAGTGAAATATCGTATCCGTATCCGAGGAAATATCCGAATACATATTAGTCATACTCTTACGATAGTTTTAATTCTTAGATTATGGATTTGTGGTTAATTTTGATGATCAAGATGTCTAATCTTAGCTTTTTAGTTATAATGAACATATTAACAAACTCCTTTTTATCACATGAACTATGTTTTTCTCAATATTATCTAGTTTTCTCATATCCGTTTTGTATCCGCATGTGTATCCGCTTATATATCCGCATGTATATCCGTAACCGTATCCGATTTTAGCGGATATGGTTATGAATTTTTCTTACCGAGGTATATCCGTATCCGTATCCGTATCCGAGATGGGTAAGCGGATATGGATATGGTAAGCATCATATCCGAGCCGTATCCGGACCGAATGCACCCCTAATTCCTACATGTAACTAAATAGGTTTGAAATATGTAATGATGAGCCCTTTTGCACCATATATAATAAGTTTGGCATCTGATTCTAGTTGGATTAGGGGCTCTCTCTCTCTCTCTCTCTCTCTCTCTCTCTCTCTCTCTCAAACAAACAAAAAATAAATAAATAAATAAAAATAAATCGCCAATATGATCGTTTCATAGAAAGACCGTGTACTAATTAGTAGACGCCCGTGGCATGAATTAAAACATGACATACTGCATAGAAAGCCAAAACCATAGCCAAGATAAACAAAAATGAGACATGATCCTTGACGATTGAAACGTTTGATTGAAGGGTTTCAAAGAATGTTTTATACACATACGAGTCCTGCATCTCTGAGGTTTATTTCATGAGAGAGGAACATGAAAGATTTTATGTACACATGAAAAGGAAAACTAAAAAGAGCCACAATCTTCATCTGAGTGAACTTCAATCTTTTTCTTTTGATTCTTCGGCATGAGATGATGTAGCTGATGACTTGCAGATAGGGCACCAGTTCTTCTGCCTGAGCCATTGACTGATGCATTCCGCATGGTATCGGTGATCACATGCCAATTTCCCCACTTCATCTCCAACGACATACTCTTCCTAAAAATCAAAATAAAATAAACAGAGTTAGAATGACCTAGATCAGTGAAAATTTTGACAAAACCTCACAATTTTTTGTTGAACGTTTGAAGCTGACCATCATCAGTATGTGAGTATAGTCTAATGAAGCTTCTGGTTTACACAACGAGAGGAAGTAGCGTTTCTTGTTTTTGTTTTGTAAGTTCAATTTTGTTATTTCAAGTTGCCTGGTGTCCCTTGGATGTTACTGTTTTGTTCTTTGTTTAGAATAAGATATAATGAATGGCCATTACCCAATTTCTCGAAAGCTTAACACAGGAAAGCAATGAATTAACTAAATTTCCTCCACAGTTTTCCCTAAATTCGAAAGAGAGAAAAAAAAAATTAGCTTCAACCAAACATGAACTTTTCTTGACTACGAGAGGAAGGTGAAGATGCAGGACCTTTTCATACAAATAGGATAAGTCAGGAAATGAATCCTAGTCAATCATTACATTCTTCAGTTGGCAATTAGTAACTTTGAAAAATGCTTCCTTACCTTCTTTGTCAATTTGCAAAGATCCTCCAAGCTACTACCGCAAAATTAATGCATGTAACTAAGTGGATACTACAAAATTACCTGTATCAATGGTCATTTAACTTCTTATTTCCATTTTTTGTTCAGATGTGGAATGCATCACATTTAACCAAAACTAAAATATTAATATTGAATCAGTACCATTGTGGTGCTAGGTATATGGGTTCAGTTCAATTGTGATCACATGCAAATTTTGTAAGTTTTCAGTAATTGCTTTTTTTTCTTTTTTCTTTTTTTTTTTGGTTAACCATTATTTTTCTTTTGTTACTGGACTAGTTCTTTGAGTAGATGGGGGAAAGTTTTTACACCAATGTGTTCAGATTTGTAACAAGTGCAAACTTGAGGGGAAAACTTGAGTAATATACTCTCTAAACAATCAAGTTCTTGATATAAATTGATTTATTTCAAAATATAACTTTTTCATACAAATCGAATGGTCATACCTGACATATACTACATTTAACATCATCCTCCCCCAGAGCACTGACCCCAGGCACTTGGCAGGCTGGCACGTAACTGCTTCTCTTTAGGCATTTTGCCAATGCCTCTTCTGAAAGGGCTGTGCTCACAGTACCCATTTTCTCCTCCAAGGCTAATAGATCCTGTTCAAAACAAGCATATAGTTCACACACAGAAGCTCAAAAGTTACATAAACACGAATACAGAAAAAAAATTTAAATAAAAAACAAGAGCTCCGATACATTTCAAGTTTTGAGATTGAAACTTGAAAATTACGATGGAAAAGAATAACCATAAATTGAAATTGGTTGAGAAGGATGGGTGCTTTTTCTAAGTCCTCTGGCAAAAGAAAAGAATAATGAGGAGATTCTTGGATGTTACACACAGTAAATAAAAAACTTCATGGATAAATTTAAGTACCCAATATTACAAGAAGAGCGAGACATTTCACTGGAAGAAAAATAAATGAAGCAGCAAGCTATGGTCATTATACCAGTGCACGGTCATACCTCATATGACATATTTTCTATGTCCAATCTCATGTCTCTGTGTTGATCATGGAAGCTGAACCCTCCCAAGAATAAATTTGTCTCTAGCACCATTAATTGCTGCAGAATTAAAAAAAATAACAAAATCAGCTGTCTCAGTAACAAGTGAAAATAGCTTGGTAATACCCAAGTAAGATGAACACCTCATATGTTAACTCATCATCCTGTTCGATCCTCTCCAATGCCAATAATACCTGTTCAAAAACACACCCACCTTCAAATATTAAAACTAGACTTGAAGTAAATTCAAAAATCAAGACATAAAATGAATAAAAAGACCAACCTCTGCAATCCCGTCCATATTGAAGCGTCGATATCCATCTCTATCTCCTAAAGTCCCATGAATGCTAATATCTTCAGGACAAGGATTAACCAATCTACTTCTAGAACTCCGCCCACTAGAGCTTGGTCGCCCACCTAACGAGCTACGAAAGATTGGATGTGGTTCTATAGGGAAAGACCTCGATGAACTCTCAGGAACAACTTCATTGATTGTTAATTGGGTATGAGGAAGTTGAGGGTACACAGGAGGCTCTGATACCGAAATAACATTCTCCCTTTGTTGCCCACCAGAAGCTCTCCGGGTTCTAACTGAGACTGGGCCATCCCTACTTAAACCCCGATTTCTAGCCCTTCTTGAATTTTGTTGAGGCATTAAAGATCCATTTGTAGCAGAGAGACTACTGCTTGAGGACTCACTTGAACTCTTGCCTCCGGATGATGAGCTCTCACCATCAGAGGGTCTCTTCTTCACTGACGAAACTCTTCTACCCTGTCCACTATCAGAGGAAGAAAACCTAGAAGGGAGAACATCGGTGATTGATGAGCAACCGAGATTCTTGAGACCATATCTAGGTGGCCCAGAGCCCAAATATTGTGAGGAGGGTCTAATAACTTGGCCTTTGTTTTTATTGGCAATAGGACGCCGAATGGGTGATGATGATGATGAATTTTGAGTATTAATTTGCTTCTGCAGCCTAGAACTAGACGACCCAGTCGGTGATTCAATATCTTCTGATTCAGGCAAAAGTGTTTGAATTCCTGTAGTAATCTGGTTAAATTCTGAACCCTCTGTCTCCCCATTAGACTCAATTTCTTCAGTCACCCTATGCCTGCTTCTGCTGGTTTCAATTGTACCTTGTGGAGATGCCCGATTTGGTCGAGACTTGAAAGGCTTCCTAAATTCAGTGGAGCCAGAAAATGGCTTGGAGGAGCTTCCAGCAATGGACTTGTTGCTCATAGAACGGAAAGAAGTCCTTTGGTACTTGGGTTTTTCTGGGGTACTAAGTTCAGGGGCTTTCATGGAGTTAAGTCGAGTGCTGCATCCCAATCTATTGCAGTACTGGATGTTTTTGTTCTCATGGTTTGGTTCTCTGAAAGAAAGGCTGGAACCTCTTTTGGAGAAACCAAATCCTCCAGCAGACCTTTTGCGACTATCATCCATGTGAAGACTGACTTGTTGTCAACAAGGATTATATTTCAACAATCTCGTGCAGAATCTGCAAATAAATAAATAAATAAATAAATAAATCACAGTTTCAAAGTGAAACACTTCTTTGTTTGAATCAGATATAGTGCATAGAAGGAATAGTCAAAAATAATACTGGGGAACGAGAATTTTCCAGGGTTAAACATTGAAGGGCTTTGAAGATACGAGAGCCTAAGATAAATTGAATTAGTTCTTCTTAAACATCAACGAAAATGTATATTAAAAGAAACACGATGGAGCATTTGGCCTTAGGTAGATCTATTCCCTCCCCTCTCTTCTAAAGATTACATAATAATAATAGTCCAGCAAAGAACTGAATGCTCTTCCTAAGCAAATTATCAATATACCATTACATGTTCATCTATATAACCATATTAAAAAAATCTCAATAATTGCACAAGAGAGTGAACTATGTTAGAAATGAAAAAATAAATCTAATTCTCTCCTCAGGAGCCTGTGCACAAGTTCCTGTCAAGTTCAAGAAAAAGGAAGAGAGAAGTATTCTTGTGGACAAGCTGAAGATAAAGACCAGCGCACAAAACATTACCTATTACATCCATTACTATCTAACACATGAAATATGCTATCAGTTGACAAATTTAAACATCAATCACCCTAGTGAAACAAAATTTCTTGAATTTCTTTAATTATGAGAAGTGCATGGCAAGCATATTACATGAATAAATGGGTAATACAGTGATGTTACCATATTCTTTTGGAATTGATATATAAACTGATATTTTGTAATGTTTTGAAACAAGAAACAACATAATGCTCTTCAAGCCATAGAATAACTCAAAACCAAATGCATGTCCAAACCTGGCAAATAAGAACAACTAGTTACTAACTTTCTACTAATCATGGTAAATAAAGACATTTCCAAGTTAAGAATGTATTTTTAATCACTGGACAATGCTGCCAACTGCATTGATTTAGTACTACAATTAGCAAGCAACTAAAGTCCTATATTGTTGCAGTTAAGAACAAATCAGCCTTTAGCTACAGACTTGTATCACAATAGGCATCTGTCCCATTCACATCAACAGTTACATCTGAGATAAATACAAACAAGCTTTGATGCACTTCAAGGCTGAAAGTTTAACTTTATCCATGCTAACTGCAACTTATTGATGCCTACAAGATAAATCTCAATGGTATTTAACTTTCTTGTGTGCACCTATCCAGTGCACTTCGTCCTAAAATGCATTAGTAAGCAAAGAATCAGCATATAAGTTTTCTCTTAAATGTAAAAGATACAAACTTAATCCTAAAACTCACAGAAGTTCCCATTTCAGAGCACTTCCTCAATGGAACTCGTGTTAAGTATGGTTGCTGCTCCTAAACCCCCCAAAAGAATAAAGGTTTATATCAAACAAAAGGCGATAAGTGTAATCTCCCGCCACAAGATTAATTTTGTAAACTAAAAATTAGATCAAAGCTGAAATCACATTAGATAAACTGACATCAGTCCTAGAAATAAAGTCTGTCACGCGATAATAAAATGTCCTGCTAACTTAAATTACTGCTCCGTGAATGAAATAGATATATGAATAGTAACATATAATTTGCAATAGTAAAATCTTTGGATATGATAACCCCATGTTCATTCAGTTCATCACAATCGAAATGAGAGCTGATTCATAATCTGTTTCTTCATCTTTTTCTTTAATAGAGGAAAAAAAAACAGTTCTGATTTCACGTTTCTATCCAGACATTAACAAAATCTCTGAAATAGGGCACAGCATACGTGCTCATCAAATATCACATCCTGAAGAAGGTGTAAAACGGTACTAAAGGGAGACAGCACCTTTCAACTAGCCAATACATAAAAATCAATGATATAATTGAATGGGCATTTTAACATCAACAGAGTCATAGCCGACTGACCAGCAGAATGCACTACAAATTATCAAGCAATGCATTAAATTGCTACAGACCTAATTTATAGTAACAACTATATTGGTCCACTTCGCGGATGAATATGTTTCTCTAGGCAGCCAAAATCCACTTGCAATATTACACCATCAACTTCCTTAAAATTGCATCCTTCCAACAAATTTAAAAGTCTAAGTTCATCTGCCTAAGTCTCCCAAATAAGGTACCTAGTCCTCTACAGCTGAAATTAATTTCTAAAATCTATCTTCAAACGTAATGAATAGAACATGAAGCAGAATCCCGATGCATGATCCTAATCATGATAATATGCACCTAAAATGAAGAACCTTTGAAACATCAAACTAAACAAGCCCCGGTATCAAAGCCTTAGTTACAAAAGGCAAGATCAACAAACAAACATATAGATGTCTGTATAAGTTAAAGCTATTTTTTGGCAACCTATGAACATACATACGAAACAAAAGTTATAAATTCCAGGGTGATGGGCAAAGGTGATTATTAAGATGGATTTCTTTTATGAAAAAAAGAATAAACTACCAAGGCCTCCATTTTCATTCCTTACAATAGAGAAAATTTCCAACTACGATGATCAAACAAGAAAATCAGTATACTCATTCTAAAACTTCGACTTCAGATAGCGTGGTGGTATCATCCAATCAAATAGGCCAGTATTGATTCTATGCTTCTAAAAGTAAATATAATCCAATATATACCAAATAGGCTTGCTAAAATTCAAAGGTAAAAAGCTGGAATCAATTCTCTCATGCTTTTCATAATCAATAGTAATCAACATCTTAATTTGAACATGCTAAGATTTTCGGAGAACATCACATAGATGGTATTCGTATTAATCCAGTAAGCTCCTAAAAGAGATATTATCTATCAAACCAACGTCAAATTTGTACCGAAGCTGAGTACAAATATAATAATAATAATAATAATAATAATAATAAAACAAAGCCAGATTCCAGAAAAAGGAAAAATGGGGAGAAAGGTACAGATAGATACAATTAGATACATACTGCAGAGAAATTGAAGAAATTATCAACAGGGAATGATCAAAATCGATCAACAAGCTAAAGAAGAACATACCCATATCCAATCTCCCACAAAAGGGAGGAAAAAAAAGAGGAGAAAATAAACCCACAAACATTAATACCGCCAAAAGCCAAAGCTCCCAAATTTAGACAAAACTTTCGAGCTATTCTAATTCTAACTGCATATCTTCAAAGACCCACATGTCAAATTCCTCATAAAACACGGAGAAAACCGAAACAAAACAAAACAAAAAAAAAGCCCACAAATCAAGGCAGAAGAAACTCTCGAAAACCCAGAAAAATCCCAACACATGGCAGCTCAAAATCGATTTTTTCAACCAAAAAAATGAAAAAAATGAAAAAAGAAAAAAAGATAAACCTCTTCCGTATTCGAGACGCAAGAGGAGAGGAGAGACCAAAGCGATCGGTTTTGGGCTGAGAGAGACTGAAACGTGCTGAGCGAGATCCGAGGTTTTATATTCCCAACAATATTTTTATTTCTATTTTATTTATTTTATTTTCTATTTTTTCCTTATTAACAGAGGCCAAAAGAGAGGGGATAAGTAATGCGGGTGCTCACGGAAAATGTGGGGAATTTTGGCCGCTGGATTTTGCTTTCAGATTCGGGATAGAATCCTCTGTTTGTTGGCCCGCGCTCTCGTGGACCGCAGAAGGGAGAATGGTCCAGTTACTGCTCATTTAATTCGCCGAATCTTTATCTCTATCATGTATCACCAAAAATGGCAAATTTGTGCTGTTTTGCATGTGGCGCCTCATCATTCTTTGTTTTTATTGAGAAAATAGTAATTTTTCTGTCTTACACAGTCCACTTATTAATTTGGAGAAATGAACCTTCATATGTATTTTTATTTTCCACGTATATGAAGCTCATCGTAGGCAAAATTTGTATTGATCGCGCAATTAAATTTACCATCCAAGAAATTTTGAAATTGTTTGGAAAAGTATGATGTTTAACTTAGATATCTGAGTTAATTCTTTTATGGGGGGAAATGATGAGATCGATGTGATCTTAGTCCAAGAATTCAGGTATTAATGTATCTTAAAATTAAACTACCTGGTATATCAATGTAAGAAATAAAAAGAAAAACAAAAGATATTAAATTTATCAATTGCCTATAACTAGTGTGACAAAAGCAAAGATTTTATTTGTATTTATTCACCAAAAAGGACACAATAAGAACAATAACAAATACAATAAAAGAGAGGTGTTTGTTTTCCTTCTGACTCAATTCTTCTTTGCTTTGATTGCAGTAGACAAGTAACAACAAGCTTTTTTTCCTCTGACTCTAAAAACTTTATGTATTTGGCAGTATATGGACACAAAAAAGAGAGCATGAAAAACTCTCTGCAAGTTTTTCAGTTTCTTTACGTGAGATTTTATTTTTATCACGATCACATGGTTTTGGCTCTAGTCACGTTCAGTTCAGATATGGGTCATGCCTGTTGCTTCTTTTGGATAAAAATTGTACTTGCCCTCCTTCATTTCTAATCAAAGTTCCTACTAAATTTGGAAATTGGACGATGAGACAAAACTAAATTAGATTGTTTGATAGTAGAAATCCATGATAGAGGGGGAAAAGGGCAAAATAAATGTAATCATTCAACATTTTGGAGTTGTAAATGCTAGTTCCAAGTTTATAAGTAGCCACATATCTATTGGCTAATTTCATTGCAATAAGTAGTTGTCATAAGGCCCCGAAACGTATCAAATTTAATTGATGATTCAAGTGTTCATATTTATATTATTCAAATTTGAATACGAATACTCATCGAATGTATCTCGAATATCAAAAATTAATAATTTGATTCGGTTTTATATGTATAAATATGAATATTTTCTCGAATATCAAAATAATAATTTTAATTAACATTTTTATGATGTATGAATATGAAATCTAAGAAGAATTTATATTTTGTCAAACAGGTATTTTTGTTTGATTAAAATCTTGATTGAATAACATGTAAGGTCGTACTTATAAATATTTCTTTATAACGTCATTAATCTAAAATATAAATGTTTGGTTTAAAAATGATTTTAGTTACTTAAAGTCCTTAAGGAAAGTATAGAATCTACAAAGAAATTATTATAAAAGGGATCAAAATATAACGCAATGCATGTAACAACTTAAATCATAAGGGATTAAACTTTCAACAAATACTTAATAAAAAACAAAACAAATATGTGAGAATTCATATTTGATTCTTCTAGTATAAAAATATTTATCTTCTCTAAATGACGTCTCAAATCTAATTTCAACCAATATTACACGAAGAAATATGAAACCATTTTATAATTGTTTGATCTGACTTCCACCCTAGTTGCCATCAAACAAAATGAATAGAGCAAGTAACTTAAATTCTAATGCTAAGCAAGCCAACGCTTTATGATTGAACATAATCAAGTTATTAACTAAAAGTTGAGTACAACAATTAAAAGGAATTTGCTTCAATAATCAGACTACTTGTGTAATAGATAGATAGATGAGATAAGAAATAAGACAAAGACATGAAATGCAGTTGTTATTCTCCTGCGGCCCCATCGGAATAAACCAGAAAAAAAACATGAAAATAGTTGTAGAGTCATACTAAAGAACTTATAAATTTCCATAATAATAAAAAAAAAAGAACTTATAAAATATAAATAGTATGGGGGCCACCACAAGAACTCTAGCCACCAAATCTTATTAATGTGTGAAAGTAAAAGAATTGACATATTTTCTTTAATCTCGTTTATCATTTATGTTTTTGACAAATCATTTCTCATTTACATTATGAACTTATTTTTCATTATGTGTTTATCCATTTAATAATAAAAATGCGCCTTTTAAATAAATTAAAGTGCTTATTTTACATTCCGAACCCTGAAATTTTGCTTTCCAACACATTAGAGTGTTTGTTTTTAACATTTCACAGAGAAAATTTTCATCAAAATATTAGGCTATGTTAGCTAAAATAAGAAAGCTACGTTTTAACTTTTAAATAATCTTTATTTTCCTTCTCTTTATGAGTCACAAACTCAGATAGGTGTGCAAGATGGTTAAGAGACTGTTCTTATTTCCTAAATTGTTAGTCTTGAATTTGATTCTCTCTGTCATAAGAAAACAACTTGATATTCTTTTACATAATTTCTGGCTGATGTGTGTTAATAAAATATTACAGAAATTAAACTCAAATAATCAGTGCCAAAGGGCAAGATAAGCAACATCATGAACTTCCAAATTCTACACATTACATTGTCGCGATGCATTAAAAAATGAAACTAGTTTATATTAATGTACACTTACATGATCCTCGCTTTAATATTGTTGGCAAGCAAGATCCAATTTAAAACTCATCAGAGAAAAACCTTAATTAATTCTCACGGGCACAATCTCAAATCATTGACTCACCAAACCGACCCATGATGAGTTGTACAACTAGATCATTACACCATCAACTAATTAATGAAAGCACTAAGGAAAATATTTAAAGTCCTAAGATCTTTTTAATTAATTAAAATGTTTACATATTAGAGTAAAAAGTTAAGCCTTTTTCTCTTGTCCAATTGGACAATTCTCTGCTTGTGGGCATCAACTTGTCTTCTTCTCTCACAACTTTATTTGTATTATATTCTCTCTCTTTAAATTAGGCATCTTCTTATAGTGGAACTTTTCCTCTATCTTTTTTTCTACTTTTATTTTGTTCAGTGCTTTTTCGGTTCTAAGTTAATCATTGCTTAAAAGAAAAGAGCAGGTTTGAGTTGTATCCTTTCCCTTTGCTTTGCTTTGGAAAGCTGGAGGTACTTTCAGAAGATGAAGGCTTATGCAACAACAAACATTCATTCCTAAAGAATAATATCGGTACAATGTGTCAAAGATAAACAAAGGAGTAAGATAATGAAAAGATAATAAATAAACAATAATTGTCAGCTTTAGGATTGAGGAAAACATGGAATTTTAAGTATTAGTAAGAAAGTAGAATAGATGGTATGATATGTGAATTGCATAAGAAAATCGTAACTGAGTACTTCTTTTCGGACCCAAAATTTATGAGACTAACCATGAGACAGTGTAACATGTGTAATTCTTTTGAAAGCTAGTCCCATAATTGGTTCCATGATTTTGGATCCAAAATTACTTTCTCTAAGTCTAAATCCTATTATTAAAGCTATGTTTCTTTCCTATATTGAAAGAGGTGGAAGGATAGGTAACCCATGATTTTGGAAGGAAAATGGAAGCGTTCTTGGTCAAAATTTAATGAAAATTAGCACCTTTGAAATGAAAAAGTACGTTTTAAATTGTTGGGTTATAATTTCATATTGTTATTTAAAAAACATTCCTTCGTATCAAAAATATTGCCTGAAGTCGAGGAGTACTCCATGAAAATAGAGCACAAAAAAAAGCTCAATTTTTTTTGTGGATTCCATTTTATTTTAATAACATGATCGGTTATTTTCGATTGGCTGAGGGCATTTTGAGAAAATACATGAAAGTAAAACAAGTCCGATTTTATTTTATTTTCAATTAAACTTTCCCTTAAATTGGGGCATGTCACTATTGACTCTACCTCAACAATATATTGACATAATTACTTTATGGACTAATAAGATAGCATGTATCAATAAATTGACTTAACTGACAAAGAAAAGATACTTACCAGCAACTTCAAAATTATGACTCGTAAACTGAAAATTCAAATATATTAAGGAATTACAAATCTTTTTGAGAAAATAATATTGTACCAAAAGAAATTTTCTACTCCAAATGATTTAGCGTGAGTCCACCAGATGGCAGCCATATTTGCCGAGAATTGAAAACAAAGTGGACAAGCTGGCTTTTGTGGATTTCCTTATCATGGCAACCGTTGCTTTCTCTTGGCCAAAGAGACGTAAGCTACTTAAAACTTTTTTCATAGGGAAATTTCTTAATATAATTCATTGTATTGCTTGGCGATGTATGTAGCCATTATCCAAAAGGGGTGTGATTATCACATTTTAATTACATTTTTTTACCCTTATTACCTATGTTATATGAATAACGATATTACTAATAATCATTTTTATCTTATTTTGCAGGCTAATAAAGAAATAATGAATAAAAGCCCAAATGACTCAAATTCTCTGAATTTCTATCAATATTTGAAGCCCAAATCTGAAGACAAACCAAGGCCCAAGATACCAAATTGATCCAAGAGAAATTTGTGAAGAAAAATCAAGAAAAGACAAATTGGTTGGGAACCAATCGGTTGACCAACCGGTTGGCCAACCGGTTAATATAGGTTAGCTAACCGATCGACCAACCGATCGGTTCCCAACAATTCGATTAATGGTGGATTTCTCTTCCTTTTGGCTAGGTTTGATCCAATGGTTCACATCAACTCCGTTGGGCTATAAATAGGGGTGAAGGTGAGTGTTTTGAGTGTGAAATATTTTGTAAAACTCCATTTGGAGAGGAGGTCACTCTTAATTGAGAAGACCTTCCAAAATTGTAACTTTGTTACACAATAAATGAAATGTTTCACCCTTCAATTTCCTTTCTCTTCTTCTAATCCAAGGACCAAAAGGAGGATTAGATTAAGATCGAGAGTTGTTGGTTTCTATTTTATTTCTTTTCATTTTCTTTCTTGTTCATTTATTGCTTTGTAGCTTAGATTTACTTTCTTGCAATTTAATTTCATGCAATTTACTTTCATGCAATTTACTTTCATGCAATGTATTTAATTCTTGTATTTACTTTCTAGAATAGATTTTCCTTTTCTTTAATTCACCTTGAGGCTAGAACCCTCTAGGGAATTACCCTTTCTAAGTGTGGAGCCAATATTTGTGGGATCCTAGAGATTGTTTGAAACTAGCTAACAAATCCAACTCATTCTCATGAGATTGAGATAAGCTAAGTGGATCTACTCTAGATTCCTCATATCTTTAATTAATCCTCCATACTTTACATTCTTGATTTTGCACTTATCCTTGTTTTCCATTTGTTTGTTATTTTCCTTTATTCTTGATTTTGATTTTCCTCTCCTCTCTCTCTCTCAATCTTGCTTTCTTTTATTTTGCACTTATTTTCTCTCAATCTCATTTTCCCTCCATGTGCATATAATCTCAAACTTAGTTTTGTTATTATGTGCATATAACCACCACCACACTCTCAACTTTTATTTTTCTCCTCTTTTGCACATAATCCACATCCACTCTCTCTTATCTCTCCACATCCACTTTCACCATTTTCTTATTTTCATTTTATTTTAATAAACTCCTAATTGTCACGCGCATAATTTGGGAACCAAAACTTGAGCAAAACTCTCCCTACTTTCCCGTTCCTCGTGGGATCGATAATCTTATATACTATAACTTGATAAAGGTTGTATACTTGCAACTAAGGAGGTAATCATTTATTACCCATCAGGGTGGTATGATTTGTTGACAAGTGTCACATCAATGTCACGAATTTGTACGTCCCTTTTGATAATGCTCACTTTCCTCATTCCATCGTGATCATAAATTGTAAGGTAGGCTTAAATTGGGAGTTTGAAAGTTTCATTGTGCCCAACAGTAGATTTCGTGTAGTTGATTTGTTGGAGTGATGTGAATTGAGATAAATAATTGTATAAAGAAATTAATGGCTGTTCGAGTTCGACCATTTTCACTAGCGGTATTAGGTGGAATAATTTTCTTGATATAACTCTAGGTACAATAGTAGATTTTTGGCGTGGAATAAAAGAAATTAAGGTGATCATAGAAATATTAGGAAAATATGAAGATAAATTATTACTAATAAAATGATTTCTCGTTTTATTGATGATGTCACACAAAATCAACTATAGATCGATGTGGAGATGAGCTGTGAGCAGTTTGGAAAACAAATAAGGATCAATATACATTATGCTTATATATAATCCAATTTTCTCGAAATTATTGCAATTTTTTGGTGAAATTTCCAACTCAAGTTTCCATTTCCAGTGCAATTCATTAAACATGAAAATAAAAATTCACTTGCTGCTTTACAGCTACGTTTTCTCCAACAACTTTGACTTGCTGAATTTACAAAACCTATTTCTTAAGTTTTGAGAGTGTTTCATAAGTAAACAGCAATCATTTATTAGGTAAATCCTTTCAAAACTAATTTAAAATATTTCATCACTATCTGATAATTTCTCGGTACACCATCCCATTAACAAATGATATCCAGAAATTATTGGCATGTAATTAGCACATCTCAAGGTTGATGATCAACAAAACTTATAATTCCTCCCCAAAGTAAAGTTTATGATTTTAGAACTTTCTTCTTTTGCAAATGTTTCAAAATAAATTAATGAGTCTTGATGAAATAATCCATCTCAGGAATATGTCCTTTTTTCCTTGAATAAACCGAAAGGTAACGAGATAGGTAACATTTTATAAGCATGACTCTCTTAAGTAGGAAATTTGAGTACAATTCTTTAATTTCTTTTCATTTTCAATGAGGCATTCTGAGAGAGTTAAATATTTGAAGTTGAGCATCACGTGTTCAAGGAATTAAACGGATGCTCAAAGAGATTCAGATACCACATATGTAGCTAATCCATTTGACTTGAATCATTAACTCAACAAATCAAAAACTTGACAAAAGTTTTGGTTAATGATTCGGCCGGCTAATCCATTTGTTATCACAACAAACCAAACCACTACCCAGCCGAAAACAGCCCTTATAGAAAAAGACAAATTCCTAATATTTCATAAATGCTCTCAGTTGAATTAGGGATTATGTAGAGATTAGTTTATTACATAGATGATGTTATCACAAATTTTTTTTTATTGAATCTTGAACTAAGGGAGTACTCTTGTTCATCAATTTGTTAGTTGTCCAAAATTTATTTGACTCTGTCAACCCACCGTTTTGAGATTTGGTTCATATACTTTGTACTTGCTCATAAGGCCCTTCTGATACTTGCATAATATTTTTTTTAATTAATTTTTTAAAAAGAAACTAACGGACTCGTAAGAAACTTCCTTTGAAGGGAGAAATAAACCAAAGTGTAAAGAGCTCATGCAATTAATCAGTCATTCAGTCTCCATGAAAATAACAAGAGGTCTTCAAGCATGCTAGGCTTTGCTTTTTGAACAATATATTTGTCTTGATTTGCCTTTATAAATTATCTCAAAACTCCATCATCAATCATAAATCTGGAGACTCCTGTGCGATCTAATTGCTGACTTGATAATTAATCAAAAACTGTTTAGGTGTATAGCGCACCTTGAATTGCTTGTTTTTAACTCCAAGACCATTTATTTCGGTTCTAGATAACATTTGGTGATGGTAAATTTCTAAAGGAAATGATTAATACACATAAAATATTTTTTGCAAAACAAATGTAGGAGGTTGAGTGTTGAATTTGAGTGGCCGTACCAGAATCTTAACAGAGCTAACGGCTGACCGAACCAAAGCCCACATAGAATACCAAGCCCAATAAGAGTTCAAAAAGAAAATTCAATTTGCACAAGGTGCCAATAGAGTTAAAGATTTAAATCTTCTACAATACGTGGTTAATTAAAGTACTTCTTTTATAGAGTGGAAAGTGATATCTAATCTGCTGACTGTTCATTGACATTTGACATCCATCCATGAACAATGTGTCATAATAATTGGTCACTAAAAATAGAAACACGTGAATTGCAAAAGTAAGTTCTTATTGGTTAAAATGTTATGGGACTCAATTTTTACAGTTGATAGAGTTCAGACTTCAAGGAGCAGCAACTCAACAGTATTAAAGATGATTTCTTCTTTCTCCACACCTTTTACAAGAAGCTCGTCATTGGGCTGTAGAGGCCCGTCAAAGAGATGGGCTAAGGTTGATCTGACCCAATTGACTTAAGATAATAGCCCTGTTCAAATCATGAGTCAATAATTTTTTTATGAGATTACCTCTTGTATACTTTAGCTATGTACCAGGACAAAATGTTCATTTCCCCAGCTCTCAAGCGTCCATTAAAGTATAAATTTCCCTTAAAGAAATAGTGGTGGTTTTTTTTTTTTTCATTTTTATTATAGAATGAACTAAAAGTTAAGCCCATACTTGACTTAAGACCTAACATATATTAATTCTCAGCTTTATCAAGTAGTGGACAATCCAAAAATCGAAAAAAGAAAAAGACCAAAAAAAAAAAAAAAAAAAGGTAGTGGGCAATCCACTTTCTTATTTGCATGATTTAGTTTAAAACTATAATATGCACGACTTGAATCATCAATAAATTAAACTACTAACATACTCATCCGTCTAGTAAAGAAAATTTTATTGACACAAAGAGCACACTAGAGCGAGAAAACTCTACATCACATTGGCCTCCAAAATCCCCTCAAATAACTCTACAGAACCAACCTATAGTCCTCTCCTTTGCTCAACCCCTCAACTTTCAAAGGGTTGATTGAAAACAAAGTAGCTAATATGTACAAAACAGGGGATGGGTGGGGGTTAAGATGCTAAAACTTTGAACATACTAAGACTTGGGTCTAACTGACTTGTAATTGATCCACCATTAGGATTATGATACGCTCCATTGTGCTGCGGATCTCTTGCTCTTGGTCTTTGGAGCATGCATTAGCTCCATCTCTGTCTTCTGTAGCATCTCCCACATTATCTGCACATCTTGGTACTCACAAGTTTGTACGTCATCGTGAAGCTTTAGAATCCCTCTCCCTGCTCAATTTCACAGAGATTGAAATTAGTTTCCCTTATTCTAACTTTTTTTTAAAAAATATATATATAAATGGGGCGGTTTATATTTAAGAAGTGCTCTCTTCATTGTGGTGATTAACCCAAGATGTCGCCTCTTAACAATAACATCAAATTATAACAATAATGGCAATAGTAATTATACTGTTATGGATAAGTTTCATATCTATCCATTCATATCCGCTTGGGCATTCTATGGTGTATTGTGTTATGTAGATCTACCTACATTTGAGTATGTAATCTAGAAACTCAATAAAACTCTTCAAATTGATTTCTTTCTCTTAAAAAAAAAAAAAAGAAGTAAATATTAAAAAAAATGTTGGAACGGAAGAAGTCTATGTACTCAGCATTCCTATATGATGCAGTGCTCAATTTTTCATGGAAAATGAATTATTATAACTGAAATGGGCAAGAAATTCGTAAGTTAGTTGCCAGTTCCAAAGAGAGGGGGGAGTAAGGTTACCGTCTTTTCTGGGCTTAACTCGGGAAGCAACGGCGACAAGAGCTTTCTTTACAGGGAATACCATCCTCCGCCACCACGCCATCTGAAAGCTTAAACTAACCGCGAAGTATCGGAACCTCAATCTCCTACTGCTCCTCTTATTATGGAGTGAGAGTGAGAACGGGGGAGAGGTGAAGGGTCGCTTAAATTTACCCCCGCGGTGGTGAAACCAAGTCGATCGTTCCTCGATCGAGATGAGAATACGAGAGGAAGAGAGATCACGTTTCCTCGTGAATGGTGCCCCCCCGTCTTCGCCTCTCTTTCTCTATCCTCTTTTTTCCTAGCGCTCTTTATCTCTCTATAATCTCTCCCCTCTTGCATTGGCTTTGTCATCGACTCTTTTAAATTTAATTTATGGTCTCGCTTAAGGACCCACGAGAGGCCGTACTGTATTTGGTATTCTAAAAATGGGCAACCTCATGTGATTTTATTTGGCCACACTCCTTTAGTAACTTCACTTTTTTGATATTTATTAACTGAAATATAATAATACAACATCCGAAATGTTGCACTATATACTTATTTCTAAAAGTTGTCTTTAAATTCATCGTCTTATTCTACCATTTTTATTGCGGTAAAACGTGTTTGCATATAATTTGGATCCTCTTTGCTATCAAAAAGTAGTAAAGAGATCACTACTTTTAATCCCAGACCGTTGGTTATCTAGTAGTTAATTCGGATACATTCTAAATCTAACACTCACCATATCCCATGTATTTCACTTATTTTTAATTTGCACTCAAAGAAAAAAATCATAACCATTCACTAGATAATCAATGGTTGCGAAAAAATATTGGTCTCTCAACTACTTTTTTGGTAAAGAAGAGGATCCGAATCCATTTACATTTAAAGATCTATTGAAATTTTAGAATAATAGCTCTTACCAAAAAATATATGTTGATGTATATAATCACAGTCACTAACCTCGGGTGAGTTTAGCTTTTAAGAGAGCGGAGTCCGCCTTCTCTCCTAAAGCCAATGGCCGACTCCGATCAAGGGACTCGCTGCGTGGAAAGAGGGACACGTGGAAGAGTCGGAGTTGGGATCTCCGGTGGTTCCTCCGACGGTCAAGTTAGTAGAGTAGGAGATAATGTAATGGAGCAGGAATTCACTCAGAAAAGATTGTTTACTTGGTTCGATGTTCACGCTGCTACTTATACCTAGGGTTGCGGGGGTATTTTCGTCTTTAGTTGGCTAAGGAACCATTCTTTGAGTCGACCCTTTCTTCCACGCGTGAGCGGTGATTGGTAGAGCATCTCTCTCGCTACGTGGTGGCCTTTACAGTGTCAACTTGCGGGTACTTTGAGGGTTAGTGTGGTCTATTCGCCATTAATGGGATGGGATTGTGGCTGTAGGCTGCATGGGTCGAGGTGCCTTAAATACGTGAGAGATGGGGAGTTAAAGGTGTCGGCGCATTTAATCACGATCTTGATGGGCTCAGTCTTGTATAACCGTCGTTAGAGTGGAGGAATCACGGGGGCGAGTAGGGGGAGGCTGGTAGGCGGTGCGGCTACTCCTCGGGGCGTCCTTTGGGGCAATCAAGCGAAAGGGCGACCAGTCATGCTTCCGAGCCGTCTTAGAGGATTGGCGGTGAGAAGAGGGCCGAGCTCGCCTCGTATTGTCCGGGAGAGGCCGTGATTGGTTGGATGGGGCTATAATGGGTGGCGGGTTGGGAGGGCAGCGAACGCCGCCTTCAGCGTCGTTCAGCGGATCAGCGGTTGGAAAACGGCTGCTGAGTCGCCCTCCGTCGGTCGGTGGGACGGCGGCGATGGAATAGCTCGGCGGTCAATGGTGAAGGCGGGCCATTACCAGCCTTCGGCGTCGTCCATTGGAGAGAGTTCTTTGTCGGACCGGCTTGCACCGCCTTTCGCGTCGGCTATGGTGATAGTCGTTTGATGGACCATGGTGGGGTCGGTAGGTGCAGGCCGCCCCGTGGGTCGGGTACGGAGGCTCGAGCCTGTTTTCGTTGACAGACAAGCGTTTATCCGTGTTAGTGCCTCGTTTTTCTCCTTAAATCACTGGTTAGTGGTTATGACCATAACAATATATATTTGCATTGGATCAATGTTAATTTCACAAAAACCGACATGAACTTTGGGGGTGTTGCACATAACTATCTTGAACTTCGTTTATCTCATATAACTCTCTTGAACTTTGGAGTGTCTCACAAAACGACTCTGAACTTTGATTTTTTTTCTTCACCTGACCCCCTACTCATAATTTGCAAATAACTAATATTTCATTGGGGAAAAAAATATAAAATTTAGGAAAGGAGGTATATTTTATGTGAATGACAAATAGCAAATGTTGGAATTTTTCTCTCAAAGAAACTCTAGTTGTTTGCAAATTTCATGTAAGAGGGGTCAGGTGAGAAGAGTTCAAAATTCAGGGAGATTTTGTGAGACAACTTTAGCTAGGGGGATTATGTGAGATAAAAAATTTTATGGGGTTATGTGCTAACCCCCAAAAATTTAGTGGTTTTTTTAAAGTTAACCTATAAAAAATAGTAAGCTACAACAAAATATAGCAACTTACACCGTCTGATAAATTGTTACAATACAACGTTAGTTGAAAAATAATTTGTCGAAATTTTTAGATCAAAGAGTCATTTTGAAAGTGTGTGAGTTTAAAGACAAATGATGATATATCTATCTATATATTTTAAAGGAAAACTCTTTTTGGAAGTAAGACTTTGGGTTTACAGACAAAAACCCTTGAAAGAAATAGAATGGTTTATTAATCATAAAATACATATCAGTTACTTTGAATAGTCAGATTTGGAATTGCGTATTCCTTATAACCAAATTCCACCTATATAATAAGTTAAATGACTATTTCCTAACATATCTCATGACTATCAATTCTATATTCCCTTTTAATCAAAATGGATTACCATTCACATTTTCATTAGGTAGCCCGTAGCCGCCTCTGGTTTTAATAACAAATCAGGTCTCATGCGCAAATCACCGACACCGCTACGTCGCCGTTTACGACCGAATCGCGTGGCCTCTGGTCCGTGGAGCCCACCGGGCACTTAGTCCGGTCGGACGACGACGTCTCTCCTCTTTTTGCTGTCCACGTGTCCCTTGCTGCATGGCGACGAGGAATTTGGCGTTTTGTTGAATGTGGGATACGTGTCCCCTTGCAAAGGAAGTCGTACTATGTGAGGGTGCGCCCACTTTATTAATCAACCAATGCTTTGGTGTGGACGTGAGCGGACCCATATTGCGAACTAAGTCCAGCTCAAGGTTTTTCTATTGGGTAAATTGCATGTTACCTCCACATTTATAGCTTTGATTGCACTTAACACCCCTAAATTCATTTATTAGCCATCAAACACTTTAGGGCTTGGTACATTAGTAAAGGAGAGTGAAATTTACCCTCTTAAACATTATCTAATTTTTACCGATTTTTGTTATTCTTTTAACACTTTATCAAGAATAATGTTTAAGCCCATGTGGTATGAGGTTAAACTTTTAACCAAGTTAGGGGTAGGAGAAAAATGAGTGAAAAGTTAAGGCTTAGCTCATTTAAAGATGTGAAATTACAAAAATTCTTCTAAAAGATCTAAAACTTACAATAAGTCTCCTAAAATCTGAAAATTGACAAGATTCTTTGTAAAGTAAAATTATAAACAGCCCCTAACAATTATAAAATTATAAAACCACCGTCAATAATATAAAACTCGGCAAAAATTACAAAAAATTTGAAAAATTCAAAACTTAGAAAACAACCAAAATTTCAAAACATACAAACAGCCCCCGACTAAAGTAAAATTTGCAGAAAATACCCTCAAAGTTTTAAAATTTGTGAAAAACACCCTAAATTTTTGTAATTTACAAAAACCTAAAAATTTCAAATCATACAAATAGTATATTGAAATTCTAAGAACTCCAACTAGCCTCAATTGGTATTTGCAGAAAATACCCTGAAAGTTTGTAAATTACAAAAAACATCATCAAATTTCAAATTTTACAATAAAATGCTCTAAAATTTTAATCCTACAACTAGTACACTGAAAATATAAGAATTACAAATAGACCCTAAAAATATTAAAATTTATAGAAAACATCCTAAAAGTTTTAGAAATTGCAAAAACACCATCATACTTCAAAATTTACAAAAAACACCTTGGAAGATTCAAACATATCACAATATCTTGACAGTATGGGATTACAAACAACCCTCTGAAAATTTAGACTTTGCAAAGAACACTCGAAGTTTCAAAATTGCAATAAACATCCTCAAAATAAACCATTTATAAAAACACTATGAAATTTTCAAAGATGCAAACAATAAACTAAAAATTTATAAAATTTGAAATTTGTAAAAACATCCTGAAAGTTTAGAAATTTATAAAAATACCCTAAAAGTTTACAAAATTGAAAAAACCTAAAATTTAAAATTTGTAGAAAATACTTGTTTGTAATTATTGATCTTTTCAGGGTATATGCTATAAATTTTGAATCTTTAAGGGTGGTTTTATAATTTTAAAACTTTCAAGGTATTTTTATAAATTCTAAAACTTTCTGTGGAATGTTGTAATCCTATATTGTCAATGTACTTTTTATAGATTTGAAACTTCTAGGATGTTTTCTATAATTTTTAAAATTTGAGGGTGTTTTTGTAAAATTTTAAACTTCTAGGGTGTTTTTATAAATTTGAATTGTGCATGAGGCTTGATATAGTTGTCAGATTTTTGAGGAAGTTGTTTATAAGTTTAATATTTTAAAAGAGATTTTTGTAATTTATGCATTTTGAGTTGAGAGTGTTAGAGATCCTTTAGTGTAAAATTTTAACCCTTATAACATGTTAGACCAAACACGGAATGTTTCCCACACTAAATATTCTAGGGTAATAATTTCGGGTTAAAGTTTAACCACGATTGTTTTAACCTCATGCCAAACGAGCCCTTAAGGATTACCATTTTGAAAAGATAAATTACAAGTAACAACCTCCTATACTCATGAGTTAAAATGAAGCTAACTGCTAACATATCTCATGACTATCAATTCTATATTCCCTTTTAATCAAAATGGATTACCATTCACATTTTCATTAGGTAGCCCGTAGCCGCCTCTGGTTTTAATAACAAATCAGGTCTCATGCGCAAATCACCGACACCGCTACGTCGCCGTTTACGACCGAATCGCGTGGCCTCTGGTCCGTGGAGCCCACCGGGCACTTAGTCCGGTCGGACGACGACGTCTCTCCTCTTTTTGCTGTCCACGTGTCCCTTGCTGCATGGCGACGAGGAATTTGGCGTTTTGTTGAATGTGGGATACGTGTCCCCTTGCAAAGGAAGTCGTACTATGTGAGGGTGCGCCCACTTTATTAATCAACCAATGCTTTGGTGTGGACGTGAGCGGACCCATATTGCGAACTAAGTCCAGCTCAAGGTTTTTCTATTGGGTAAATTGCATGTTACCTCCACATTTATAGCTTTGATTGCACTTAACACCCCTAAATTCATTTATTAGCCATCAAACACTTTAGGGCTTGGTACATTAGTAAAGGAGAGTGAAATTTACCCTCTTAAACATTATCTAATTTTTACCGATTTTGTTATTCTTTTAACACTTTATCAAGAATAATGTTTAAGCCCATGTGGTATGAGGTTAAACTTTTAACCAAGTTAGGGGTAGGAGAAAATGAGTGAAAAGTTAAGGCTTAGCTCATTTAAAGATGTGAAATTACAAAAATTCTTCTAAAAGATCTAAAACTTACAATAAGTCTCCTAAAATCTGAAAATTGACAAGATTCTTTGTAAAGTAAAATTATAAACAGCCCCTAACAATTATAAAATTATAAAACCACCGTCAATAATATAAAACTCGGCAAAAATTACAAAAAATTTGAAAAATTCAAAACTTAGAAAACAACCAAAATTTCAAAACATACAAACAGCCCCCGACTAAAGTAAAATTTGCAGAAAATACCCTCAAAGTTTTAAAATTTGTGAAAAACACCCTAAATTTTTGTAATTTACAAAAACCTAAAAATTTCAAATCATACAAATAGTATATTGAAATTCTAAGAACTCCAACTAGCCTCAATTGGTATTTGCAGAAAATACCCTGAAAGTTTTGTAAATTACAAAAAACATCATCAAATTTCAAATTTTACAATAAAATGCTCTAAAAATTTTAATCCTACAACTAGTACACTGAAAATATAAGAATTACAAATAGACCCTAAAAATATTAAAATTTATAGAAAACATCCTAAAAGTTTTAGAAATTGCAAAAACACCATCATACTTCAAAATTTACAAAAAAACACCTTGGAAGATTCAAACATATCACAATATCTTGACATATGGGATTACAAACAACCCTCTGAAAATTTAGACTTTGCAAAGAACACTCGAAGTTTCAAAATTGCAATAAACATCCTCAAAATAAACCATTTATAAAAACACTATGAAATTTTCAAAGATGCAAACAATAAACTAAAAATTTATAAATTTGAAATTTGTAAAAACATCCTGAAAGTTTAGAAATTTATAAAAATACCCTAAAAGTTTACAAAATTGAAAAAAACCTAAAATTTAAAATTTGTAGAAAATACTTGTTTGTAATTATTGATCTTTTCAGGGTATATGCTATAAATTTTGAATCTTTAAGGGTGGTTTTATAATTTTAAAACTTTCAAGGTATTTTTATAAATTCTAAAACTTTCTGTGGAATGTTGTAATCCTATATTGTCAATGTACTTTTTATAGATTTGAAACTTCTAGGATGTTTTCTATAATTTTAAAATTTGAGGGTGTTTTTGTAAAATTTTAAACTTCTAGGGTGTTTTTATAAATTTGAATTGTGCATGAGGCTTGATATAGTTGTCAGATTTTTGAGG
Organism: Asparagus setaceus; assembly: GCA_012295165.1. Taxonomy (NCBI): domain Eukaryota; kingdom Viridiplantae; phylum Streptophyta; class Magnoliopsida; order Asparagales; family Asparagaceae; genus Asparagus; species Asparagus setaceus. The sequence continues at coordinate 62,748,559 of CM022705.1, read as the reverse complement.
AAGTTGTTTATAAGTTTAATATTTTAAAAGAGATTTTTGTAATTTATGCATTTTGAGTTGAGAGTGTTAGAGATCCTTTCGTGTAAAATTTTAACCCTTATAACATGTTAGACCAAACACAGGAATGTTTCCCACACTAAATATTCTAGGGTAATAATTTCCAGGTTAAAGTTTAACCCTGATTGTTTTAACCTCATGCCAAACGAGCCCTTAAGGATTACCATTTTTGAAAAGATAAATTACAAGTAACAACCTCCTATACTCATGAGTTAAAATGAAGCTAACTGCTAATAAGTGAGTTTTTAAGGGTGTTTAGTGCGACCGAGGATATATATGTGGGTAAATTGCACAGAATCCCCCTCATATATATACCTTAATTTAGTTATAATCAAACCCTCCCAACTCTCACTTACCAGAAGAAAACAACTCATTTACTACCCACTTCATTTTTACTTCTCTCTTTCTTTTTCTTTGGAGGATGTGTGTGGGTTTTCTTTTTCTTTTTCTTTTTTTTTTTTTTTGGGGGTGGGGGGGAGTTCTCGAAGTAAATGATGAGTTGAGGAATGGTTACTGAAAGCTAGGACTGTTTTAACTGAAAGCATACACGGAGAGCGTTATGTGTGCAATTTACCCTATATTTATCGTTTGTATTTTGGAAAGTGTTTTCTTTATTCCTAGAAACCATCACTTTATATTCTCAATTTATATCTAAACCATCTACAAAGTTAGTTTTTCTTCTAATTAATCGCCTCACTCTACTTTGGTGCTGAAAACTCCCTTAATTTCTCCACAATATAGTTTAATCTCACGTGTAAAACACATGACCTCCCTTGTTAATGTTCTGCAGGCTTTCCACGTGAGATTATTAAAATGAGGGTATTGTTGGAATTTCAGGAAAAACTTAACAACAAAGTGAGGTCAGATAATTGATTGAAAGAAATAGTAATTTTGTAGATGATTTAGGTATAAATTAAAAATATAAGACGATTTACATAAGTTAACGGTTTCCCGATAGGCCCCATTTTGGAAAATGTTATACACCTTGGGGAAATAAGGGTCACCTAGTTGCGACGGGGCCAAGAGCACATTTTCTATTAGCGCCACCAATCACTACCTTACAGCTGCCACTTGCTCACTCACTTTAATAATAATATTGATTTGAGTAACACTAGTTCCCTTAAAAAATGACAATTTGATATAATTTAGGGTTTTAAGTGAATTTGGATCTTTTCATCTTACCTTCTCCCCCATCTAAACTGGTAATTTTAATCATCTGGGGTGTCTGATGCATTGATGCTGATGGTCCCAAGAATGACCAAGTTATTAACTTGTCGCCCATTTCTTCAAACTATTTTGTTACGATATGCATGGCTTAAGGGACTATGACAAAAAATTCAATAAGCTAGCTACCGCAAATAAATATTGTGCATGCCAATAATAAAGAGTTCAATTAGATGATCAATCACTTCTCCAACAACGACTTCAATCTCAGCCTTTTCCCCCCTCTGATCCTAAAACATGGAGCAAGTAGTCTTAACACCACACGCGGTTGAAAGAAAAAAAATATGGAAGATATCTGTCAAATGTCGTTCACAGTGTCTGCACGAGGTCGGCAACCACAAAGTAACATCCACGTGTAAAGGGACCACAATTATTATTCTTCATGAGAAGTTAAATGCTGTAAGATTACAACTCAACCTGTCACCTCACTGGGACTACTAAGTCTCGTTATGTTAATGATTTCTGCGGTTTCTAGTCATAACAGCAACGCCTCCTTTGTCTACTTGGATATTTTGGGAGATATTTGTTTTCTTTAATATTCTGAGTTGTTTTGATAGATTTTTCTGATTCACGAGCTCTAAAAGGTGTTAGGTGCCAAAAGGAGACGTAAATTCGAGTGTACTAAAAAAAAAAAGGGGTTTTTGTTTCTAGGCCCAATTGTTTACCATGATTTATCTATTAACCCAATAACTTATTTTTGTATCATTAAACCCAAATAACTTTATGTATTTATCTCTAAACCCAACTTCTAAAATACAATACATACACATGTGTGCCCCCCCTAATTTTTAAAAAAAACCCAATTATACCCTTCTCTCATATCTCCTGTGTTTTAATTTATGTGGGCCCCTTAAAAACTAAATTAATTAAAAATTAATGAGAGAGAGAGAGAGAGAAACGGTTCCTGGCTCTCTCTCTTTCTAGGTTGGGTGCGGGAAAGATGGTAAAACGCGGGAGAGGAGAGAGAAAAATATCTAGGTCTCTCTCTCTCTCTTAATTCCTCAATTAATTCCCATCTCTCATTTATTATTTCATTCATCCACTCTACTAAACCCATCAATTAATTCCCCTCTCTCTCTTCTCAACTTCATTAATGCATATGGTGTGCTTGATTGATTTTGGTGGATATTCATCACTTTAATTTAAGGTATAATTTTATATTTTACTCAACTACTTAATTTATAGCATTAATTTCTCATTATATGAAAATGATTTCACATTATTATTCATGAATTAAGTAAAAATAGTTAAATTTGTTATCTTTGATGAAATTTTAGTTAAATTTGATTTTAGTCAATCACTCATTAATTTCACATTATTATTTCACATTAATTATTTCCGTTAATTATTTCACATTATTATCTCTCATTAATTTCTCATTTTATTCATGAAAATTAATTTTCAACCACTTATTTTATTGTTAGTTAAATTTAATTTTAGTTGTCTATCTTTGATGAAATTTTGCATAATTAATTTATTTCTCAACCACATTATTATCTGCATTAATTTATTTTTGTGACAAACATAGATGGATGAAGAATTGTATTGTGCATTGGCGGATTTTAGAGGAGATAATCACTTTTTAAAATTAAATCTCAATGGGAGTTACAATGATTTGGCGGTTGCGGTGCAAAGTCTAATTGCTTGTAGTGCAAACATGATGCACTTCACTTACAAAGTCCCACACACACAAGAAATTTATGTGCGTGTATGTGATGATAATGATGTCTCGATAATGTTCAATATACATCGAACTTGCAAGGAGAATGTATGAATGTTAAGATGAATCGAGAGGTATTATTTGGGCAACAATCTAATACCGTTCATATAAGGTAACCTACACTTTTGATATACTTTTATATATTAACCGTTAATTCTAAGGTTCTAACTTTCTTTAACTTTTATACATTTTTCTATGTAGAAATCCGTACATCCCCTCTATTGAAGAACATGCTTCTAATTCACAAAATCCTTCGTCTTCACAAAACATGTCTCGGGAAGTTGGGAGCTCTAGTATGATTCCTCTTGCATGGCACAACGCAATTAGAAGTGTTGGTCAAGAATTTGATGATGTTGAGCATTGTCGGCGGAGTTTAAGTAATTATTCTATTGCTCGAGGTTTTAACTTTGTCTTTGTAAAAAATGAACCCAAAAGAGTGACAGTAAAATGCAAGGCCGCAAACTGTGAATGGATGGTTCATTGCACCCGTCGTAGAGATAGTAATCGATTCTATGTAAAAGAAATTTGTTGTTCTCATAGTTGTTTGGGAGGAGGCATAGGAGAGGAAGGATATAAACGGGCATCTCGTAAGTGGAATGCTAATCATCCATCTTGAAGGAACAACCCACTTATTGCCAATTGATTTTCAGTTTATCACGCTATACTTGCATATTATCACGCTATACTTTCATTATCCGCTATACTTTCATTTTATCACGCTATACTTACATATTATCCGCTATACTTTCGGTTTATCACGCTATACTTTCATATTATCCGTTATACTTTCGGTTTATCTCGTTATACTTTCAGTTATCCGCTATACTTTCAGATTATCCGCTATACTTACATATTATCCGCTATACTTACATATTATCCGCTATACTTTCATTTTATCACGCTATACTTTCATATTATCCGTTATACTTTCAGATTATCCGCTATACTTTCAGTTATCCGCTATACTTTCAATTTATCACGCTATACTTTCATATTATCCGTTATACTTTCAGTTATCCGCTATACTTTCATATTATCCGTTATACTTTCAGTTTATCACGCTATACTTTCATATTATCCGTTATACTTTCAGATTATCCGCTATACTTTCGGTTTATCACGCTATATACTTTCAGATTATCCGCTATACTTTCAGTTTATCCGCTATACTTTCATTTTATCACGCTATATACTTTGATTATCACGCTATACTTTCAGATTATCACGCTATACTTTCAGTTATCCGCTATACTTTCGGTTTATCACGCTATACTTTGATTATCACGCTATACTTACATATTATCGTTATACTTTCAGTTTATCTCGTTATACTTTCAGTTATCCGCTATACTTTCAGTTATCCGCTATACTTACATATTATCCGTTATACTTTCGGTTTATCTCGTTATACTTTCAGTTATCCGCTATACTTTCAATTTATCACGCTATACTTTCATTTTATCACGCTATACTTTCATATTATCCGCTATACTTTCAGATTATCCGCTATACTTTCATTTTATCACGCTATACTTTCAGATTATCACGCTATATACTTTCAGATTATCCGCTATACTTACATATTATCCGCTATACTTACATATTATCCGTTATACTTTCATTTTATCACGCTATACTTACATATTATCCGCTATACTTTCAGTTTATCACGCTATACTTGCATATTATCACGCTATACTTTCAGTTATCCGCTATACTTTCAGTTTATCACGCTATACTTTCATATTATCCGTTATACTTTCGGTTTATCACGCTATACTTTCATATTATCCGTTATACTTTGATTATCACGCTATATACTTTCAGATTATCACGCTATACTTTCAGATTATCCGCTATACTTCGGTTTATCACACTATACTTTCAGATTATCCGCTATACTTACATATTATCCGTTATACTTTCGGTTTATCTCGTTATACTTTCAGATTATCCGCTATACTTTCAGATTATCCGCTATACTTACATATTATCCGCTATACTTTCAGTTTATCTCGTTATACTTTCAGATTATCCGCTATACTTTCAATTTATCACGCTATACTTTCAGATTATCCGCTATACTTACGTATTATCCGTTATACTTTCGGTTTATCCGCTATACTTACATATTATCCGCTATACTTTCATTTCTCTAAGAGTTTAATGAGAAAATAAACTTTAAATTTAAATCAACAAACCCATGATAAATCTCTTGTAAACTGTGGCGGATACAAACCAATGTTTCAAACAAATGAACTCAAATGAATTAGTACACGTTGATCAAATGACCTCAATGACGAAATGAATTTACAGCCACCAAAATTTCAAATTGGACTAGTACATGTTGACCAAATTTTCAAACAAATAGACAATCACCAAATTATCAAACAAATAGACAGCCACCAAACCCATTGATCAAATGAGCTCAATAATTAAGGAACTAGTACACGTTGACTTAAATGTTGCTTTCGAGATCAAACTCCAAATATATATACATACATAAAAGGAGAACAATATGTTACAACCAAACTCTATCCTCTACACTCAAAACTAACAAAAACAACATACACCGTGAGAAAGATGAAGTTTACAAACAAATAATCCATCAATCAAAGAGAAATTTGCATATAAGAGCGGAGACTTGGTCACTCACAAGACTACATAATCACAAAAGGCTGAGATTGATGGCATGAGCAGTCTGGCGGATCACAAGACGCACAAGACCGCATGTTTATACCTCAAATCAAAAGATACGCGGATCAAAAGAAGAGTAGATGGAATGTAAAAGTAATAAAAGTAATAACTTGAGACACATAGCAATTCAAAATGTAGGTTTTGAAGTGTTAGCCCTCAACCAGCGTCTGTTTCCAACACGAGGAGCCAAAACAAGGTATCGTTATTTAGTAAACTAAGCAATTCCACGCTTAAAGACAACATTAGAACTTAAACTCCATTTGCAAAACATAAACAAACTTTAGTATTATATCAATGTTATGGTACTTATTTTACTAAACGAGCTACCATGAAGATCAAACACTCTTTGAATTGAAAATTGAGAAGACAAGGTCAAAATTGATCTAAGCATAAGTAAGAGAAACAAGTAAATAAGTTATCAGGTAATAATGAATAAACAAACAATTGTGATTCTTAGTTTAGCTCAACTTTTGGCATAAGATTAAGATTATTAACAACAACTTGAAGGAAGATTTGATGTTTAATCTAATACTAATGCCAATAGCAATACCAGTATACATGAAACTTGGACATATAACTCTAATCCACAATATGATTTATAAAATAATCCGAACCAAGTAGTCAATTTAAAAGAAAAAAATGGTCTTAGAAGTAGCATCCCTAGATTACTTGCATATAGCTAGCTAGCTGGAAGACTAATTTAACATTAAATCCAAAGCCTTAATGGTTGAAGCAGCAGAAGCAGAACTAGCAGCAGCCTCGGAGGCCTTTGCCGCATCATAAGATGCGTCGCGAGATCAAAATCTTGAACACATTTTCAACATTGAACAAGACTCGCATACAAAATTTAAAAAAATTCCCTTGATTAACACAAATCTAGAAATGATTGCATGTTCATGAAATTTCTGAAATAAGATGAAAAGTTCCACTTGAACTTGGAAGAAATCATAGCCAAGACCACCAACCATATTACGGCTAAAAATTCCAGATTTCTAAAACTAAAAGCATCAATTTCTAGCCAAGACCAACAACGGATCAATAAAATATGCCATCTTTACCAAAATAAAGCCACTAATCGAATCTTGAAAAGAAAAAATTAACAAATTTATTACCGCTATCTCAGGAGAGCCACCGGAGAAGCGCGCCTAGTTAGAGAGGCACCGAGGGGTGCTGAATAAGCCGAATCACCGAGAAGGCGACGGCACTGAAAGTGAAGAACTGATGGAGGACGCCAAAGCCAAAGCTAAGCAATGGATGGAGAACGCAATGCGGTCACGCCGCACCAATTGAGGGAATTATTGGGGAAATATTGGGAGAGGAGAGGAGATGAGAACGAGAAGAGAGATGAGAAGAGAGGAGAGAGATTTATCGGGGTTTTTGTTAGGGCAAAGAGATGAGAATGGAGAAAGAGGAGAGAGATTTATCGGGGTTTTTGTTAGGGCAAAGAGATGAGAATGGAGAAAGAGGAGAGAGATTTATCGGGGTTTTTGTTAGGGCAAAGAGATGAGAACGGAGAAGAGAGGAGAGAGATTTTGATTGTGGGGGCGTTGATAGGGGTATTTTAGGGTTTTTAACGTGTAAATGTATAAATACAAGATACTCTACTTCTAAATTATAGAATTTGGGTTTAAAGATAAATACAAAAAACTGATTGGGTTCAATGATACAAGTAAAAGATGTTGGGTTTATCCATAAATCAGGGTAAACCTTTGGGGCTAGAAACAAAAACCCCTTTAAACAGGGACGTTATTGACTTATTGTGAGGTTGCACGTATCGATTTGTGAGAGCAAATTAACAACTAAATCAGTTTAAAGACCCAAAAATGAACAGAAGTAAATTAAATCATTTCTGATCAAGTTCTTGCCAATCAAGAGAACATTCTAAAACCTTGTGTTGAACATACGACATACAACAAGACGGAATATGCATATATTGAAAATTAATCAAAATTAGAATAATACCTGGAACGCGTCTCGATCCTCCACAATGTAATCTCCCAAGATCTACCTAAAAATCCCAAGTTTATCTGAAAGCTTTCTTAAGAGGAAAAACCTCCAACTGAAATCCACCCATCACTGAAGATGAGCAATACAAAGAGATATGTTCATGAAATTTTCTATTCTTTTATTTTTCTGATTTTCATCTTATCTTCATAAAATTTTCTGAATCTTCATAAAGTTACATATGAACCATATTTATAGGATTAAACTAGCATTACAGATAACAAATTCTAAGCGATTTAGAATTATTTAAAAACTCAATCTATAACGGTTAAGGATTGAATAGAACTGTATTGCATTTATACCTCTTTTAATGACACTAGAATGGTGTACGTGCATTGCACATGTTTCCATCTTCCTATTTATATGCAATGATAATTTTATGTACCTAATGTATATTTTTATTATATATAACACAAAATTACCCAACTTTAATTATGATCTTAATCATAATTATAACCATAATATGATAATATGACGATCTAATCAAATCTACGTTAGATTCACTAGAAAGATCATATCATAAAGATTTAGTCCTCAAACAAAACCCTATATGATCGTGTCATAACCTCAAACCCGTGGACCCAAAAATTGATCTTTATCAAAAATTCAAAATTAATCTATCTTAATTCTTATTCTTAGTTTAATCAAATTAAACCAAAAACGTGAAAAGTACCCAAAATTTTGATCTCAACAAAATTTAAATTCAATCTAATTAAATAATCCGAATGTTCCTGATCAAATCATGATTATCAAACAATTTAATCTAATTAAATATTAAAGATCAGATTCTAAACCTGCTCTGATACCATTTGTTCGACATACGACATACAATAAGGCAGAATACATATATCGTGACTATTAATTAAAATTAATTAAAATTAAAAGAATATCTAGAACGCTTCCTGCTCCTCCACAATGCCATCTTCTAAGATCTACCCTGAAAATCACAAGATCTACCTAAAAAGCTTCATCAAGAGAAAAAAAACCTCCAACTAAAATCCACCCGTCATTGAAGAGGAGCAATACAAAGAGATATGTTCTTGAAATTTTCTATTCTTTTATTTTTTTCATCTTAGCTTCAAAAGATTTTCGTATCTTCATAAGGCTACATATAAGACCTATTTATAGGATTAAACTAGCCTTATAGATAATAAATTCTAAATGATTTAGAATTATTCAAAAACTCAATTACGGTTAAGGATAGAATAGAAGCGTATTGCATTTATATCTCTTCTAATGACAATAGTGAAACCAATTGGGTCCCATATTGAGAACCAATTATTAATCAAATTTATAACTTTAATTTAATAATCAAATATCTATTCGACCAAATGTTCATAAAAGCTCTTCCATAATATGGGATTAATTATTTATAAATAATATTTTACATTCATCCGCTCTAGTATCGTTTATTTTAGGCAACTCTTTTGAGCATGACAATTCACTAATTTGCTCGTGCCAAAATTGCAATTCGATGAACATAAGTAAAAATATATTTTGGAACAGTAAAATATTTTTTTATAAGAAAATAAATTTTGAAAAATATTTTTGAAACTATCCACGAGGGAATTTAATAAATTTATGGAAATACATAATAAATTAACTCATCATAATGAGCATATTGGATCCTATCTAGATATCCATCATTTCTCTAAATGGAATCTAGTAATACCCAATGTTTTAGGTTGTGTAGCGCTTGCTAAACAAGCCTAACTATCACATCAAGATATACTAAATTATCAAATCGAAAATAACAATATCATCAAGTCAAAGGAACCATATAACAATTTGAATTCTCTATCTCTTAGGTGACTCGTGCTAGAGAATTTAAATATGGTTTAGTGTTACACACATCATAATATGTGCTTATGACATACACTTGGAAATCCCCATTTCTGGTGATTGAGACCCATCACTACATCTCACATGTCGGTAACATGCATAATAACCTGTTATGACAAAGTTATCTTTTACTAGTTATATGTTAAGCACAAGTTTAAGAAATCTCTAAGTTAGATCACATCTCCAAGCAAGTGACCATCACAGTGATGATCTAACAAAATAGTTTCTAAGGATACTATAACAATTATAGAAATGGTACCCAAATTAAATGTGCAACAATGAAATCTATTAATATTTCAATAATATTACATAATTTGCATTGGATGTTCAAAGGCATATTATTACTACTCCAGCACCTTGCCCAGTTTTAAAGACACATGGCCCCAGGCTCTCATACAAAGATCATGTTAGAGTCAATCTTAAGGGAGTTAGAATTATTCAAAAACTCAATTACGGTTAAGGATAGAATAGAAGCGTATTGCATTTATATCTCTTCTAATGACAATAGTGAAACCAATTGGGTCCCATATTGAGAACCAATTATTAATCAAATTTATAACTTTAATTTAATAATCAAATATCTATTCGACCAAATGTTCATAAAAGCTCTTCCATAATATGGGATTAATTATTTATAAATAATATTTTACATTCATCCGCTCTAGTATCGTTTATTTTAGGCAACTCTTTTGAGCATGACAATTCACTAATTTGCTCGTGCCAAAATTGCAATTCGATGAACATAAGTAAAAATATATTTTGGAACAGTAAAATATTTTTTTATAAGAAAATAAATTTTGAAAAATATTTTTGAAACTATCCACCAGGGAATTTAATAAATTTATGGAAATACATAATAAATTAACTCATCATAATGAGCATATTGGATCCTATCTAGATATCCATCATTTCTCTAAATGGAATCTAGTAATACCCAATGTTTTAGGTTGTGTAGCTTGCTAAACAAGCCTAACTATCACATCAAGATATACTAAATTATCAAATCGAAAATAACAATATCATCAAGTCAAAGGAACCATATAACAATTTGAATTCTCTATCTCTTAGGTGACTCGTGCTAGAGAATTTAAATATGGTTTAGTGTTACACACATCATAATATGTGCTTATGACATACACTTGGAAATCCCCATTTCTGGTGATTGAGACCCATCACTACATCTCACATGTCGGTAACATGCATAATAACCTGTTATGACAAAGTTATCTTTTACTAGTTATATGTTAAGCACAAGTTTAAGAAATCTCTAAGTTAGATCACATCTCCAAGCAAGTGACCATCACAGTGATGATCTAACAAAATAGTTTCTAAGGATACTATAACAATTATAGAAATGGTACCCAAATTAAATGTGCAACAATGAAATCTATTAATATTTCAATAATATTACATAATTTGCATTGGATGTTCAAAGGCATATTATTACTACTCCAGCACCTTGCCCAGTTTTAAAGACCTGCCAAGCACGCCCCCAGGCTCTCATACAAAGATCATGTTAGAGTCAATCTTAAGGGAGTTAGAAAGACATCGTTCTAAAAAGAATAAATTAGTAAATGTACTTATTATAGATGTATTAATTGTTTGGGGATTCTGATATTCTACAATTAGGTGGTAACTGTAGAAATTAAGTCCAGTTACCCAACCGACTATTCCAATTTTAATGGATGAGATAAAATTATGTAGGAACTTCACTATCACAATAGAAGTTTTTGGCTATGATGGTTTTCAAATTCACAAGAAAACTTTCATGACCATAGTGGTTTCGAGATAGTAGTGGAATTCTATATGACATTTTATCTCATCCAATTACCACCAATTGAAAAGGTGAATATCTTATTGTTGAGTTTAACTAGACTAATCGACCCATAATCATAAATTAACTACACTTAATTCAACCCTACTAGCAACTCACATATCTAAATTTGATACGTGTAATTTATTCCAAAACAAAAAAAGACACTAAAATTAGGTTGTGTTTGGCAACTCTAAAGAACTAGTTTCAGTGGCTACAAGTATGGTCCAAAAATTAGTTTTTAGTTTGGTAAATTTTGTGTCATCTTTGAACTAGTTTTTGAGTTTAAATTCTATTCATTAAACTAGTTTTCTTTTGGAACCAAAGCCCTACATGTACCAACTCTAGTCTAAATAAACAAAAATAGTCCAAAGCCAATATTATTTCGGAATAAACAAACACAACCTTAGATGAGTAGGATAAAGTCGAGATTAGCTTTGGTTTGGTCGGAGGGGAGGTGAGATAGGGTAAGGGACAAAGTTAAAAATTCTATTTGGTAGGGGTTTTTAGAGGGAAAGATAAGGTGAGGTAGAGTAGAGCGAGGAGAGAGAAACAAAAAATGTACTACAAGTTTAGAGATGAAAAAATCCCTCCCATTTAGAGGGACAAGATAAAGAGAAAATTTATCTTGTAAATGTTTTGTATCTTTATATATTTTGCATAATTATATAATTACCTTTCATTGTCCAAACTCTCTCTTCTTCATAAAAGGTATTATCTATACTATACTATTATATAACAAACTTTATTCATGCCACATTAAATTTATCATCCAATTCTCATCCAACTCTCTTTTATCATTTTCTCTATTTCTCTCCTTCTCACCCTTTTGTATTTTTTCTATTCTCTCTTTATCGCATAACTAAATAATTTGAAAGAGTATTTTTTTCAAAGAAGCCCTCCTCTAACATGGTAATTTCAGTTTAAGATTCTGGAATGATTTTTGGAATGATCCCGCTATGTTCAAATTTTAAAAGGATAGAGATGAATAAGTTAAGCATTTTTATACGAGACCTTATATTTCATTGGATATTAGGTCCCCAGGTTTAATATCTTCAATTTAGAGCACTAAATTTTCAAGTTATTGTAAATTAGACCTTTTTGTTTGAATTTATATCCTTAAATCAATTAAATCGTTTTTTCCGTTAAATTGTAACTTGAGAAAAAAAGAACATATGAGGAAAAAACAACGATATAAGTTTTGATCTCTGCAAACATAACCATGTATATTATCTTAAATTATTTTTATAAAAATTTGTTTAATTTAATTTGGGAAAAATTGAATTAGGTATTTTGAGAATTTAACTATGTGCTACACTTATTTTTTTTCTTGCACGTGCATGAATGCCAGGTATACTTTAACTCAACACCTCATCTCCCATTCCCAAAAAAAAAAAAAAGCCAAATAATCGGCACAAAAGATATATATATCTTTTCTTGAATCTCCTCCCACCTTGTCCAACCTCACCGTTCCTTCTCATATCCCCCAACAAACCAAGCCGACGGATTGCCTTAACTTTCTCATCTCATTATTGATTTATTTTATTTTATGTGCCTTAACTAGTTAACTTTCTCATCTTATCATTGATTTATTTTATTTTATTTCAGCGCTGGCCTTTGTTTTCGACGTAACAGTCATTGACTTTTTGGTTTATTCGGCGGCCGACACGGTAATACCGACACGATAAACCGGCGTACCTCGCGCCTGACTGCTACTTTGACTGGGTGCTCCGTTTCTTCTCGGGCAGCGAGCCTGACCTAAAGCAGCTACTTAATTAGATTCTTTCCTTTGTGTATAGCCACGTGACACATGATATTTTGTTTGGCAATTTCTTTTATTGTTATCGATAAATATGAAATGAATAATGAATAATAGTTTTCTAGCTTCAACTAATTATACGTCAAACCTTACCTTTATAGGAGTACGGTATGCAATGGCGTGCGCTCGTGTTTTGATCACCGTGACAATTAGCATATTAATTTCTCCTCTCTAGTAATAGTACTGGTCGATGAGTGGAACCTCCCTAAAGTTGTCAAAGTAGTCAAAATCCGAGGTCTAGATGTTATGTTGTTTAATTGTTTAAAGTAGCATACTTCTTGAGCTCTTTTTTCTTAAGTTATCTTTTCAAAGAAAAGGAAAAAAAAAAAGAAAAAAAATCTCTTTATGAGCGTTAAATATGCATCAAATATAGGGATTATTTCCTTCCAAAACATGAACGCAGTGCAGTTCTTATTAAAGGAAAAATTATTTAGAAATATACACAGTGAAATATCCGAACGAAGTCCATTAGAAATTTATACCCCAAAATGTCAGGCTCAGTTCATGGAAACCCCGCTCTCTTGTAGGCAATGATGTCAAGGCCATATTGGACTCGGCCCTTCATCGAATTCGGCCCAAATAGTAATGTGTTCAAACCGGAAAAGCTCATTAATATTTGGGCCCCGTAGCCTTAAAAGAAAGGGGGGAAAAAACCCTGTTTAAGTTTACTTTTGACGAATTACTCAAAACTAGGCTATGATTGATTTGACTCAGTTTTGAGGTAACCCGGTTCTTTTTCTATTCAAGAGAGGGGTGGATAAAAAAAGAAAGATGTTTAAGCCTTTTCTTTGACTTAGGAAAACTGAGCCAAAGTTAGTCTGGTTTTTGCAAATAAAAAACTAACCCAAAATTAAAATCATGAGCATTGTCATAGTTCCTTTGCAGCTTGTGTGTGTAGTTAGCTATGCTAAAGTTTCATGAGGTTAGCCGGCATAAAAAATTTGCAATGAAGATTTCGTGCTATTATTTTAAATGTCATTATCCTTTTGGTTAGAGATAAATTTAGTAGCCTGTTAGTGTGCCACTACTATCTTAATTTGATTTTCTTATTCCTCCCTCCACCGAGGGGAGTTGGACTCCTTAGTTGCTTAAATGCTTCACTATGCAAGAAGCCAATAAAATTCAACAGCACTATTAGAGAAGTGGATGGGGCAACAAAAACTTGGTTTTGATTAATTAAAAAGGAAAGGGCTCTCTAAGAAGTAACTTATTGTTATTAGTGGGGATATATACAGTAATCATGGTTGGTCGTATTATTCTTAAAGATTTTATCATCATTTGAAATCTCTTACAACTTATTTAATCTTTTATCAATTCTTATTTCCTTTATGCATCACCCACTCGTAAGATATATATTAAGTTCCTTCTAATAGAAGAGGAATGATTTTCTCTGGTATATTTTATCTGATCAATAGCCATTTATCTGATGAAAACAAAAGGTTTATAGCTGTTCAATTTACAAAGTTTACACAACAGGTATGGAGTAAAATCTTATTTGCAAATCCATAAAAACTAATTACATGATATCACCAAGTGACACAAAAAATGCCACCTTGTCATCAAATCAAATTAAAGAACAAAATCAAACTCTCAACATAAAAAACAACCATAGACAACCTCAACTGCGCTTCTTCATTCATTTAGGCTCAAAATCAACCGCTTGTCTCCGTTGACTCCTCTTTCGGCTCCGTTGACTCGGTTGAATCAGTTAACCCGGTTGGGGTGCTACTCCCCTCTTCAGCCTCCTTCTCCTTCTTTGCCGGGCTCTGTTGGCTTTGTTGACCCTCAGTCTCTTGCAGAGCCATAACAGTCTCAAATGCTCCCACAAGCGCCAACACTTTGTTCTTCCTCTTCTCCATAAGCTTACTCTTTGTCTCCTCAATTACATCATTGCTTAGTTGGGCCTCTTTCTTCGGCCCAGCCACTGCCCGCGCAGCCGCTGGCTTCTCTTCTTGGGCCGGTTCGCTCTCACCCTCTAATTTCGGGCTATCCTCCACCGTCACCGTCTCTGCTATCTCTTCAGTCTTCTCTCGTTCTTCCTCGGCCTTTTCAGCCTCTTCTTCAGGGACCTCCACGGCTTCATTTTCGGTTACCACAGCTTCTGCAGAATTTTCGTCTACAGGTTCTTCTGATGATTTTTCTTCCACATGTTCTGATTCCGGTTCTTGTTCTGTTTCCGTAGTCTCAACTTGCTCGCCTTCAGATACAGATACAGAATCGCTAGGCTCTTCATGATCTTGTTGGGCTTTCTTGGCGACAGTCGCCTCAGAATCCGACACAGAGCTTGCCTCGACGAATGCACTGGGTGACGCAACAACCACCTTCCTCTTATCGAGGCTCTTGGACCTCGTGTACGCTCCGGCACTCGTCTTATTAATCAAGCTGGCGCTCTTATTAATCAAGCTGGCGCTCTTATTAATCAAGCTGGCGCTCTTATTAATCAAGCTGGCGCTCTTATTAATCAAGCTGGCGCTCTTATTAATCAAGCTGGCGCTCTTATTAATCAAGCTGGCGCTCTTATTAATCAAGCTGGCGCTCTTATTAATCAAGCTGGCGCTCTTATTAATCAAGCTGGCGCTCTTATTAATCAAGCTGGCGCTCTTATTAATCAAGCTGGCGCTCTTATTAATCAAGCTGGCGCTCTTATTAATCAAGCTGGCGCTCTTATTAATCAAGCTGGCGCTCTTATTAATCAAGCTGGCGCTCTTATTAATCAAGCTGGCGCTCTTATTAATCAAGCTGGCGCTCTTATTAATCAAGCTGGCGCTCTTATTAATCAAGCTGGCGCTCTTATTAATCAAGCTGGCGCTCTTATTAATCAAGCTGGCGCTCTTATTAATCAAGCTGGCGCTCTTATTAATCAAGCTGGCGCTCTTATTAATCAAGCTGGCGCTCTTATTAATCAAGCTGGCGCTCTTATTAATCAAGCTGGCGCTCTTATTAATCAAACTATTGCTCCTCTGTGGCCTAGGCACTGGAGAAAAATTGAATTAGGTATTTTGAGAATTTAACTATGTGCTACACTTATTTTTTTTCTTGCACGTGCATGAATGCCAGGTATACTTTAACTCAACACCTCATCTCCCATTCCCAAAAAAAAAAAAAAGCCAAATAATCGGCACAAAAGATATATATATCTTTTCTTGAATCTCCTCCCACCTTGTCCAACCTCACCGTTCCTTCTCATATCCCCCAACAAACCAAGCCGACGGATTGCCTTAACTTTCTCATCTCATTATTGATTTATTTTATTTTATGTGCCTTAACTAGTTAACTTTCTCATCTTATCATTGATTTATTTTATTTTATTTCAGCGCTGGCCTTTGTTTTCGACGTAACAGTCATTGACTTTTTGGTTTATTCGGCGGCCGACACGGTAATACCGACACGATAAACCGGCGTACCTCGCGCCTGACTGCTACTTTGACTGGGTGCTCCGTTTCTTCTCGGGCAGCGAGCCTGACCTAAAGCAGCTACTTAATTAGATTCTTTCCTTTGTGTATAGCCACGTGACACATGATATTTTGTTTGGCAATTTCTTTTATTGTTATCGATAAATATGAAATGAATAATGAATAATAGTTTTCTAGCTTCAACTAATTATACGTCAAACCTTACCTTTATAGGAGTACGGTATGCAATGGCGTGCGCTCGTGTTTTGATCACCGTGACAATTAGCATATTAATTTCTCCTCTCTAGTAATAGTACTGGTCGATGAGTGGAACCTCCCTAAAGTTGTCAAAGTAGTCAAAATCCGAGGTCTAGATGTTATGTTGTTTAATTGTTTAAAGTAGCATACTTCTTGAGCTCTTTTTCTTAAGTTATCTTTTCAAAGAAAAGGAAAAAAAAAGAAAAAATCTCTTTATGAGCGTTAAATATGCATCAAATATAGGGATTATTTCCTTCCAAAACATGAACGCAGTGCAGTTCTTATTAAAGGAAAAATTATTTAGAAATATACACAGTGAAATATCCGAACGAAGTCCATTAGAAATTTATACCCCAAAATGTCAGGCTCAGTTCATGGAAACCCCGCTCTCTTGTAGGCAATGATGTCAAGGCCATATTGGACTCGGCCCTTCATCGAATTCGGCCCAAATAGTAATGTGTTCAAACCGGAAAAGCTCATTAATATTTGGGCCCCGTAGCCTTAAAAGAAAGGGGGGAAAAAACCCTGTTTAAGTTTACTTTTGACGAATTACTCAAAACTAGGCTATGATTGATTTGACTCAGTTTTGAGGTAACCCGGTTCTTTTTCTATTCAAGAGAGGGGTGGATAAAAAAAGAAAGATGTTTAAGCCTTTTCTTTGACTTAGGAAAACTGAGCCAAAGTTAGTCTGGTTTTTGCAAATAAAAAACTAACCCAAAATTAAAATCATGAGCATTGTCATAGTTCCTTTGCAGCTTGTGTGTGTAGTTAGCTATGCTAAAGTTTCATGAGGTTAGCCGGCATAAAAAATTTGCAATGAAGATTTCGTGCTATTATTTTAAATGTCATTATCCTTTTGGTTAGAGATAAATTTAGTAGCCTGTTAGTGTGCCACTACTATCTTAATTTGATTTTCTTATTCCTCCCTCCACCGAGGGGAGTTGGACTCCTTAGTTGCTTAAATGCTTCACTATGCAAGAAGCCAATAAAATTCAACAGCACTATTAGAGAAGTGGATGGGGCAACAAAACTTGGTTTTGATTAATTAAAAGGAAAGAGATGAATAAGTTAAGCATTTTTATACGAGACCTTATATTTCATTGGATATTAGGTCCCCAGGTTTAATATCTTCAATTTAGAGCACTAAATTTTCAAGTTATTGTAAATTAGACCTTTTTGTTTGAATTTATATCCTTAAATCAATTAAATCGTTTTCCGTTAAATTGTAACTTGAGAAAAAGAACATATGAGGAAAAAACAACGATATAAGTTTTGATCTCTGCAAACATAACCATGTATATTATCTTAAATTATTTTTATAAAAATTTGTTTAATTTAATTTGGGAAAAATTGAATTAGGTATTTTTGAGAATTTAACTATGTGCTACACTTATTTTTTTTCTTGCACGTGCATGAATGCCAGGTATACTTTAACTCAACACCTCATCTCCCATTCCCAAAAAAAAAAGCCAAATAATCGGCACAAAAGATATATATATCTTTTCTTGAATCTCCTCCCACCTTGTCCAACCTCACCGTTCCTTCTCATATCCCCCAACAAACCAAGCCGACGGATTGCCTTAACTTTCTCATCTCATTATTGATTTATTTTATTTTATGTGCCTTAACTAGTTAACTTTCTCATCTTATCATTGATTTATTTTATTTTATTTCAGCGCTGGCCTTTGTTTTCGACGTAACAGTCATTGACTTTTTGGTTTATTCGGCGGCCGACACGGTAATACCGACACGATAAACCGGCGTACCTCGCGCCTGACTGCTACTTTGACTGGGTGCTCCGTTTCTTCTCGGGCAGCGAGCCTGACCTAAAGCAGCTACTTAATTAGATTCTTTCCTTTGTGTATAGCCACGTGACACATGATATTTTGTTTGGCAATTTCTTTTATTGTTATCGATAAATATGAAATGAATAATGAATAATAGTTTTCTAGCTTCAACTAATTATACGTCAAACCTTACCTTTATAGGAGTACGGTATGCAATGGCGTGCGCTCGTGTTTTGATCACCGTGACAATTAGCATATTAATTTCTCCTCTCTAGTAATAGTACTGGTCGATGAGTGGAACCTCCCTAAAGTTGTCAAAGTAGTCAAAATCCGAGGTCTAGATGTTATGTTGTTTAATTGTTTAAAGTAGCATACTTCTTGAGCTCTTTTTCTTAAGTTATCTTTTCAAAGAAAAGGAAAAAAAAAAAAAATCTCTTTATGAGCGTTAAATATGCATCAAATATAGGGATTATTTCCTTCCAAAACATGAACGCAGTGCAGTTCTTATTAAAGGAAAAATTATTTAGAAATATACACAGTGAAATATCCGAACGAAGTCCATTAGAAATTTATACCCCAAAATGTCAGGCTCAGTTCATGGGAAACCCCCGCTCTCTTGTAGGCAATGATGTCAAGGCCATATTGGACTCGGCCCTTCATCGAATTCGGCCCAAATAGTAATGTGTTCAAACCGGAAAAGCTCATTAATATTTGGGCCCCGTAGCCTTAAAAGAAAGGGGGGAAAAAACCCTGTTTAAGTTTACTTTTGACGAATTACTCAAAACTAGGCTATGATTGATTTGACTCAGTTTTGAGGTAACCCGGTTCTTTTTCTATTCAAGAGAGGGTGGATAAAAAAGAAAGATGTTTAAGCCTTTTCTTTGACTTAGGAAAACTGAGCCAAAGTTAGTCTGGTTTTTGCAAATAAAAAACTAACCCAAAATTAAAATCATGAGCATTGTCATAGTTCCTTTGCAGCTTGTGTGTGTAGTTAGCTATGCTAAAGTTTCATGAGGTTAGCCGGCATAAAAAATTTGCAATGAAGATTTCGTGCTATTATTTTAAATGTCATTATCCTTTTGGTTAGAGATAAATTTAGTAGCCTGTTAGTGTGCCACTACTATCTTAATTTGATTTTCTTATTCCTCCCTCCACCGAGGGGAGTTGGACTCCTTAGTTGCTTAAATGCTTCACTATGCAAGAAGCCAATAAAATTCAACAGCACTATTAGAGAAGTGGATGGGGCAACAAAAACTTGGTTTTGATTAATTAAAAGGAAAGGGCTCTCTAAGAAGTAACTTATTGTTATTAGTGGGGATATATACAGTAATCATGGTTGGTCGTATTATTCTTAAAGATTTTATCATCATTTGAAATCTCTTACAACTTATTTAATCTTTTATCAATTCTTATTTCCTTTATGCATCACCCACTCGTAAGATATATATTAAGTTCCTTCTAATAGAAGAGGAATGATTTTCTCTGGTATATTTTATCTGATCAATAGCCATTTATCTGATGAAAACAAAAGGTTTATAGCTGTTCAATTTACAAAGTTTACACAACAGGTATGGAGTAAAATCTTATTTGCAAATCCATAAAAACTAATTACATGATATCACCAAGTGACACAAAAAATGCCACCTTGTCATCAAATCAAATTAAAGAACAAAATCAAACTCTCAACATAAAAAACAACCATAGACAACCTCAACTGCGCTTCTTCATTCATTTAGGCTCAAAATCAACCGCTTGTCTCCGTTGACTCCTCTTTCGGCTCCGTTGACTCGGTTGAATCAGTTAACCCGGTTGGGGTGCTACTCCCCTCTTCAGCCTCCTTCTCCTTCTTTGCCGGGCTCTGTTGGCTTTGTTGACCCTCAGTCTCTTGCAGAGCCATAACAGTCTCAAATGCTCCCACAAGCGCCAACACTTTGTTCTTCCTCTTCTCCATAAGCTTACTCTTTGTCTCCTCAATTACATCATTGCTTAGTTGGGCCTCTTTCTTCGGCCCAGCCACTGCCCGCGCAGCCGCTGGCTTCTCTTCTTGGGCCGGTTCGCTCTCACCCTCTAATTTCGGGCTATCCTCCACCGTCACCGTCTCTGCTATCTCTTCAGTCTTCTCTCGTTCTTCCTCGGCCTTTTCAGCCTCTTCTTCAGGGACCTCCACGGCTTCATTTTCGGTTACCACAGCTTCTGCAGAATTTTCGTCTACAGGTTCTTCTGATGATTTTTCTTCCACATGTTCTGATTCCGGTTCTTGTTCTGTTTCCGTAGTCTCAACTTGCTCGCCTTCAGATACAGATACAGATACAGAATCGCTAGGCTCTTCATGATCTTGTTGGGCTTTCTTGGCGACAGTCGCCTCAGAATCCGACACAGAGCTTGCCTCGACGAATGCACTGGGTGACGCAACAACCACCTTCCTCTTATCGAGGCTCTTGGACCTCGTGTACGCTCCGGCACTCGTCTTATTAATCAAGCTGGCGCTCTTATTAATCAAACTATTGCTCCTCTGTGGCCTAGGCACTGGAGAAGGAGTAGGGGATGGGATTCTCGGGGACCGCTCCCTGCTCGTTATCGGCGTCGAGAGGGTTCTGACGGGTTTTCTTGAGGGGGAAGGCGGTTTTTCGAGGGCTTTCTTGGTTAAGGGCTGGCGCTTGGCGGAGGGAGTAGGGTTTGTGGGTGATTTGGAGGTGGAGGTGGGTGATCTTGAGGTGGAGGTTGGAGTTGGTTTGGGTTTGTGAGTGACGGGGAGACGGCGGTCGGGGGAACCGGGAGGTCGAGGGCTACGGCGGCCGAGGGTGGAGGAGGAGGAGGAGGAGGGGGAGGTGGCGGTGGCGGTGGGCTTGTCTCGGGTGTGGGTTGGTCTTGACGTAGCCATGAGGAGTGGAGTGTGCACGTACACTGAGAAAGGGGAATTGAGATGAGGTGAGTGAGGTTGATTAGTATAGGATAATAATAAGGGTAAGTTTTACAAAACGCTAAATAAGTTTGCGAGCTTTATCACTCAAACGTTGGAAGATTCAGATTTTAGAAAATCCAGAAAAGCCTCCAATCAAAACTTTTGGGGTTTTTTTTTTCTTTTTTCATTGAACACCTAAGAAGCGTATGAAATGCAGAAAACCCCCGCACATTTTAAAAAATTTTTAAACACCCACGACGTTGTTAATTTGTTACCCCAGATATTTTGTGGACGAAATTACTCTAAAGCAAAATATTTTGATGAAAAAAATAAATAAAATAGGATGCGAATTTTTTAAATTAAGGTATTTTGGTCTTCCCAAAACACTTGAAAATGTTAGTTTTGGGGTTCTTTGACAAAATTTTTGTAAGTGAAGTGAAATTTCAATTTTATTGGGGTTTTGTGAATTTTACGCTGGTTTTTCTTAGCTCTTAACACAAAGGTAACTCTGTTTTTCTATAGTACGCAAATAATTTTAATTCGGCCGAAGAAAATATAAGAAAACAACTTCTTCAAAAAAAAAAAAGAACGAAGGAAAAATTAAAAAGAAAAAAGAGTCCCATTTGAAGGACCTTGTGTCTTCTTTAATTATTCTCTTGGACCCAAAAAACCCCATGATCTAATTGGTATTTGTCTAAATTACAAATAAAGATATAACATATATCATGTAATCTTCTTATTTTTAGATTCTTAATAAATAACTTGGATTAAGATTTATCTGATCTCCTCATATTTTTGCTCAAAATAAAAAAAGAAAAAGAAAAAATTGACTGGATTAATCTTCCAATGTGGCTCTCCATCTTTTCACTATATATTAGTTTTAGGTACATAGAGAAAAAGAATTTTCTCATATCACAATATGTTATTCTTTCAAATAAATGTGAAATGTTAGAACTAGTTCCCATTTCTCAAGAAAGGGAAACGGAAATCCTGGACATATTTATCAGCCAAACCGTAATTAATTCAGACCTACAACTATCCTAGGTCCGTGTTCTAGCAAAATTTATTCGTTCCTAAACAAATAATGGGAACTAATTTAATATTTAATAAATAAAATATATTTCCTAATCCTCATCCTTGAAATCAACTTTACCATGGCAATCGTGTATTTTCTTTGATAAAATTAACATGGTAGTCATTCATAACTATGAAAATTAAATTGAAGAATATAGCCAAAGAAGACCCAAGTAATGATCTTCCTTAATTAGATGAACTTGTCAAGATTAAAACCCATGAGAGAGGTTAAAAAACATACCTTTGGAAATTAAAGCCTACAAGCGATGGGGCTTCAAGAAAAGATCATCGTAAATGAGAATAAAATTGGGAATATTTTTAGTTAGAAGAGAGGAAGAGAATGGTGAAGGTGTTGGTGGTTTTAGATGAGAGGCAGGAGAAAATAAGGAGAGAGGGACAAGCGGATTAGTTATGCAAACAGTCCTCTCATTCTAAACTAATTATGTGCTAATTTCTAAGATAAAAGAGATGGAGACTTGGTCACTCAAACGTTGGAAGATTCAGATTTTAGAAAATCCAGAAAAGCCTCCAATCAAAACTTTTGGGGTTTTTTTCTTTTTCATTGAACACCTAAGAAGCGTATGAAATGCAGAAAACCCCCGCACATTTTAAAAAATTTTTAAACACCCACGACGTTGTTAATTTGTTACCCCAGATATTTTGTGGACGAAATTACTCTAAAGCAAAATATTTTGATGAAAAAAAATAAATAAAATAGGATGCGAATTTTTTTAAATTAAGGTATTTTGGTCTTCCCAAAACACTTGAAAATGTTAGTTTTGGGGTTCTTTGACAAAATTTTTTGTAAGTGAAGTGAAATTTCCAATTTTATTGGGGGTTTTGTGAATTTTACGCTGGTTTTTCTTAGCTCTTAACACAAAGGTAACTCTGTTTTTCTATAGTACGCAAATAATTTTAATTCGGCCGAAGAAAATATAAGAAAACAACTTCTTCAAAAAAAAAAAAAAAAGAACGAAGGGAAAAATTAAAAAGAAAAAAGAGTCCCATTTGAAGGACCTTGTGTCTTCTTTAATTATTCTCTTGGACCCAAAAAAAACCCCATGATCTAATTGGTATTTGTCTAAATTACAAATAAAGATATAACATATATCATGTAATCTTCTTATTTTTAGATTCTTAATAAATAACTTGGATTAAGATTTATCTGATCTCCTCATATTTTTGCTCAAAATAAAAAAAGAAAAAGAAAAAATTGACTGGATTAATCTTCCAATGTGGCTCTCCATCTTTTCACTATATATTAGTTTTAGGTACATAGAGAAAAAGAATTTTCTCATATCACAATATGTTATTCTTTCAAATAAATGTGAAATGTTAGAACTAGTTCCCATTTCTCAAGAAAGGGAAACGGAAATCCTGGACATATTTATCAGCCAAACCGTAATTAATTCAGACCTACAACTATCCTAGGTCCGTGTTCTAGCAAAATTTATTCGTTCCTAAACAAATAATGGGAACTAATTTAATATTTAATAAATAAAATATATTTCCTAATCCTCATCCTTGAAATCAACTTTACCATGGCAATCGTGTATTTTCTTTGATAAAATTAACATGGTAGTCATTCATAACTATGAAAATTAAATTGAAGAATATAGCCAAAGAAGACCCAAGTAATGATCTTCCTTAATTAGATGAACTTGTCAAGATTAAAACCCATGAGAGAGGTTAAAAAACATACCTTTGGAAATTAAAGCCTACAAGCGATGGGGCTTCAAGAAAAGATCATCGTAAATGAGAATAAAATTGGGAATATTTTTAGTTAGAAGAGAGGAAGAGAATGGTGAAGGTGTTGGTGGTTTTAGATGAGAGGCAGGAGAAAATAAGGGAGAGAGGGACAAGCGGATTAGTTATGCAAACAGTCCTCTCATTCTAAACTAATTATGTGCTAATTTCTAAGATAAAAGAGATGGAGACTTGGTCAAGATTAGAGCTAATCACCATATTAGTTAACCCCATTTTAGCATCTTAAATGCTTTTTCTTAGTTAGTTGGTGATTATGTTTATGAATTATAATGTTGGTGGTAGTTGTTAGAATAGTTTCTTGAGTTATAAGCAAGAAATTGTTTATAGGAGAAGGAAGAGACAAGGGTATCTACGTAGGATACAATTAATTATGAAAAGCAAATACATAAACAAAACGTAGAATATCTGAAATCCAATGGGTTGGATGAGATATGGGGCTTGGATAGCCTATTAAATCAAGAAGTTTTAATCGCTAAGATAGAATCTGTGCTTTACTTTGATGTGCAAGTTCTAACTAACATATTAAAATTAGTGCCACAGTTACAAGATTTGGCGAGCTTTTTGTTTAAGGGCTCTATAAAGAGGGTTAAACTAGTTTATCTGATTTTGAGCGGAGAAAGGCTAAATTGATTAACCTATTCATAATACTTTTGAGTACTTATTTTATTTTTTGGAAGGAGAGAGGATTATCACAACTTTACTATGATTGAAAGAACTCGTTAAAATGTCTTAATGAGCAAATTGGTAAACGTATTTTGAAGGATAAATTTCTTTTAATCCATTTTGACAGATGATCTTAGCATTTTGTATTTTGAGAAATTATGATATTTTAAGGAAGGAGAGGATTATCACAAGTTTACTACGATTGAAAGAACTCGTTAAACTGTCTTAATGGACGTATTAGTAAACGTATTTTGAAGGATTAATTTCTTTTAATCCATTTTGATAGATCATCTTAACATTTTATCCACATGTCCCTGAAATAGGGAGGAGTCCAGGATTGTTTTTTTTTTTTTTGGGTTGGGGGGGGGGGCACGATATAGAAGCTCTAGTATAACTAGGGGGTGTTTGTTTGTATGAAAGTGAGAAAATGAAATGAATTTAACACTTCGGGTGTTTGTTTAATTGTAAGTGGTTATGACAGTAAAATGTCAAAAAGAATCCACGTCAGATTTATTGCATGTTTAAGTTCCCCTAAAAAAGTGCTGAAGTCAGATGAAAGTGAGAAAAGTGGGGACCACTCCCAATTAAAATACTATATTAACTAATATATATATCTTTTTTACCATAAGCAAATTTATTATTATTATTTTTTACTTCATTAGTTTTATTCCTTCCATATTATCTCAAGAATTTAGGAATAACAAAGACATCGTAGAATTTTTTTATAACACATATGGTCAATATTTTTTATATTTTTAATAGACTCGTATCCATTATGCCTAAAACAAACAAGCACGTTAATTGACATAATAAACTTTTAGTCAAGGATAAGAATAATAAACTTTAATTTAGATAAAATAGGTTAACAATGGCAACAAATAATCTAACTACTTTGAAAATGATTTAGAAATTGATTTAATAAATAAATAAATAAATTGTCACATCATTTTCAATTTTTACTTTCACTAATTATTTATTTTATAAACAAACATTGCATTTCACTTGTGTGCTCCGTGGATACATTGTCTCACTTGCCAAAAAGCGACTTTCACCCTTTCAATTCACTTTCATTTTGCCAAACACCCCCTAAATTCAACTACCCAAACAAGTTAAGAAAACTAAATTCAACGATATCGTAACAAATTGCTCTGATACCACTCGGAATAAGACTGATCAAATGAGTGCACAAAACTCATATTAGAGACACGAAAATAAAAGCAAACACAAGAAGGCATCAAGATTGCCTCTGTTCACATGGGAGGAGGAGGGAGAATTTATTATCAAAAAATCAAAGTACAAATAGGGCTTATAAGAATCACCACGCCCTAATCCACACTATTCTCTCAGCAAAGAACAATAGAGAGAAAACCCTAATCTATCTTCTATCATACTCTTTTCTTTTTAAAAAACTTTTTCTACAGAGCAAATGTAACAAGCCCTCTCTCTTCTCACTGAAGAGCACGATGATAAAAAGTACAAAAAATTGAGAGCATAAAATACACGGAGATAACGTGGTTCAAGTTGTAGCCTACTTCAATGGGAAAAGAAGAAAGTATAACTTTGTCTATCATACTGTGAGGAATTCAAATATGAAATCTCTCAATCATTAACCTCAAATCACACCCGAAAAGCCCAATGCAATCTCACCCAAACAATCTCTAAGTACCATACAGAAACCAAATTAGAGAGCGATAAGTAATAGCAGCTGAAAATACATAAAACAAGGCTTGAACTCTGTTCTTCATTCGTTCCATAAAGGAATCATCAACCATAAAGACTTCTAGGCAAAATGATAGACTATTTTCAATGTCCTATTGGCTTCAGAATGTAGCAGCAAGGAGAAGTCAATGTTCAATAGGAAACAAGGTCCTATTTTCAATGGAAGTTAAATCATCCCTCACACATTCAACAGGTGCCCACCATTATAACCGATGGTAGCGGACCGGAACCGCCGAGAAACCACCACAAACGATAGCAAAAACACAATAAAAGAGTAAAGACGAGATTTACGTGGTTCGCAAGTTGCCTACGCCCACGGGTAAGGAGGGGGATTTTCACTAATAGAAAGAGAATACAAATTAGGGTTACAAGTTCTCACAAAGAAACCCTAAAACAAACCTCTCAATCTCTCAAAAGATCTCTCCAAAGATGCACAAACCCTCTCAAAATGTCTTAATGAGCAAATTGGTAAACGTATTTTGAAGGATTAATTTCTTTTAATCCATTTTGATAGATCATCTTAACATTTTATCCACATGTCCCTGAAATAGGGAGGAGTCCAGGATTGTTTTTTTTTTGGGTTGGGGGTGGGGGGCACGATATAGAAGCTCTAGTATAACTAGGGGTGTTTGTTTGTATGAAAGTGAGAAAAGTGGGGACCACTCCCAATTAAAATACTATATTAACTAATATATATATCTTTTTACCATAAGCAAATTTATTATTATTATTTTTACTTCATTAGTTTTATTCCTTCCATATTATCTCAACAATTTAGGAATAACAAAGACATCGTAGAATTTTTTTATAACACATATGGTCAATATTTTTTATATTTTTAATAGACTCGTGTATCCATTATGCCTAAAACAAACAAGCACGTTAATTGACATAATAAACTTTTAGTCAAGGATAAGAATAATAAACTTTAATTTAGATAAAATAGGTTAACAATGGCAACAAATAATCTAACTACTTTGAAAATGATTTAGAAATTGATTTAATAAATAAATAAATAAATAAATTGTCACATCATTTTCAATTTTTACTTTCACTAATTATTTATTTTATAAACAAACATTGCATTTCACTTGTGTGCTCACGTGGATACATTGTCTCACTTGCCAAAAAAAAGCGACTTTCACCCTTTCAATTCACTTTCATTTTGCCAAACACCCCCTAAATTCAACTACCCAAACAAGTTAAGAAAACTAAATTCAACGATATCGTAACAAATTGCTCTGATACCACTCGGAATAAGACTGATCAAATGAGTGCACAAAACTCATATTAGAGACACGAAAATAAAAGCAAACACAAGAAGGCATCAAGATTGCCTCTGTTCACATGGGAGGAGGAGGAGAATTTATTATCAAAAATCAAAGTACAAATAGGGCTTATAAGAATCACCACGCCCTAATCCACACTATTCTCTCAGCAAAGAACAATAGAGAGAAAACCTAATCTATCTTCTATCATACTCTTTTCTTTTAAAAACTTTTCTACAGAGCAAATGTAACAAGCCTCTCTTCTCACTGAAGAGCACGATGATAAAAAGTACAAAAAATTGAGAGCATAAAATACACGGAGATAACGTGGTTCAAGTTGTAGCCTACTTCAATGGGAAAAGAAGAAAGTATAACTTTGTCTATCATACTGTGAGGAATTCAAATATGAAATCTCTCAATCATTAACCTCAAATCACACCGAAAAGCCCAATGCAATCTCACCCAAACAATCTCTAAGTACCATACAGAAACCAAATTAGAGAGCGATAAGTAATAGCAGCTGAAAATACATAAAACAAGGCTTGAACTCTGTTCTTCATTCGTTCCATAAAGGAATCATCAACCATAAAGACTTCTAGGCAAAATGATAGACTATTTTCAATGTCCTATTGGCTTCAGAATGTAGCAGCAAGGAGAAGTCAATGTTCAATAGGAAACAAGGTCCTATTTTCAATGGAAGTTAAATCATCCCTCACACAATTCAACAGGTGCCCACCATTATAAACTGATGGGCGCGCGGACCGCGGAACCGTCGAGAGAAACCACCACAAACGATAGCAAAAAACACAATAAAAGAGTAAAGACACGAGATTTACGTGGTTCGCAAGTTGCCTACGCCCACGGGTAAGGAGGGGGATTTTCACTAATAGAAAGAGAGAATACAAATTAGGGTTACAAGTTCTCACAAAGAAACCCTAAAAACAAACCTCTCAATCTCTCAAAAGATCTCCTCTCCAAAGATGCACAAAACCCTCTGAAAAGCTGCTCCAAAACGTGCTTCTTGCTTACCCTAACAATCAGGTTAGGGGTTATTTATAGCCTCTAAACGAATTGGGTTTAAAACCAAATCCTAATTAGACCCGTTTTGAATCGCTTGATTAGTCGACTACAACTCATATTAGTCGACTAATGAATCAGATTAGTCGACTACAACTCATATTAGTCGACTAATGAATCAGATTAGTCGACTATAAAACGATTAGTCGACTACAACTCATATTAGTCGACTAATGAATCAGATTAGTCGACTACAACTCATATTAGTCGACTAATGAATCAGATTAGTCGACTACAACTCATATTAGTCGACTAATGAATCAGATTAGTCGACTATAAAACGATTAGTCGACTACAACTCATATTAGTCGACTAATGAATCAGATTAGTCGACTACAACTCATATTAGTCGACTAATGAATCAGATTAGTCGACTACAACTCATATTAGTCGACTAATGAATCAGATTAGTCGACTACAACTCATATTAGTCGACTAATGAATCAGATTAGTCGACTACAACTCATATTAGTCGACTAATGAATCAGATTAGTCGACTATAAAACGATTAGTCGACTACAACTCATATTAGTCGACTAATGAATCAGATTAGTCGACTACAACTCATATTAGTCGACTAATGAATCAGATTAGTCGACTATAAAACGATTAGTCGACTACAACTCATATTAGTCGACTAATGAATCAGATTAGTCGACTACAACTCATATTAGAGACACGAAAATAAAAGCAAACACAAGAAGGCATCAAGATTGCCTCTGTTCACATGGGAGGAGGAGGGAGAATTTATTATCAAAAAATCAAAGTACAAATAGGGCTTATAAGAATCACCACGCCCTAATCCACACTATTCTCTCAGCAAAGAACAATAGAGAGAAAACCCTAATCTATCTTCTATCATACTCTTTTCTTTTTAAAAAACTTTTTCTACAGAGCAAATGTAACAAGCCCTCTCTCTTCTCACTGAAGAGCACGATGATAAAAAAGTACAAAAAAATTGAGAGCATAAAATACACGGAGATAACGTGGTTCAAGTTGTAGCCTACTTCAATGGGAAAAGAAGAAAGTATAACTTTGTCTATCATACTGTGAGGAATTCAAATATGAAATCTCTCAATCATTAACCTCAAATCACACCCGAAAAGCCCAATGCAATCTCACCCAAACAATCTCTAAGTACCATACAGAAACCAAATTAGAGAGCGATAAGTAATAGCAGCTGAAAATACATAAAACAAGGCTTGAACTCTGTTCTTCATTCGTTCCATAAAGGAATCATCAACCATAAAGACTTCTAGGCAAAATGATAGACTATTTTCAATGTCCTATTGGCTTCAGAATGTAGCAGCAAGGAGAAGTCAATGTTCAATAGGAAACAAGGTCCTATTTTCAATGGAAGTTAAATCATCCCTCACACAATTCAACAGGTGCCCACCATTATAAACTGATGGGCGCGCGGACCGCGGAACCGTCGAGAGAAACCACCACAAACGATAGCAAAAAACACAATAAAAGAGTAAAGACACGAGATTTACGTGGTTCGGCAAGTTGCCTACGTCCACGGGGTAAGGAGGGGGGATTTTCACTAATAGAAAGAGAGAATACAAATTAGGGTTACAAGTTCTCACAAAGAAACCCTAAAACAAACCTCTCAATCTCAAAAGATCTCCTCTCCAAAGATGCACAAAACCCTCGAAAAGGCTGCTCCAAAGCGTGCTTCTTGCTTACCCTAACAATCGGTTAGGGGTTATTTATAGCCTCTAAACGAATTGGGTTTAAAACCAAATCCTAATTAGACCCGTTTTGAATCGCTTGATTAGTCGACTACAACTCATATTAGTCGACTAATGAGCTGTAGATTAGTCGACTATAAAGCAGTTAGTCGACTACTCGCACTCCAACGCAAATACACCTTTCGTGGGTTTACGGTGTAGTCGACTACAACTCATATTAGTCGACTACTCGCTCCCACCAAAACTTGCTTCATGCGCTTTCTGGTGTAGTCGACTACAATGCCTAGTAGTCGACTATTGAACTGGCTGTCTTGTGCATGTTTTGTGCATGTTCTACAATTCTCCACCTCGTACATCATTTGATTCACCTCAAATTTTGGGCCGAACACCGAAGAACACCAAGAACATCTAGAGATCACCATCACCAATCCAGGCCAATCCAGTGCGTCACTACACGCTGCCTACATTACCCTCCGGGATTAAGCTCACCGTAGTTCACCTCAAATCATCTCCACCTTACCCATTACCAAGGGCCATGCCCTCTTGGGCAAATCAACACGGGTTGATATGAAGCAAGTCTAAGCAATGCTTAAACTTACTACCGTGACCACCTTGGTTAACATGTCCGCGGGATTCTCATTCGTGTGCACCTTCATGAGAGAAATATCACCTTCCTCTATGACATCCCGCACAAAATGATACGACATCAATATGCTTGGTACGAGCATGATGAACCTGATTCTTCGCCAAGTGAATTGCACTCTGACTGTCACACAACAAGTTCACGTTTTCCTGCTCAATCCCCAAATCGTCTAGAAGACCCCACAACCACAATGCTTCCTTCACTCCCTCGCCATGGCCATGTACTTTCGACCTCGTAGTAGAAAGTGCCATCAGAGCTGTAACATCGATCGCCAACTAACCGAGCTCCATGTATCTTAAATACATAACCGTAGTAGATCGCCGTCTATCTAGATCGCCTGTATAATCGAGTCCACAAACCCGTCAATCGACATGTTTCTCCACCAAAACACGCACTGTATCAACTGTACCCTTTAAGTACACGAGGACCCACTTCATCGCTTCCGGCGCCTTTCCGGATTCGCCATGAATCTACCGACCACACTAACCGCTGTGAAATATGCAGGCGTGTACACACCATTGCATACATTAAACCGCCAACCGCACTAGCATAGGGAACACGCTCCATGTGCCTTCTTCCACAGTGGGAGATTGATTACCGAAGCCTAAAGTGTGGAGCCAATGGAGTCACCACCGACTTAGCACTTTGCATCCCGAACCTCGCGATCACCCGCTCTATGTAGCCCTTCGACTCAAGAACAATCGTCGATTAGCCGCTCTCTTCTAATCCCATACCCGTATTTTCCTAGCGGCACCCATGTCCTTCATCTCGAACTCTTCACCAATTGGGTTTAAAACCAAATCCTAATTAGACCCGTTTTGAATCGCTTGATTAGTCGACTACAACTCATATTAGTCGACTAATGAATCTGAGATTAGTCGACTATAAAACGATTAGTCGACTACTCGCACTCCAACGCAGAAATACACCTTCGTCGTTTAAGGTAGTCGACTACAACTCATATTAGTCGACTACTCGCTCCCACCAAAACTTGCTTCGTCTGCCAGCTGTAGTCGCTACAATGCCTAGTAGTCGACTATTGAACTGGCTGTCTTGTGCATGTTTTGTGCATGTTCTACAATTCTCCACCTCGCACATCATTTGATTCACCTCAAATTTTGGACGAACACCGAAGAACACCAAGAACATCTAGAGATCACCATCACCAATCCAGCCAATCCAACAAGGCCACTACACCGCGACCGCCTCACGCACTCTCCACGGATTAAGCTCACCGTAGTTCACCTCAAATCATCTCCACCTTACCCATTACCAAGGGCCATGCCCTCTTGGGCAAATCAACACGGTTGATATGAAGCAAGTCTAAGCAATGCTTAAACTTACTACCTGTGACCACCTTGGTTAACATGTCCGCGGGATTCTCATTCGTGTGCACCTTCATGAGAGAAATATCACCTTCCTCTATGACATCCCGCACAAAATGATACCTGACATCAATATGCTTGGTACGAGCATGATGAACCTGATTCTTCGCCAAGTGAATTGCACTCTGACTGTCACACAACAAGTTCACGTTTTCTGCTCAATCCCCAAATCGCCTAGAAGACCCCACAACCACAATGCTTCCTTCACTCCCTCGCCATGGCCATGTACTCACCTCTCAGAGTAGAAAGTGCCATCAGAGCTGTAACATCGACGCCAACTAACCGGAGCTCCATGTATCTTAAATACATAACCAGTAGTAGATCGCCGTCTATCTAGATCGCCTGTATAATCGAGTCCACAAACCCGTCAATCGACATGTTTCTCCACCAAAACACGCACTGTATCAACTGTACCCTTTAAGTACACGAGGACCCACTTCATCGCTTCCCGGTCGCCTTTCCGGATTCGCCATGAATCTACGACCACACTAACCGCCAGGAAATATCCGGGCGTACACACCATTGCATACATTAAACCGCCAACCGCACTAGCATAGGGAACACGCTCCATGTGCCTTCTCTTCCGTAGTGGGAGATTGATTACCGTAAAGCCTAAAGTGTGGAGCCAATGGAGTCACCACCGACTTAGCACTTTGCATCCCGAACCTCGCGATCACCGCTCTATGTAGCCCTTCGACTCAAGAACAATCGCCGATTCGCCTCTCTTCTAATCCCATACCCGTATTTTCCTAGCAAGACCCATGTCCTTCATCTCGAACTCTTCACCAAGTTGAGATTTCAACCTATCTATCTCCACCCTGCTCTTAGAAGCAATAAGCATGTCATCCACATACAAAAGAAGATAGATAAAATTACCTCCGCTAAGCTCCGAATGTAAACACAACAATCATGATCGCCGGAAAACCCATGCTTCAAAGATGAAGGAGTCAAATCGCTTGTACCATCACGGAGATTGCTTTAATCCATACAGTGACTTCCTCAAACGACACACATGATTCTCCTTATCCTCAACCTTGTAGCCCTCGGGTTGATGCATGTAGATCTCTTCATCCAAGTCTCCGTGCAAGAAGGTCGCTTTTAACATCGAGTTGATCCACTCAAAATCACCATGAGCAACAATACTCAATAGCACCGAATAGAAGTGTGTTTCACCACCGGAGAAAATATCTCATTGTAATCCACACCCTCTTTACGTGCAAAACCCTTAGCCACTAGCCTCGCCTTGTATCTTACACCACCGAAGCTCGAAAGATCTTTCTTTCTTTTATACACCCACTTACAACCAATAGCTTTTCTTCCTACGGGCAATGGGACCACCTCCCATGTATGATTCTTCAGAAGAGATTCCATCTCTTCCTCCATCGCAGACCAACCAACTCTCACTATCCTTGTCCCGAATAGCTTCCTTGAAGGAGACCGGCTCGTCCTCCTCCACCGAGAGTGCGTATTCAATCATATTAGCACGCCCATAGTGCTTTAGGGGTTGATCAGCCCCGCCTTCAAGACTCGCTGTATGCTCGCTTTGGCCTAGTGGAAGCCAAATTATCCTCGAGCTGCTGTTGTTGTAATGCCTGTATTTTCTCGCTGAACCTCCTCCCCGCCAAGCTCATCATCTACGACTTCCCACTTGAGCACGATTAGAACCTAGTTGGTCTTTAGGTTCTATTTCAATAACCCGAGACTTAGAAGTCTCACCACCATAACACCATCATCCTTGGACGCCCTAGCAATCATGGATTTCTCATCAAAGGTAACATCCCCGCGATCACGAACTTTGAATCTTCCAGACACCAAAGGCGATAGCCTTTACGCCTTTGCATATCCCAAGAATATTGCCTTCTTGGCCCGCGTCAAGCTTTCCCTCGTTGGCGTGATAGTAGGCGGTACATCCAAAAATTTCGAGCCTATCATAATCGCATGCTCCCGACCACACCCTATAGGGTGTATCACCATCAATGTCGAATGTGGTGAACGGTTCACAATGTAACAAGTCAGAGCCACCGCTTCGCCCACCATTCGTTGCCCAATCACGCATAAGATCGCATACTCACGCCTTTTCCGCGGTGTTGGTTCGATCTCTCCGCGACCCCATTCTGGCGTGGTGTAGACTGTTGTCGGTGTCGAACAATTCCCTCGATCACGAACTCCTTGAAAGCACCATCGTATACTGCATGCCGTTATCGGATCTCGGCGTCTTCAATTTCTTTCTGTCTGTTCTCAACCATTGTTCTCCACTTCTTGAATGTCTCGAACACCTCATTCTTATGCTTGAAAGTAAATCCAAGCATACCTAGAATAATCATCTATAAATGAGACATAATACACGGAACCACCCTTGGAAGTTGTGCGGCCGGACCCCAAACGTCCGTGTGCACATAATCTAGTATCCCTCGCTCTTAGACTTGCTTCTCGGCCCGAACCACGTGTGACTTTCCATACACACAATCCTCGCAAAAATCCATGCCGGGTTCCTTCAGATTCTTCACAGACCCTCTTTACCAAGCGAACTAGACCCTTCTCGACATATGCCCAAGCCGCCTATGCCATAACCGTGTGTGCTCACATGGGTCTCCACCACTTCCTTCAGTTCCAACCGCTGCATCTCCTGTCACCGTCGTGCACGAGAGAGTATATAGATTACCGTGGCGAACACCCTTCATCACTACTAAGGAACCACGAACAACCTTCTTCACTCCGTTTTCGTCACAATCCGCAACCACCGGAGTCCAAAGCACCAACCGAGATAAGATTCTTCCGCAAGTCGGGAACATGCCTCACATCCGTCAAGGTTGAACCACTCCATCATGCATCTTGATTTTGATATTACCTAGCCCCACTGTTTACAAGCATGGTTATTCCCCATCAATACAGTTCCCCATCAATGCCTCGTAGGTAGTAAACCACTTCCTATTTGGACACATATGGTAAGAGCAACCGAATCAAGTATCCACTTCCGGAGATCTCCTCGCCACCCGTGACGACATAGCATTCCTTATCGCTCCCTTCCTCGAGGCGTAGCTCGCTTCTTCCTTGCCCTCTCTCCTCTCGGTCTTGTTGTTGTTCTTCTTTCCACCTACTCTCTTATTTGACACCGACTTTGAAATGCCCAGCTTCACCGCGACTTGAAACATCCTTTTCCCGCAAGAGGTCTTGATTTAGATCTAGACTTGCCTCCTTTGCCTTTTCCTCGCTCATTGCTCCTTCCTCTTGCAAACAATCCTCGCTTGTTCCTTGTTACGCCGGTGGCCATGTCACTAGTTGCGGTCTTAGAAGATCGTCGCTAGAAGTGCCGTTCTAGTCTCATCCATCTTGATTTTCTCCCACAAGCCTCGGTGTTTGCACGAGGTTCTCATAAGACTTGGCTGACAGTAGTAGAAGCGCTGATCCTCGTCTCCTACTTTAACATCTATGTCTTTCAAATCTGATATGATCCTATCAAACTTGTTGATGTGTTCCGGATTGATGAGCCCTCCTCCATCTTGCAAGTATACAATTTGGATTTTAAGTAGATCCGTTAGTTAGACTCTTCGTCATGAAGGTACCCTCTAACTTCTTCCACACGCTACCGCTTCCTCTCCATCTACCAAGAAAGCTACATCCCTCTCAAGGCATAGGATAATCGGCCTGTGCTTCGAGATCCAACTCCTCCCAATCCTCATCGGACATATCCTTGTTCTTCTCCTTTCCATCCAAAGTCTTGTGCAATTTTTGCGAAATTAGAAAGTTTTTCATCTCAGATCCTCCAATAGGAAAAATCGTTCTTCCCATTGAACTTTTCAATCTCGAATTTTCCCACTTTGATGATTCTTGGTTGGCGCCATCCTCTGTTTGTCTTCGTGAATCCGCTTCTCTCGGAATCACCGAACACCCCTCAAATTAGAAATTACACCACTTCCAATCAACAATAGCTCGATACCAATTGATGGTAGCGGACCGCGGAACCGCCGAGAGAAACCACCACAAACGATAGCAAAAATACAATAAAAGAGTAAAGACACGAGATTTACGTGGTTCGGCAAGTTGCCTACGCCCACGGGTAAGGAGGGGATTTTCACTAATAGAAAGAGAGAATACAAATTAGGGTTACAAGTTCTCACAAAGAAACCCTAAAACAAACCTCTCAATCTCAAAAGATCTCCTCTCCAAAGATGCACAAAACCCTCTCAAAAGTCGCTCCAAAACGTGCTTCTTGCTTACCCTAACAATCGTTAGGGGTTATTTATAGCCTCTAAACGAATTGGGTTTAAAACCAAATCCTAATTAGACCCGCTGAATTGCCTGCATTAGTCGACTACAACTCATATTAGTCGACTAATGAGCTGTAGATTAGTCGACTATAAAACGATTAGTCGACTACTCGCACTCCAACGCAGAATACACCTTTCGTTGCTATAGCAGTAGTCGACTACAACTCATATTAGTCGACTACTCGCTCCCACCAAAACTTGCTTTACATGCGCTACGGTGTAGTCGACTACAACTCATATTAGTCGACTACAACTCATATTAGTCGACTACAACTCATATTAGTCGACTACAACTCATATTAGTCGACTACAACTCATATTAGTCGACTACAACTCATATTAGTCGACTACAACTCATATTAGTCGACTACAACTCATATTAGTCGACTACAACTCATATTAGTCGACTACAACTCATATTAGTCGACTACAACTCATATTAGTCGACTACAACTCATATTAGTCGACTACAACTCATATTAGTCGACTACAACTCATATTAGTCGACTACAACTCATATTAGTCGACTACAACTCATATTAGTCGACTACAACTCATATTAGTCGACTACAACTCATATTAGTCGACTACAACTCATATTAGTCGACTACAACTCATATTAGTCGACTACAACTCATATTAGTCGACTACAACTCATATTAGTCGACTACAACTCATATTAGTCGACTACAACTCATATTAGTCGACTACAACTCATATTAGTCGACTACAACTCATATTAGTCGACTACAACTCATATTAGTCGACTACAACTCATATTAGTCGACTACAACTCATATTAGTCGACTACAACTCATATTAGTCGACTACAACTCATATTAGTCGACTACAACTCATATTAGTCGACTACAACTCATATTAGTCGACTACAACTCATATTAGTCGACTACAACTCATATTAGTCGACTACAACTCATATTAGTCGACTACAACTCATATTAGTCGACTACAACTCATATTAGTCGACTACAACTCATATTAGTCGACTACAACTCATATTAGTCGACTACAACTCATATTAGTCGACTACAACTCATATTAGTCGACTACAACTCATATTAGTCGACTACAACTCATATTAGTCGACTACAACTCATATTAGTCGACTACAACTCATATTAGTCGACTACAACTCATATTAGTCGACTACAACTCATATTAGTCGACTACAACTCATATTAGTCGACTACAACTCATATTAGTCGACTACAACTCATATTAGTCGACTACAACTCATATTAGTCGACTACAACTCATATTAGTCGACTACAACTCATATTAGTCGACTACAACTCATATTAGTCGACTACAACTCATATTAGTCGACTACAACTCATATTAGTCGACTACAACTCATATTAGTCGACTACAACTCATATTAGTCGACTACAACTCATATTAGTCGACTACAACTCATATTAGTCGACTACAACTCATATTAGTCGACTACAACTCATATTAGTCGACTACAACTCATATTAGTCGACTACAACTCATATTAGTCGACTACAACTCATATTAGTCGACTACAACTCATATTAGTCGACTACAACTCATATTAGTCGACTACAACTCATATTAGTCGACTACAACTCATATTAGTCGACTACAACTCATATTAGTCGACTACAACTCATATTAGTCGACTACAACTCATATTAGTCGACTACAACTCATATTAGTCGACTACAACTCATATTAGTCGACTACAACTCATATTAGTCGACTACAACTCATATTAGTCGACTACAACTCATATTAGTCGACTACAACTCATATTAGTCGACTACAACTCATATTAGTCGACTACAACTCATATTAGTCGACTACAACTCATATTAGTCGACTACAACTCATATTAGTCGACTACAACTCATATTAGTCGACTACAACTCATATTAGTCGACTACAACTCATATTAGTCGACTACAACTCATATTAGTCGACTACAACTCATATTAGTCGACTACAACTCATATTAGTCGACTACAACTCATATTAGTCGACTACAACTCATATTAGTCGACTACAACTCATATTAGTCGACTACAACTCATATTAGTCGACTACAACTCATATTAGTCGACTACAACTCATATTAGTCGACTACAACTCATATTAGTCGACTACAACTCATATTAGTCGACTACAACTCATATTAGTCGACTACAACTCATATTAGTCGACTACAACTCATATTAGTCGACTACAACTCATATTAGTCGACTACAACTCATATTAGTCGACTACAACTCATATTAGTCGACTACAACTCATATTAGTCGACTACAACTCATATTAGTCGACTACAACTCATATTAGTCGACTACAACTCATATTAGTCGACTACAACTCATATTAGTCGACTACAACTCATATTAGTCGACTACAACTCATATTAGTCGACTACAACTCATATTAGTCGACTACAACTCATATTAGTCGACTACAACTCATATTAGTCGACTACAACTCATATTAGTCGACTACAACTCATATTAGTCGACTACAACTCATATTAGTCGACTACAACTCATATTAGTCGACTACAACTCATATTAGTCGACTACAACTCATATTAGTCGACTACAACTCATATTAGTCGACTACAACTCATATTAGTCGACTACAACTCATATTAGTCGACTACAACTCATATTAGTCGACTACAACTCATATTAGTCGACTACAACTCATATTAGTCGACTACAACTCATATTAGTCGACTACAACTCATATTAGTCGACTACAACTCATATTAGTCGACTACAACTCATATTAGTCGACTACAACTCATATTAGTCGACTACAACTCATATTAGTCGACTAATGAGCTGTAGATTAGTCGACTATAAAGCAGTTAGTCGACTACAACTCATATTAGTCGACTACAACTCATATTAGTCGACTACAACTCATATTAGTCGACTACAACTCATATTAGTCGACTACAACTCATATTAG
This sequence comes from Asparagus setaceus, assembly GCA_012295165.1. Lineage (NCBI taxonomy): Eukaryota > Viridiplantae > Streptophyta > Magnoliopsida > Asparagales > Asparagaceae > Asparagus > Asparagus setaceus. The sequence continues at coordinate 62,708,501 of CM022705.1, read as the reverse complement.
TCGACTACAACTCATATTAGTCGACTACAACTCATATTAGTCGACTACAACTCATATTAGTCGACTACAACTCATATTAGTCGACTACAACTCATATTAGTCGACTACAACTCATATTAGTCGACTACAACTCATATTAGTCGACTACAACTCATATTAGTCGACTACAACTCATATTAGTCGACTACAACTCATATTAGTCGACTACAACTCATATTAGTCGACTACAACTCATATTAGTCGACTACAACTCATATTAGTCGACTACAACTCATATTAGTCGACTACAACTCATATTAGTCGACTACAACTCATATTAGTCGACTACAACTCATATTAGTCGACTACAACTCATATTAGTCGACTACAACTCATATTAGTCGACTACAACTCATATTAGTCGACTACAACTCATATTAGTCGACTACAACTCATATTAGTCGACTACAACTCATATTAGTCGACTACAACTCATATTAGTCGACTACAACTCATATTAGTCGACTACAACTCATATTAGTCGACTACAACTCATATTAGTCGACTACAACTCATATTAGTCGACTACAACTCATATTAGTCGACTACAACTCATATTAGTCGACTACAACTCATATTAGTCGACTACAACTCATATTAGTCGACTACAACTCATATTAGTCGACTACAACTCATATTAGTCGACTACAACTCATATTAGTCGACTACAACTCATATTAGTCGACTACAACTCATATTAGTCGACTACAACTCATATTAGTCGACTACAACTCATATTAGTCGACTACAACTCATATTAGTCGACTACAACTCATATTAGTCGACTACAACTCATATTAGTCGACTACAACTCATATTAGTCGACTACAACTCATATTAGTCGACTACAACTCATATTAGTCGACTACAACTCATATTAGTCGACTACAACTCATATTAGTCGACTACAACTCATATTAGTCGACTACAACTCATATTAGTCGACTACAACTCATATTAGTCGACTACAACTCATATTAGTCGACTACAACTCATATTAGTCGACTACAACTCATATTAGTCGACTACAACTCATATTAGTCGACTACAACTCATATTAGTCGACTACAACTCATATTAGTCGACTACAACTCATATTAGTCGACTACAACTCATATTAGTCGACTACAACTCATATTAGTCGACTACAACTCATATTAGTCGACTACAACTCATATTAGTCGACTACAACTCATATTAGTCGACTACAACTCATATTAGTCGACTACAACTCATATTAGTCGACTACAACTCATATTAGTCGACTACAACTCATATTAGTCGACTACAACTCATATTAGTCGACTACAACTCATATTAGTCGACTACAACTCATATTAGTCGACTACAACTCATATTAGTCGACTACAACTCATATTAGTCGACTACAACTCATATTAGTCGACTACAACTCATATTAGTCGACTACAACTCATATTAGTCGACTACAACTCATATTAGTCGACTACAACTCATATTAGTCGACTACAACTCATATTAGTCGACTACAACTCATATTAGTCGACTACAACTCATATTAGTCGACTACAACTCATATTAGTCGACTACAACTCATATTAGTCGACTACAACTCATATTAGTCGACTACAACTCATATTAGTCGACTACAACTCATATTAGTCGACTACAACTCATATTAGTCGACTACAACTCATATTAGTCGACTACAACTCATATTAGTCGACTACAACTCATATTAGTCGACTACAACTCATATTAGTCGACTACAACTCATATTAGTCGACTACAACTCATATTAGTCGACTACAACTCATATTAGTCGACTACAACTCATATTAGTCGACTACAACTCATATTAGTCGACTACAACTCATATTAGTCGACTACAACTCATATTAAATGAACCTGCCAATGACTCTTTGCCCAAACTTAATATATGGGCGTCAGGGCGTTACACTTGTTTTAATGGAATTGGCCCTAGGTTGTTACCCATATAGTAAAAGATTAGACTTGATATGTGCAAAGAAATACCTCTAGAAATCTTGTGCTTGGTGCGTAGTATACTAGTATTTGTAAGACTAAAATTTTTTAAAGGCTCAAAACTGTAAAGATTGAATCAACGAAGAAAGAGTATTTTGATGCACTTTCTTTCTGATAGTGTTTTAGCTGACCCGACACTCTTTTATTATTAAATTGGAATATGATCGCGATTGGATTAGAAACAAAAAACCCATCATATTTTCGCTTATTGCTTTTGAATACTATTAGTAATGATGCAATTATGCAACAATTTAAAAACATGACAAATTCTCAGGGTAGTTTGTAAATGACATTTTAACTTGATTTCATTCTTTTTTCGAAACTAGTTATATGACTATACTTTTGGAGCAGGGAGTACTCTTTTCTTTTCTGTAAACAATTATTAAATATTTATAATTTTTGCTTAGGTTGTCGAGTTTGAGACTCTAGCTTTTTTTCAAAAAAAATTCTTTTTTAAGCAAAGCAATAAGTGTGCCCCCCAAGCTTCAGATACTGGCTACACCACTGATTACGATAGATATAATTCATTTTATTTTGTATATTTGTGTTTTTAGGGTATTGTCGCAAAAAAGCCTCATTTAAAACTAAGAGGTAAAACAACCAATGCGAAAATTTTCGCAAGCATAAAGATTTAGAGGGTAAATTTGTAAATACAGGAAACTTGGGGGCCAAACTAACAAATATTTAGATTTGGAGATAAATTTGCAAACAAAATAGATTTAGGGTATATACACAAAAATCCCTTTAGGAAGGAGAAAACCTCCTTTTTATTTTGGTTCATGAATTCAACGTGCCAAAGATTGCAACTTTTTAGGTAACACAAAGATCGCATCTTTAATACTATATATATATCAATATTTTGACTAAACATTCACACGAGAGGGACGAATAAGCAAACAATGGAGGAGTGAGAAAGAGAATAAGAGAAATAGTAGGAAAATGACAAAAAGACCATTCTTGAATTTTCAAGCCATTTTTGGTTTTTTTATTTGTTTATGTCAGAAAGTTGATATATGATTTGGGGAGGTTAAACTTGGTTTCTGTGTCCCTTAATCGCTTTTGATGCTTAATCTTCTATTGAGGATCTTGAAACAGTACTTCGCTGCACAAGTAACAGAGGTTAGAGGCACCAAAGGTTGATCCCTCCGGCGTGCCCTCTGATACTCAAATTAATGACTGTTTTTAGTTAATCTGAAGAGAAAAAAAGAGTATAGTCTTGTTGACTTTTTGTATATGAAATTGCTTACCTTGGTTTGATGGAAGTCACCATTATTTATAGAGGGTTTACGGGGTCACGTTGGTAATTTTGGCCGAGTGTGTGCAGTTATGGTTCAGACCCTACTTTACACGTGCCGGCGATTAATTGGCCGAGTCGCCTTTGTACAGTTTGTGACTGTTGAAGTAAAGGCGTGTCCGAGGAACTTTGAAGGCTTTGGCTCAAAAGGTCATAAGACTCTTGACGCCGCATTAATTGTTGATAGTGACAAGGCGGTGAAATGCGGACGCTGACTGTATGTTCATTAAAATGCAGCGTGACTTTTGATGAAGGCGTCACTCCACTGCTCGAGACGTGCTGTGTTGAGTCCGAGTGGAGAACGCCCTTTGTCTTGGAGTCAGTCATCCCGCAGAGTCCGGATTGGGAGCGCCTTTTGTCTCAGATTTGGATCATGAGGCGGGTCGGCCAGCTTATCACCCGGGTTGCGCTTGCAGATGCTTGGGGAGTCGGCCAGCTAGTTATTTCGTGACAACTCTAATTTGGTTTGGTAATTTTCAGAATATAACATTATCATTTTAAAAACTATAAAAACGCATATTATCAGAGTACCTAAGCGTTCCTCTAAATCTGACTCTGTTCAAAGCTGCTGACTATGAATGCGATGGAAATATTTATTATTAGAATCCAAATCCATTAAGGACCATAATTTCCAAGTTCCAACTTCCATTGTTTGAACCTTAGAAAACTAGATACAAAGTCAATTTACGTAATAATGATCTCACATATTCATTTTACTAAAGTTGAGGTAATAAGATGTACTTAAAAGTTTAAAAGTTTTTTAAATCCCATCATATCTGATTTCATCATGAGTTCCAGAAAATATACTAACATATATTTTACTTAATTACACATCACATAGAATTTGGTCTCAAACGTTTTGGATTTGAATGCAATTAAATCCAAATACGAATCTGTTGATGTCAATTATCAAACAGGGGGATTTGAGACTGATCTTGAAGAGCTTAGGGTCCCTTGACCTCCTTTGATGGCTGATCCCCCAATAGAATGTTCAGTTTCCTGTAAAACTACAACTCGTTAGAGGACCAGAGTTGGGTTCTCCGGTGATTCCTCCGACGATCAAGTCAGTATTTGAGCTTGATTGGAGAAGATCAATGAACTGGTCAAGTTCTGAGTCTTAGTATGCAGAAAAAGCATCCCTTTATGCTGCAGACAGTCCCTCTATTTATAGTAGGTTCAGAGGGGCAATTCTGTAATTTCAGCCGAGTCCAAATAGACAGCTTAGTCGGCAGTTGCTTTATACGTGTTAGCTGTGGGTGGCATGAGTTACCACTGATCTGATATGATGGCGATTGATGAGACATGGTGGGTGATGAGTCATGAGGACTCGTGGCACTAGTAAAGCTGATAATGGATAGCTGTTGGTACGGAGTTCGAGGACGAACTGCCTTTCGACTCAGCCTGGCGAGAAGGGACGACTCGGCCTGGCGAGAAGGGACGACTTCGGCTGGCGAAGGGACGACTTCGGCTGGCGAAGGGACGACTTCGGCTGGCGAGAAGGGACGACTTCGGCTGGCGAAGGGACGACTTCGGCTGGCGAAGGGACGACTTCGGCTGGCGAAGGGACGACTTCGGCTGGCGAGAAGGGACGACTTCGGCTGGCGAGAAGGGACGACTTCGGCTGGCGAGAAGGGACGACTTCGGCTGGCGAGAAGGGACGACTTCGGCTGGCGAAGGGACGACTTCGGCTGGCGAGAAGGGACGACTTCGGCTGGCGAAGGGACGACTTCGGCTGGCGAGAAGGGACGACTTCGGCTGGCGAAGGGACGACTTCGGCTGGCGAGAAGGGACGACTTCGGCTGGCGAAGGGACGACTTCGGCTGGCGAAGGGACACCTCCTTGCGAAAAGGGACGGCTCGGCCTGGCGAGAAGGGATGACTCGGCCTGGCAAAAAGGGACGCCTCCTGGTGAGAAAGGACGATAAGTACCGCCTTTTTAGTCGGCCTCGTAAGTTGTTGACCCGGCCTAGCGAGAAGTGACACCTCCTGGCGAGAAGGGACGACTTGGCCTTGCGAGAAGGGACGCCTCGGCCTGGCGAGAAGGGATGCCTTTCTGGGTCGAGTTGGGGGGCAGTCTGCTTGAGACATGTGCCAGGCTAGTTGAATGTTGATTAACATTTGCTTATTTCTATGGCACAACAAAATCTAATAGTGTACACTATGGTCACTTTTTAATGTAAAAGCCAGATTCGGAATCTTGGGATATCTTTGACAACCCACTCAAAGTTGGGTCATGTTTAGTCCGAATCTAGTTATATCCTAATCTGGTTCTAGTTTGGATCGAAGGGTGATTGGTCCTAACCAAAACCAATCTAAGGGTGTGCTTGGCAAGTTTGCAAAATTGGGCCAGGTCTAAACTTGGCCTAATATTGTATTTGTTTTTGTTTGGCAACTTGGGAGGCTAGCTTTGGCCCAATTTTTTGTACTCAAATAGTTGCACTAAACTGGTTTTGTTTTGGACCAGGGGGGTGTGGTCCAAAACAAAACCATTTAAAACTATGTTAGGTTCAGTTCTAACTCAGTTTTAAAGGATACACAAGGTTAAATTCTAATTCGACTTTATGCTTATAAACCGATCATCATTTCATGTACCATTTACAACTTTACAACTATAATTTTCCTGATATGTAATATGATATTTTTTATTTTCATATCCGGGAAAAAAAATCTATATTCAATTTTCTTCTTGAATGTATTTATATATTCGTATCATATGAGTTCCTTGTTCACGTTCCTATGTCGTACAGTATGCACTATAGCTCCCACTTGCACTGCCATATATGAGTTTTATTAAAAGAAAAGAATAACGTATAAATCTAAAATCTGAAGCCAGGCCATTGGTCCTAATATTGACCTTCCATCTTCACCATTAATGCGTCAACAAATATCAAATTAATGCATCTTCACCATTAATGAGTCAGCAATATCAAATTAATGCATCTTCACCATTAATGCGTCAACAAATATCAAATTAATGCATCTTCACCATTAATGAGTCAGCAATATCAAATTAATGCATCTTCACCATTAATGAGTCAGCAATATCAAATTAATGCATCTTCACCATTAATGAGTCAGCAATATCAAATTAATGCATCTTCACCATTAATGAGTCAGCAATATCAAATTAATGCATCTTCACCATTAATGAGTCAGCAATATCAAATTAATGCATCTTCACCATTAATGCGTCAACAAATATCAAATTAATGCATCTTCACCATTAATGCGTCAACAAATATCAAATTAATGCATCTTCACCATTAATGAGTCAGCAATATCAAATTAATGCATCTTCACCATTAATGCGTCAACAAATATCAAATTAAGACCAACTCGGCCACTGGCGGCTTTAGCAAACTATCATTAGGCACCATGTCACTCTTTCAAAGATTTACACCCAAACAATCCACCCAATCACTGACACAAATCGTGGTGGCCCACACGGTTTTACGAAACACGGGTGTAGGCTGTCTTACGCCATCCCGGTGTCATTCCAGCGTACCAAACGAAATGAGACTGCTGTGTCAGTCCGCTGTTCTAACGAACGCTGTTCGATCCAAATCCGACGGCTAAGATTCACTCTGGGCCTCCACAAATAGAAAACGCGGTCTCTTCTTCTCCAAGAAAAGAAGCTTCTATTCCTAATTTTCTCGTTGAATTCTCAGGGAGGGCTTAATCCCCCTTCCATTATATAAACCCTAGTACATTTCGTAGCTCTCCTCACCTAAAAATACTTCCCTAAATACCCCTGTGAGAGATGGAAGACACTCGATCGAAGAGGTTGGTGGTCGTTGGCGGCGGAATCGGCGGCGCTTTACTCGCTAAGAGTTTGCAATTCGATGTGGATTTGGTTCTCATTGACCCGTATTGATTTCTTCCCTTTGCCTTTAATCGTTAATTGCTTATGGGTTTTCTTTTTCTTGGTTTAATTTGGGGAAATTGTTGGCTGTTGCTTATTGGCAGCTATTTTATTATTCTATATATATTGTTATAATTTTTAAAATCGATGACTTATTGTAATTTTTAAATCGATGACGTGATATTTTATATAATGCTATATTTTTTATTATTTTATATATTATAGTAAATCCATAATTTTTATTATTTTATATATTGTTATTTTATATATTATTATAATTTTTATTATTTTAAATCTTGTAGTAAATCCATAATGCTATATTTTTTATTATTCTATATATTGTTGTAATTTTTTTAAAATCGATGGCTTAGCAACCAACCCGTAACCTTAACAACCAACATGTAACCTTGACAACCAACCCGTAACATTAACAACCAACTCGTAATCTTGACAACCAGCCCGTAATCTTAACAACCAGCCCGTAATCTTGACAACCAACCCGTAACCTCAACAACCAACCCGTAAACTTTTGTATATTGTTGTAATTTTTTGTTATTTTATATATTATTGTAATTTTTTTAAATTGATGACTTGAAATTTTATATAATGCTATATTTTTGTTATTTTATATATTATAGTAAATCCATAATTTTGTTATTTTATATATTGTTAAAATTTTTTATTATTTTATATATTGTAGTAAATCCGTAATGCTATATTATTATTATTATTCTATATATTGTTGTAATTTTTAAAATCGATGACTTATTGTAATTTTTAAATCGATGACGTGATATTTTATATAATGCTATATTTTTTATTATTTTATATATTATAGTAAATCCATAATTTTGTTATTTTATATATTGTTATTTTATATATTATTATAATTTTTATTATTTTATATATTGTAGTAAATCCATAATGCTATATTTTTTATTATTTTATATATTATTGTAATTTTTAAAATCGATGACTTAGCAACCAACTCGTAACCTTGACAACCAACGTAACCTTAACAACCAACCCGTAACATTAACAACCAACATGTAATCTTGACAACCAACTCGTAACCTTGACAACCAACGTAACCTTAACAATCAACTCGTAATCTTGACAACCAACCCGTAAACTTTTGTATATTGTTGTAATTTTTGTTATTTTATATATTATTGTAATTTTTAAATTGATGACTTGAAATTTTATATAATGCTATATTTTTGTTATTTTATATATTATAGTAAATCCATAATTTTGTTATTTTATATATTGTTAAAATTTTTTATTATTTTATATATTGTAGTAAATCCGTAATGCTATATTATTATTATTATTCTATATATTGTTGTAATTTTTAAAATCGATGACTTATTGTAATTTTTAAATCGATGACGTGATATTTTATATAATGCTATATTTTTTATTATTTTATATATTATAGTAAATCCATAATTTTGTTATTTTATATATTGTTATTTTATATATTATTATAATTTTTATTATTTTATATATTGTAGTAAATCCATAATGCTATATTTTTTATTATTTTATATATTATTATAATTTTTATTATTTTATATATTGTTATTTTATATATTGTAGTAAATCCATAATGTTATATTTCTTTTATTATTCTATATATTGTTGTAATTTTTAAAATCGATGACTTAGCAACCAACTTCGTAACCTTGACAACCAACGTAACCTTAACAATCAACTCGTAATCTTGACAACCAACTCGTAACCTTGACAACCAACTCGTAACCTTGACAACCAACGGTAACCTTGACAACCAACCGGTAACCTTGACAACCAACGGTAACCTTGACAACCAACGTAACCTTAACAATCAACTCGTAATCTTGACTATCAGCGTAACCTTGACAACCAACTCGTTAAGATTACGGGTTGGTTCAATCAACGTTCTGGTTGATTGTTAACTACGAGTTGGTTGATAGAGTAGAGATGATTGTCGAAAATACATTATTCTAAGAATCATCAATTTTAAAATAATTACAACAATATATAGAATAATAAAAATATAGCATTATGGATTTACTATAATATATGAAATAATAAATAAAATTAAAATAATATATAAAATAACAAAATTATGGATTTACTATAATATATAAAATAATAAAAATATAACATTATATAAAATATCCGTCATCGATTTTAAAAATTATAATAAGTCATCGATTTTAAAAATTATAAAATATATAGAATAATAAAAATATAGCATTACGGATTTACTACAATATATAAAATAATAAAAATTATAACAATATATAAAATAATAATATATAAAATAACAAAATTATGGATTTACTATAATATATAAAATAACAAAAATATAGCATTATATAAAATATCAAGTCATCGAATTAAAAATTTACAATAATATATAAAATAACAAAAAATTACAACAATATACAAAAATTTGGAGAGAACTGAAAATTTTCCCCCAAAAACCCATTTCCAAAGCTCACAGTGAGAACATGACAAAAAAGAGAGAGAGAAGGGTATTATGGTCTTCACATATATTAAAGTGTTGGGATATGACTTTTGGGGGCTCAGAGCACATGAGATTTACTTTTGAGAGTTTGGAGAATGTTGCAAAAGTCTTGGGTGGGGGGAGCACACTCCTTGGGATTTTGGGGGCTAGAAGCAATTTTCCCTTTTTTTTTTTGGTAATGGGTCCACTATTTGACCTATAGTTCTTGGGCAAGATTTTCTTGCTTGAATCTTGGTTGTTGATTGCGTCTATGTAGATGTTTTGTTCTTGAAATGTACTGTGTGCTAATACTAAACTAAAGTGAAGAAACTTAATTACTTGAAGTCTAATTATAGATGATATTTTATACGAGACGGAAATAGCAAAATTGGGCATGGGTATAGTCTGATTATTGAATACCTATGAACATGTCATAAGAGAAATAATAGGTTTCTTACTGCAAGCAATTTTGAGGTCAGAGAAAGAATACTAACTGAAATCAAATAATATAGGAGATTTGTAACTTATTAGTGGGAGAATTACATTAAAAAAGATTATATTCTAGGCTTTCATTAGCATATGGTCACAGTCTAGTTGCTGATAGACCCCCTGTAGTATCGCAGTATCGATGTTCTCAACTTACTACCCCTCTTGTTTTATTGTTGCAAACAGATCACCTGAGTGAACTTTTTCCTCCTCTTTTACCCCGCAGAGGAAGAGGACACTGTTTTGTGACAAATAGACACCCTGAGGGTAAAGGAGTAAAATAAATCATCCAGGGGGTCTATCTACAAAAATAAAACAAGAGGGGTAGTAAGTTCAAAACATAGTATAGTCAATCTGCAATTAACCATAGGGAATTATACTTGTTTTTTTATTTTGTTTTGTTTTGTTCATGCTCTATCTTTTCAAGTTGGAAGCTTGCTAGTATGTTTAAAGGGCTTTTATCAACTTGATGAGTGGTGATGTTTTTCGAACAATTTTGTAACGTCGGGTCTTCATATTTTAAATTAGGGTTTTTTTTTTCCTCATGAAAACCACCTTTAAAATAGGATGGTTATACGGAAACCACCTTCAATTTTTAATTTATATAAAAACCACCTTAGAAGTAGGTTTAGCTTGCAATAAACCATTTTTGGCCGATTTCTGGTCTAAATTTACAGTCTATCCTCATAATACCCTTTCCAATTACACATGCTAAGCACGTGTTTCCACTTAACTCACCCTTAACCTCAATTGTCACTCTATTCAATCAAACCCTAAACCTAACTTACATTCCCAACTCAATCAAACCCTAGAAATGAGAGGCGAGAACGTATTTAGAGGAGGATGCGAACAAAGCCCAGGTCGCGGATTGTCGCTTGGTTGCGAGGTGGGAGGAGAGCTAGGGGAGGATGGAGGATGTAAGGTTAGGTTTAGGGTTGTGGGAGTGAGAGTGAGAGGGTGAGGTGGGAGGTGAGATAGTCGATTAGTTGTTGGGAAGATTTCATTTTTAGGGTTTGATTGAGGTTGGGAATGAAGATTAGGGTTAGGGTTTGATTGAATAGATAGAGGATTGAGGTTGATGATGGGTTAAGTGGGAAAAATGTGCTTAGCACTTGTATTTAATGAGGGTATTATGGGGCTTGAGTATAAATTTTGACTAGAAATTGGTCAAAGGTGGTTGATTGAAAGCTAAATCTACTTCTAAGCTGGTTTCCTTATAGGTTAAGATTTGAAGGTGGTTCCCATATGACCACCTTATTTTAAAGATAGTTTTCGTGAAAAAACCCTTTAAATTATGTCATTCTTGTTAAGTTGTTACCTGATTTTTTCATGACTGCTAGAAACTGTGTGGAAAACTTGTTATTTTCTTCTTAGCTGTTTTATGAGGCCTTAGTGTTTGTAACTACTATGACTTAACTACTTGGTTAAGACTGACTTACATGAAAATCCTTGATATATTTTATACTTGATATTTTTCGTACATAAAGTTACCAATGTTGCAAAGCGTGATGCCATCTCAATCCCATGACATGATGCATTATCCAGTGTCTAGTGTTTTTTAGTCTTCAGTAAAAATAAATCATTATTGTTACATATTCTCACAACATAATTTGTATTCCCTCTTTGAAACTTGTCAAATAACGAAAGTAAAAATATTCTAACTAAACATTTAAAATCTCATATAGGATGACAAATTACCTGGTGATAAAAAATTTCACTTTTCATAGAGCATAAACTCCTGAAGTCTTTAAAACTTTTTGACGTTTACTGGAATTTTGAGCGAACATTATGTTCATACTGCTCAAGCAAAAACTCGTGTATAAACTCCAAGTTTTCCTAAAGTTTTCAAAACTGTTTTACTCAAAATTTTAGCAAACATTATGTTATGTTCATACTGCGCAAGCAAAAATCTTGTGACTCCAAGGCTCTGGTAAATTTGTCACATTATTTTTTGGATTTCAATGGCAATGGTAGTTGAACGAGTGCCTCCTGAATGCCTAACTGCAAATAATTAACAGATTGAAAGTTCAAGAAAATTTAGTGAAGTTAACATGCCACGTTTTGTAATTTTGTAAAATGATGTAAATGTTGTAAAAGATAACTGTAAATGTGTGTTCTGGTACTTTTGTTTCTTCTAGCTCCATTTTTTTCCTTTATAGATTGAAAAGTATATTGCTCTGTGTATGTGTCACCCTTGGTCTTTATTGACATAACTTCTTTCTTCTCTTTTGCTTTGATTACAGGAAGGAATATTTCGAGATTACTTGGGCGGATTTGAGATCTATGGTGGAGCCATCATTTTCTGAGAGAACACTGATTAAACACACCGATTACTTAGTGAATGGGAGAGTTATAACGTCCTCTGCAGTCAACATTACAGATAAAGAAGTACTGACAGAGGATGGCCAAACAATTGTCTATGACTATCTCGTCATAGCCACAGGCCACAAAGATCCTATTCCTACAAGAAGGAAGGATAGAATCGAACAGTTTCAACAAGGTACGTTAAATGAGGAACTATCATACTATATACTGAAACAAAAGCCAAGATGCACATTTAGCATATTTTTAGAGCTTTGGCTCTTTATCTTCTTACGATTAGTAATTAATAACTAATTTTTATTAAGTTATCTAATATTGGGACACTTCCTGGTAGGATGTTATGTCACATTCAAAATCCCTCCTTTAGCTCGAACAAGAGACCAGTAACACCACTTCGAAGTCCCATTAACTTGCAATTAACCTTGAGAACGAGTATTTCCCAAGAATAAAAGAGAAAACTTGTTAGATACAACATCTCTTTGAAGCTGATAAGAGCACCACTTATTTATAGAGACAAAAGAAAACAACTCTCCATCACCTACAAGTATGGGTTCACAGTCAACTTTTCTTCACCGAAAGGAGGAAACTAACCAAAATATTTGATTACCTAGAGATCTGTACTCTTATTATATAGCCATCGGAAAAGCTCATTTTCCAAATCGCCCTAGATAAAGTGATACGATGATTTTATATGACCAAAGAACAATACATTGTTTTGCATGCGTAATTCATTGTACTACTTACATACAACCTAAAGCAGCCAATTACATTACTTTTTATGGCATGAATGCTATATTACTTTCTTATCGGTGTTAATCTTTGTACTCAGATAACGAAAAGATAAAGTCATCAAACTCTGTCTTAATTGTTGGAGGGGGTCCAAGTGGTGTTGAACTAGCTGCAGAGATTGTTGTTGACTATCCAGAAAAGAAGGTGACATTGGTCCACAGAGGACCGAGATTGTTGGAATTCATTGGTCAGAAAGCTTCAACCAAAACACTAGACTGGTTGACCTCAAAGAAAGTTGAAGTTGTCCTGAACCAGTCTGTTGATCTCAACTCCACTTCAGAGGATGAGAAGGTTTATATAACATCAGGTGGAGAAAAGATTACAGCAGATTGTCATTTTCTTTGTATCGGAAAGCCGTTGGGTTCTTCATGGCTCCAGGAGTCTATCTTAAAGGAGTGCTTAAACAAGAAGGGACAACTGATGGTTGATGAGAATTTGAGAGTTAGAGGCCACAGCAATATTTTTGCCATTGGAGACATCACTGATGTTCCTGTAAGTGGGTTTTCTACCTTTTCTACATAAAAAATAAGCTTCTATTTTCCAAAATTTACAAGACAGTTTTATAGAAGGAAAATCATCTGTATATCTTAGTATTCTCTCTGGGTTGCACAAGTGTTCAAGACCTTTTAAATGTTTTGAGTACTGCCGAACTCTTTGAACATGTTAAAGTTTCTTGTTCTGTGGGAGGCTACTCAGGGGTTTGAGGAAGCTGTGGTAAAGAATTTTCAACATTTGAACTATCAACAAAACAATATACATTGCTTATAAAACAAAGGTATAAAACAATAACAATGATGTTCAGCTTGGTCCTTTTTCAACAATAACAAACTTTTTATTTAACTTTCCTGTAGATGGCAAACATGCATTAGCTTTGTTACTTGGTGCCACGTCATTCGTTAAATTAACCGCTGTCATATATCCTATTTAATTATATTCAACCTGCACCTCAAGTTTATTTAGGCCTACCTTAGTCCTCTTGGCTCTACAAACTATGTCCTTATCACTGTCCCAGCTGGTGGATTTTCAGGCCTCCAATGTAGATCTCCGGCCATCTCAATCTATTACCTCGTCTATATTATTAACTTGGTTATTTTTGTATTTTACTTCCGGCATATCTACTTGGACTTAGATTCACCGAGTTTGTGTCATATATGTGAATCCCCTCCTCCAATCCATCCTCATTTATGTTACCAATAAGTCCTGGTGATTGTTATTTTCGTGAATCATGTTTTATCTTGTTGCCTGGCTTAGACATAGGTTGATTGTATTACAGGCAGTTACAACTTCTTGTAGCAAATTTAATCCTATCTTGCTTGCATATACAACTTTCAGAATTAGGAAACATCAGCCAGTTTACTCCCTAGACACATGAGCTTGAAGCATAGAACCCCATTAATACTACCTGGTGGATACACTCTGCTTCGTACTTGCTTTGGATTTTTGCAAGAATGACCTTGCTGTTAGCTCTTGTAGATTTATTCATATGCGACTGTTTTGATGTGTGTTTTCGTTTGTAGGAAATTAAGCAAGGATTCCTTGCTCAGCAGCACGCTGGTGTTGTTGCCAAGAACCTGAAGCTGTTGATGAAGGGAGCTAAAGAGAGCAAGTTTGCGAAGTATAAGCCTTCTTCGCCCATTGCCATTGTTTCCTTGGGGAGGAAAGAGGGTGTATTTCAATTACCCTTCGCTACATTTAGTGGTTGCATTCCCGGTATGATCAAATCCAAGGACTTATTTGTGGGTAGGACTAGAAAAACTTTGGGGCTGAATCCCAATCCTGACGGGAAATAGATGGTATAGTTGATTTGGGGAGCTGTTGTCTTGTG
Source organism: Asparagus setaceus (assembly GCA_012295165.1). NCBI lineage: Eukaryota > Viridiplantae > Streptophyta > Magnoliopsida > Asparagales > Asparagaceae > Asparagus > Asparagus setaceus. The sequence continues at coordinate 62,693,366 of CM022705.1, read as the reverse complement.
TAAAATGTATTTGATTGTAAATCTTGAATGTGTGTATTCATTTGCTAAGCTTGGTATGTGTGAAGATAAGGTTGTATTTACCCTTACCATGGGGTAACAGCGTTTCAATTACTGTTATGTGTTTAGTAGAATTTTTATATGTTAAAGCTTTTGAAGAGTAGCCTGTGTTACTATTTCTTCTATGTCTTAATTGTCCTTTTCATCGGTTAACAGACTTGTGTTTTGCTTGCTTCGCAAAATGTTTTGCTATATACATAGTTATATAGTTACACATTCAAAGTATGTAGTTGTACACTCTATAGCTACAGCTATACACCTTGTAGCATGTAGCTACTAGCTACATGTCTGTTCACGTCCGGAAGTTGTCACGAGATTTAGGAGGGTTAAACTTAATTTTTGGGTCCCTTAATCGCCTTTGATGGTTAATTCTCCCGTTTGAATCTTTGGACTATTTATCGCTACACAAATAACAGAGGTTAGAGGCACCATAGGTTATTTCCTCCGTGCCTCCAACCCTCAAGTCGATGGCTTGTTTCTAGTTGATCCGGAGAGAAAAATAGAGTATAGTCTTGTTGACTTTTATGTGTTAAATTGTGTACCTTGGTTTGGTGAAAATCACTATTATTTATAAAGGGTTTACGGGGCACGAGGTAATTTCAGAGTTAGAGGCCACAGCAATATTTTTGCCATTGGAGACATCACTGATGTTCCTGTAAGTGGGTTTTCTACCTTTTCTACATAAAAATAAGCTTCTATTTTCCAAAATTTACAAGACAGTTTTATAGAAGGAAAATCATCTGTATATCTTAGTATTCTCTCTGGGTTGCACAAGTGTTCAAGACCTTTTAAATGTTTTGAGTACTGCCGAACTCTTTGAACATGTTAAAGTTTCTTGTTCTGTGGGAGGCTACTCAGGGGTTTGAGGAAGCTGTGGTAAAGAATTTTCAACATTTGAACTATCAACAAAACAATATACATTGCTTATAAAACAAAGGTATAAAACAATAACAATGATGTTCAGCTTGGTCCTTTTTCAACAATAACAAACTTTTATTTAACTTTCCTGTAGATGGCAAACATGCATTAGCTTTGTTACTTGGTGCCACGTCATTCGTTAAATTAACCGCTGTCATATATCCTATTTAATTATATTCAACCTGCACCTCAAGTTTATTTAGGCCTACCTTAGTCCTCTTGGCTCTACAAACTATGTCCTTATCACTGTCCCAGCTGGTGGATTTTCAGGCCTCCAATGTAGATCTCCGGCCATCTCAATCTATTACCTCGTCTATATTATTAACTTGGTTATTTTTGTATTTTACTTCCGGCATATCTACTTGGACTTAGATTCACCGAGTTTGTGTCATATATGTGAATCCCCTCCTCCAATCCATCCTCATTTATGTTACCAATAAGTCCTGGTGATTGTTATTTTCGTGAATCATGTTTTATCTTGTTGCCTGGCTTAGACATAGGTTGATTGTATTACAGGCAGTTACAACTTCTTGTAGCAAATTTAATCCTATCTTGCTTGCATATACAACTTTCAGAATTAGGAAACATCAGCCAGTTTACTCCCTAGACACATGAGCTTGAAGCATAGAACCCCATTAATACTACCTGGTGGATACACTCTGCTTCGTACTTGCTTTGGATTTTTGCAAGAATGACCTTGCTGTTAGCTCTTGTAGATTTATTCATATCGACTGTTTTGATGTGTGTTTTCGTTTGTAGGAAATTAAGCAAGGATTCCTTGCTCAGCAGCACGCTGGTGTTGTTGCCAAGAACCTGAAGCTGTTGATGAAGGGAGCTAAAGAGAGCAAGTTTGCGAAGTATAAGCCTTCTTCGCCCATTGCCATTGTTTCCTTGGGGAGGAAAGAGGGTGTATTTCAATTACCCTTCGCTACATTTAGTGGTTGCATTCCCGGTATGATCAAATCCAAGGACTTATTTGTGGGTAGGACTAGAAAAACTTTGGGGCTGAATCCCAATCCTGACGGGAAATAGATGGTATAGTTGATTTGGGGAGCTGTTGTCTTGTGTAAAATGTATTTGATTGTAAATCTTGAATGTGTGTATTCATTTGCTAAGCTTGGTATGTGTGAAGATAAGGTTGTATTTACCCTTACCATGGGGTAACAGCGTTTCAATTACTGTTATGTGTTTAGTAGAATTTTTATATGTTAAAGCTTTTGAAGAGTAGCCTGTGTTACTATTTCTTCTATGTCTTAATTGTCCTTTTCATCGGTTAACAGACTTGTGTTTTGCTTGCTTCGCAAAATGTTTTGCTATATACATAGTTATATAGTTACACATTCAAAGTATGTAGTTGTACACTCTATAGCTACAGCTATACACCTTGTAGCATGTAGCTACTAGCTACATGTCTGTTTACGTCGGGAAGTTGTCACGAGATTTAGGAGGGTTAAACTTAATTTTTTTGGGTCCCTTAATCGCCTTTGATGGTTAATTCTCCCGTTTTGAATCTTTGGACTATTTATCGCTACACAAATAACAGAGGTTAGAGGCACCATAGGTTATTTCCTCCGGCGTGCCCTCCAACCCTCAAGTCAGTGACTGTTTCTAGTTGATCTGGAGAGAAAAATAGAGTATAGTCTTGTTGACTTTTTATGTGTTAAATTGTGTACCTTGGTTTGGTGAAAATCACTATTATTTATAAAGGGTTTACGGGGGCACGTAGGTAATTTCAGCCGAGTGTGTGCAATATTGGCTTAGACCCTACTTTACACGCACCGGCAGCTGATTGGCCGAGTTGTCCTTACACTGTGATGGGATTGTTGGAGTAATGGCGTGTCCAAGGAGCTTTGAAGACTGTGGCTCGAAAGGTCATTATGATTGACGTCACATTAATTGCTTGATGGCGACTGGGCGGCGAAGTGCGGACGCCGACTGTGCATTCATTAAATGCAGCGTGACTTTTGATATCACTTGTCGTGCTGTTCCTCTGCTCGAGACGCCTTGTGTTGGGTCCGAGTGGAGAACATCTTTCCTCTCGGAGTCGGACATCCAGTAGAACTCGAGTCGGAAATGCCTTTCGTCTTGGATTTGGATTGCGAGGCAAGTCGACCAGCTTACCACCCGGGTTGTGCTTACAGATATTTTGGGAGCCGACCAGTTAGTTACAGTGCAGCCGCTCTCATTGTTCTTGATAATTTCCAGGGTAGAACATTGGCCCATTTTCACTCAAACTCAGGAAGTTGAGTTTGAGAGAAAATAAAGCGCCTTATGCTGGAACCTGGTCCGTCCTTGCTAGAAGACAGCTGCGGTTAACGTTTCTGACGTTAGCGGAGATCGTGCGGCAGTTTTGATGGAGTGGTGCCTCGTTTGATGGAACGTCGCTTTGGTTTTTGAAAATTGTCAGCGATTTTCCCGTAAACCGCGCCAACCATCAGTTTCTTGCCATGTGCCATCCCCTTTTATTTATATATATTACTCTTCTTTCTTCTTCTTCTCCTTACTTTGTCAAAAAACCCAAGAAAACCAAGAGCTTTTATTCCGCCGTTGCGAGCATACCATCTTCTCTAGAATTTTAGCCATATTCTGATCATCTCTTCTCTTGCTTTGATGGCTTCCAGTGCTTATCCTACTATGGTTCGCAACGAGGCTAGAATCACCTTGTTGCACCCATACCACTCAAAGCTGCTTACGGGCTATTTGGAGCAATATGCCCAGGAGTATGATATCCCCAGCGCTTATACACTATCGGCTCCGTTGAGAGATTAGTCCGTCTATCATCACGGCGGGGTTCTGGTGCCGCTGTACTGGCATCACTTTTGACTACAGTCTTCGCCTGCCGTTGCACCCATTTCTTGAGAAGGTTTTTCGGGCTTTAGGGGTCGTACCGGCTCAGTTGACACTGAACTCCATCACTTTCCTGGTGGTCTTCCTCGTCATTTGCCACCGCAGAGATGTCAGACCAACGTTGGGTATGTTGGGCCTCTTGGTGTGTGTTAAGGCTGGCAAGAGAGAGGGTCACCTCTATCTGCAGATGGTTGGTGACTATCGGCTGGTGTCTAATATTCCTGGGACGAATAAATGATGGCGGGAAAGGTTTTTCTTTGTCATGGGTGCTGATTCGATTCTATCTTGTCCTACCTAGCCGGAGATCAAGAAGGAGGGCCTGCATTCAGAGATGCTTTCAGCCGAGGAGTTGCAGGGTTTGGAAAGGATCTGGGCCTACAAGGGGTCGTGGCGCTAGGAGAACCTATCGATGATGCTATCCTCCGTGCCACCGGCATATCTTCCGTTCCCGCTTCTCAGGCAGATTTCGCTCGTGCAGCAGTGCTATCTGTTGATGAGCAACTGGCTAAGAGCTCCCATCTAGACTCTCCTCTTGTGCCTCGGAAGCGACTCCGCGGCGATCTGGAGGCGGAGGATCTCCTAGTTATGCCGCATTAGACTGCCGCTGACATAGCTGCCAAACTCGGTTTGAGCAAATCTGCTGCTTAGGCCGAAGGGTCCAAGAGGAGGAAGAAGAAAACTGCTTCCAAGGGGCATCGTCGGGTGGAGATCAGTGTGCGGGAGCTCTTTGCCCTCGGGGATGAGGCAGCTGAGGTTATGCCCAGGTAGATCGAAGCTGTTGCAGATCGAACAGGGGGGTTGTGGCCCCAGAATCTTCTCATGCTCTGCTCGAGTTCATCAAGGTGGAGAGTGATTCTCCCTAGCCGATTCCTGAGGAGGAAGTAAGAGAGGGAGATATTCCTATTATGGAGTCGACATCAGGCGCTGAAGAGGTGTCGACCGGACAGGAGGAGGCATCGACCGAACCGAGAGAGAGGCGTGGGTCATTCAGGAGACCCAGGAAGGCCCCTGCTATCGATGATCCAATTGCCGAAGTCGATAAAATCGAGTGGCAAGAGCTTTGTGCCTTGGTTTTACTCAAAAGATACCAAGGGCTTTTGGTCTTTATTGCCGAGTTGATAAAGATCGAGTGGCAAGAGCTTTGTGCCTTGGTTTTACTCAAAAGATACCAAGGGCTTTTGGTCTTTATTATCGAGTCGATGAAGATCGAGTGGCAAGAGCTTCGCCTTGGCTTTATTCTTGAGAACGATACCGAGGGCTTGGTATGCTTGGGTTTACTCCTAAAATTGATACCAATGACTTTGGTCTTTATTATCGAGTCGATGAAGATCGAGGGCAAGAGCTTCTTACCTTAGTTTAATTCGTGAGAACGATACCGAGGGCTTGGTATGCTTGGGTTTACTCACGAAAATTGATACCAAGGACTTTGGTCTTTATTGCCGAGTTGATAAAGATCGAGTGGCAAGAGCCGTGCCTTGATTTTATTCGTGAGAACGATAACAAGGGCTTGGTAAGTGCCTTAGTTTTACTCAAAAGACACCAAGGGCTTTTGGTCTTCATTGCCGAGTCAATAAAGATCGAGTGGCAAGAGCTTCAGCGTCTTGGCTTTATTCTTGAGAACGATACCAAGGGCTTTTGGTCTTTATTGCCGAGTTGATAAAGATCGAGTGGCAAGAGCTTCAGCGTCTTGGCTTTATTCTTGAGAACGATACCAAGGGCTTGGTAAGTGCCTTAGTTTTACTCGAAAAGATACCAAGGGCTTAGTGCGTGCCTTGGTTTTACTCAAAAGATACCAAGGGCTTTTGGTCTTCATTGCCGAGTCAATAAAGATCGAGTGGCAAGAGCTTTGTGCCTTAGTTTTACTCAAAAGATACCAAGGGCTTTTGGTCTTTATTATCGAGTCGATGAAGATCGAGTGGCAAGAGCTTTGTGCCTTGGTTTTACTCAAAAGATACCAAGGGCTTAGTGCGTGCCTTGGTTTTACTCGAAAAGATACCAAGGGCTTGGTAAGTGCCTTAGTTTTATTCGTGAGAACGATACCGAGGGCTTGGTATGCTTGGGTTTACTCCTAAAATTGATACCAAGGACTTTGGTCTTTATTATCGAGTCGATGAAGATCGAGGGCAAGAGCTTCTTACCTTAGTTTAATTCGTGAGAACGATACCAAGGGCTTTTGGTCTTTATTATCGAGTCGATGAAGATCGAGTGGCAAGAGCTTCGTGCCTTGATTTTATTCGTGAGAATGATACCAAGGGCTTAGTACGTGCCTTGGTTTTATTAGTGAGAACGATACCAAGGGCTTAGTACGTGCCTTGGTTTTACTCGAAAAGATACCAAGGGCTTGGTAAGTGCCTTAGTTTTACTCAAAAGACACCAAGGGCTTTTGGTCTTTATTGCCGAGTTGATAAAGATCGAGTGGCAAGAGCTTCGTGCCTTGATTTTATTCGTGAGAATGATACCAAGGGCTTGGTAAGTGCCTTAGTTTTACTCAAAAGATACCAAGGGCTTGGTAAGTGCCTTAGTTTTATTCGTGAGAACGATACCGAGGGCTTGGTATGCCTTGGTTTTACTCAAAAGATACCAAGTGCTTTTGGTCTTTATTATCGAGTCGATGAAGATCGAGTGGCAAGAGCTTTGTGCCTTGGTTTTACTCAAAAGATACCAAGGGCTTGGTAAGTGCCTTAGTTTTACTCAAAAGATACCAAGGGCTTTTGGTCTTTATTATCGAGTCGATGAAGATCGAGTGGCAAGAGCTTTGTGCCTTAGTTTTACTCAAAAGACACCAAGGGCTTTTGGTCTTCATTGCCGAGTCAATAAAGATCGAGTGGCAAGAGCTTTGTGCCTTGGTTTTACTCAAAAGATACCAAGTGCTTTTGGTCTTTATTGCCGAGTTGATAAAGATCGAGTGGCAAGAGCTTTGTGCCTTGGTTTTATTAGTGAGAACGATACCAAGGGCTTTTGGTCTTCATTGCCGAGTCAATGAAGATCGAGTGGCAAGAGCCGTGCCTTGATTTTATTCGTGAGAATGATACCAAGGGCTTTTGGTCTTTATTATCGAGTCGATGAAGATCGAGTGGCAAGAGCCGTGCCTTGATTTTATTCGTGAAGCGATACCAAGGGCTTTTGGTCTTCATTGCCGAAGTCAATAAAGATCGAGTGGCAAGAGCTTCGCCTTGGCTTTATTCTTGAGAACGATACCAAGGGCTTTTGGTCTTTATTATCGAGTCGATGAAGATCGAGTGGCAAGAGCTTTGTGCCTTAGTTTTATTCGTGAGAACGATACCAAGGGCTTGGTAAGTGCCTTAGTTTTATTCGTGAGAATGATACCAAGGGCTTTTGGTCTTTATTATCGAGTCGATGAAGATCGAGTGGCAAGAGCTTTGTGCCTTGGTTTTATTAGTGAGAACGATACCAAGGGCTTAGTGCGTGCCTTGGTTTTATTAGTGAGAACGATACCAAGGGCTTTTGGTCTTTATTATCGAGTCGATGAAGATCGAGTCGTGAGTCTTCTTGTCTTCTGGGTTGTCAGTTGAGGTCGAGTGATTCCTTGGCATTGTGCGCCTAAAGTTTGTTGGTGGCTTTTGGCTAGGGCCTAGACATCACATCTTCTGGTTATGCCTTTGGTCCAGTTTTGAAAATTGATTCCAAGGGCTTGAGAAGGCCTGACGAATTGTTGAAGATCGAGTCATGGGGGCTCCCCGTTGTACCTTGGGTTTACTCCTAAAAATTGATACCAAGGACTTTGGTCTTTGTTGCCGAGTCGATAAAATCGAGTGGCAAGAGCTTCGCGTCTTGGCTTTATTCTTGAGAACGATACCAAGGGCTTAGTACGTGCCTTGGTTTTACTCTAAAAAGACACCAAGGGCTTTTGGTCTTTATTATCGAGTCGATGAAGATCGAGTGGCAAGAGCTTCGTGCCTTGATTTTATTCGTGAGAACGATACCAAGGGCTTGGTAAGTGCCTTAGTTTTACTCTGAAAAGATACCAAGGGCTTTTGGTCTTCATTGCCGAGTCAATAAAGATCGAGTGGCAAGAGCTTTGTGCCTTGGTTTTATTAGTGAGAACGATACCGAGGGCTTGGTATGCGCCTTGGGTTTACTCCTGAAAATTGATACCAATGACTTTGGTCTTTATTGCCGAGTTGATAAAGATCGAGTGGCAAGAGCTTTGTGCCTTAGTTTTATTCGTGAGAATGATACCAAGGGCTTGGTACGTGCCTTGGTTTTACTCAAAAGACACCAAGGGCTTTTGGTCTTCATTGCCGAGTCGATGAAGATCGAGTGGCAAGAGCTTCGTGCCTTGATTTTACTCGTGAGAACGATACCAAGGGCTTGGTAAGTGCCTTAGTTTTACTCTGAAAAGATACCAAGGGCTTTTGGTCTTCATTGCCGAGTCAATAAAGATCGAGTGGCAAGAGCTTTGTGCCTTGGTTTTATTAGTGAGAACGATACCGAGGGCTTGGTATGCGCCTTGGGTTTACTCCTGAAAATTGATACCAATGACTTTGGTCTTTATTGCCGAGTTGATAAAGATCGAGTGGCAAGAGCTTTGTGCCTTAGTTTTATTCGTGAGAATGATACCAAGGGCTTGGTACGTGCCTTGGTTTTACTCTGAAAAGACACCAAGGGCTTTTGGTCTTCAGTGCCGAGTCGATGAAGATCGAGTGGCAAGAGCTTCGTGCCTTGATTTTATTCGTGAGAACGATACCAAGGGCTTGGTAAGTGCCTTAGTTTTACTCTGAAAAGATACCAAGGGCTTTTGGTCTTCATTGCCGAGTCAATAAAGATCGAGTGGCAAGAGCTTTGTGCCTTGGTTTTATTAGTGAGAACGATACCGAGGGCTTGGTATGCGCCTTGGGTTTACTCCTGAAAATTGATACCAATGACTTTGGTCTTTATTGCCGAGTTGATAAAGATCGAGTGGCAAGAGCTTTGTGCCTTAGTTTTATTCGTGAGAATGATACCAAGGGCTTGGTACGTGCCTTGGTTTTACTCTGAAAAGACACCAAGGGCTTTTGGTCTTCAGTGCCGAGTCGATGAAGATCGAGGGGCAAGAGCTTCTTACCTTAGTTTAATTCGTGAGAACGATAACAAGGGCTTGGTACGTGCCTTGGTTTTACTCTGAAAAGATACCAAGTGCTTTTGGTCTTTATTGCCGAGTCGATGAAGATCGAGCGACAAGAGCTTCGTGGCTTGGTTTTATTCGTGAGAACGACACCAATGGCTTGGTATGCGCCTTGGTTTTACTCTAAAAATACACCAAGGGCTTTTGGTCTTCATTGCCGAGTCAATGAAGATCGAGTGGCAAAAGCTACATGCAGGTTAGTACATCATGCAAAGTATTTCTTATTTACAAATAGGTCTTTATAATTTAATTACATTTTGCGGAGGCATTCTCCAAAATGTTTTTCACTTTATAGCAAACCCAATGTTTACTTAGCTCTATTCTCCATTTGTCTTTTGGCGGAACTCTTTTGCTGCCGTAGCGTTGAGCAATGGTGGCAGCTTCTGGTTCCGAGGTCCAAAAACTGGAGATCAACCATTTCTTCAAAAGGAGAGGAAGAGGCCCCACGGTTGACGCCAAAATTATTTATCACAAGATTTAGGAGGGTTAAACTTAATTTTTTGGGTCTCTTAATCACCTTCAATGGTTGATTCTCCCATGTTGGATCTTAGGACTGTTTATCGCTACACAAATAACAGTGGTTAGAGGCACCGGAGGTTATTTCCTCCAGGGTGCCCTCCGATGCTCAAGTCAGTGACTGTTTCTAGTTGATTTGGAGAGAAAACAGAGTATAGTCTTGTTGACTTTTTTATGTATTAAGTTGCGTACCTTGGTTTGGTGGAAATCACCATTATTTATAGAGGGTTTACGGGAGCACGTAGGTAATTTCAGCCGAGTGTGTGCAGTATTGGCTCCGACCCTACTTTACACGCGCCGGCAGCTGATTGGCTGAGTCGTCCTTACACTGTGATGTGACTATTGGAGCAATAGCGTGTCTGAGGAGCTTTGAAGACTCTGGCTCGAAAGGTCTTTATGACTATGTCGCATTAATTGCTTGATGGCAACTGGATGGTGAAGTGCGGATGCTGACTGTACATTCATTAAATGCAGTGCGACTTTTGATGTCGCTTGTCGTGCTGTTCCTCTGCTCGAGACGCCTTGTGTCGGGTCCGTGTGGCCAACGTCTTTCATCTCGGAGTCGGACATCTAGTAGAACTTGGGTCAGAAACACCTTTCGTCTCGGATTTGGATCGCGAGGCGGGTCGGCCAGCTTAATACCCGGGTTGTGCTTGCAGATGCTTTGGGAGCTGGTCAGTTAGTTATATATAGTGCAGTTACTCTTATTGTTCTTGATAATTTCTAGGGGATAACAACACCCTATGATAATATAGCTATACGCTCTATTGTATGCAACTATACACGTATTCTACATTTTGGGTTTAAAGGTAAACAAACTTTGTATTTTGAGTTGATTGGAACATATAAAAGTACGTGGATGCTTTTGGTAGAAGAGAGTAAAACTTTGGCTTATTAGCGGAAACCCCTTAAAAGCAACGCAGTTTTTCATCGTTGCTAGTCAAACCAAAGGCCAACTCGTAGATGAAATTTTCAAGGGGGAGGAACAATTTTCCCTTAGCTAAAAGTAATTGCGCAGGTAGTTTAGCGAATATATGATCTCCAATGACATATGAGGGTAATATAGCCCTTTTAATAAAGCAAAAAAGTTTTAATTGTTATCCTAGAATCTTTTATTTCTTTGACGCTTAGGTCTAACTAACGTATTAAATTAATTTTATGCTTATATTTGCCAAGACCCCCTTAGCATCACCCAATTATGACAAGACCCCATGTACTTCTATTTTTGTGCATGTACCCCTTGAGTGATTTTTTTTGACTCTTAACATTGTTAAAAAGGTTTGAGGAGATAGGTAGACCCCCTGTAGTTTTATTGGTGAGGATGAACTCTCAATTGCTAATATTTTTTATTTAAAAGAGTCCAAAAAGGTCACTGAGGGGGTGTATTCGCACCTGAGCCAATATTATAGAGGGTCTATTCGCCACAAATAGAGCTACTAAGGGTCTATTTGCAATTGGGTGATACTGTGTAATAGAACAGAGATGGATATATAGTCGCATTCAGGCCTTCATCACCTACCGCATCACCTACCGCTATTACTATCTCTAGTTCATATCGTAGCGCTTCTCATCCAAAAGTACAATTCCCTGAATACCCCCGCACCATGGAAGAGAGCCCAACGAAGAGGGTAGTGGTTGTTGGCGGCGGAGTGGCTGGCTCTGGCCTTGCCAAGGCTTTGCAATTCGTCGCGGATTTGGTCCTCATTGACCCGTATTGATCTCTTCTCTTCTCCTTCATCTATTTAGTTTCATGGGTTTTTTTTTTCGATATTAGTTCCAATCTTTCATAATTTGAATTAGTCCCTCGAATCTTCATGTTTTGAAATTATTCTCCCGAATCCTTTCAGGGTTTTGAAATTAGTTTCTCTATTAAATTTCCTATCTAACTTGCTAATGCTTGGGTTAGTGGTTAATCAGAGACGAAGAATTACCAAATTATCCTCATGAAATAAATCCCTCACCAACTTTAGCTTTTATAGAGGAACTAATGGTTAGTTTTATGGGAAAAGTATCAAGTACACATGGGTCCATGATATTAGATGTGCACCAAATAAATGTTAGCCCTTGGATCATTGAATTTGAGATCTATGGTGGAGCCATCATTTTCTGAGAGAGCACTGATTAAACACACTGACTACTTAGTGAATGGGAGACTTATAACGTCCCCAGCAATCAACATTACAGACGAAGAAGTCTTGACGGAAGACGGCCAAAAAATTGTCTATGACTATCTCGTCATAGCCACAGGCTACACAGAGACTTCTCCTGCAATCAGGAAGGATAGGCTCCAACAATTTCAGCGAGGTATATATGTCAAATTGAAGAAATTATATTAATTGTAGTTTTTATATACTGATTATTATTAGCAGTACTGGCCTGCTAACTAAGAAATGCTATTAATCGAAGAAAACATATGTATTAATATCATTCTCTCCACCATTTCATTGTCGATGGATCGAGTGGTTATTCGTCAAAGATGGGTACTATTTCATTCTTCCATGTTTATACATTCATCGTTATCTTGTCTACTATATATATCCATCGTCCATCATTATAGTTGCATCTTATTCATCATTATCTTCTCCATTATCCAGCCTAAACCAGCCAATTACCTGTAACGACCTTTTACTTTTTATCCAATGAATACTGTAATATTCTCTTACTGGTATTAATCTTTGCATTCAGAAAATGAGAAGATAAAGGCATCAAGCTCTATCTTAATTGTTGGAGGAGGTCGAAGTGGTGTTGAACTGGCTGGAGAGATTGCTGTGGACTATCCAGAAAAGAAGGTGACACTGGTTCACAGAGGACCGAGATTGTTGAAATTCATAGGACCGAAAGCTGCCAGAAAAACTCTAGACTGGTTGAAATCCAAGAGAGTTGAGGTTCTCTTGGGTCAGTCCATTGATCTCAACTCCATTTCGGACGATGTAAAAGTTTATACAACATCAGGTGGAGAAAAGATTACGGCAGATAGCCATTTTGTTTGTGTTGGAAAGCCATTGAGCTCCTCATGGCTCCAAGAGTCCATCTTAAAGGATTGCGTAGACGAGAAAGGACAGCTGAAGGTTGATGACAATTTGAGGGTTAGAGGTTGCAACAATATATTTGCCATTGGAGACATCACTGATGTTCCTGTAAGTAGTAGGTTTACTTCTTTTCTAGACTGAAGATGATCTTTTATTTTCCAAAACACGCTAATTTAACTAGGAATTACAAACAAATCCTAGTTGAACTAGATATCATAATAGAATCCTTGTTGAACTAGAAAATCACAAATAGAGTTCTTTGTATTGATAAATTCTGGTGATATTTATGCATAATCTTGTCATTTTTGAACTATATATCACACATTGTCAAATGCCATTTCTCGTGAAAAAGCTTGCAATTGCTTCCATTTACGACTTTGATCAGATTTAGGAGAATTCAGGTGTCCCAAGAGGTATGAGCTTCCTCCAATAAGACCTCATTAATCATAATACTAACTGGTGGATAGAAGATCACGCTCTACTGGTGGATAGTTGCTTTGAATTTTTGCAAGAACCTTGCTGTTAATTCGTGTAGATATTCATATTCCATTAATTTGATGTGAAATTCCTTTTTCACTGTCAGGAAATTAAGCAAGGATTTCTTGCCCAGAAGCATGGAGGTCGCCGCCAAGAACCTGAAGCTGTTGATCGAAGAAAACATATGTATTAATATCATTCTCTCCACCATTTCATTGTCGATGGATCGAGTGGTTATTCGTCAAAGATGGGTACTATTTCATTCTTCCATGTTTATACATTCATCGTTATCTTGTCTACTATATATATCCATCGTCCATCATTATAGTTGCATCTTATTCATCATTATCTTCTCCATTATCCAGCCTAAACCAGCCAATTACCTGTAACGACCTTTTACTTTTTATCCAATGAATACTGTAATATTCTCTTACTGGTATTAATCTTTGCATTCAGAAAATGAGAAGATAAAGGCATCAAGCTCTATCTTAATTGTTGGAGGAGGTCGAAGTGGTGTTGAACTGGCTGGAGAGATTGCTGTGGACTATCCAGAAAAGAAGGTGACACTGGTTCACAGAGGACCGAGATTGTTGAAATTCATAGGACCGAAAGCTGCCAGAAAAACTCTAGACTGGTTGAAATCCAAGAGAGTTGAGGTTCTCTTGGGTCAGTCCATTGATCTCAACTCCATTTCGGACGATGTAAAAGTTTATACAACATCAGGTGGAGAAAAGATTACGGCAGATAGCCATTTTGTTTGTGTTGGAAAGCCATTGAGCTCCTCATGGCTCCAAGAGTCCATCTTAAAGGATTGCGTAGACGAGAAAGGACAGCTGAAGGTTGATGACAATTTGAGGGTTAGAGGTTGCAACAATATATTTGCCATTGGAGACATCACTGATGTTCCTGTAAGTAGTAGGTTTACTTCTTTTTCTAGACTGAAGATGATCTTTTATTTTCCAAAATATACAAACTACTTTTATTTTCCAAAACACGCTAATTTAACTAGGAATTACAAACAAATCCTAGTTGAACTAGATATCATAATAGAATCCTTGTTGAACTAGAAAATCACAAATAGAGTTCTTTGTATTGATAAATTCTGGTGATATTTATGCATAATCTTGTCATTTTTGAACTATATATCACACATTGTCAAATGCCATTTCTCGTGAAAAAGCTTGCAATTGCTTCCATTTACGACTTTGATCAGATTTAGGAGAATTCAGGTGTCCCAAGAGGTATGAGCTTCCTCCAATAAGACCTCATTAATCATAATACTAACTGGTGGATAGAAGATCACGCTCTACTGGTGGATAGTTGCTTTGAATTTTTGCAAGAACCTTGCTGTTAATTCGTGTAGATATTCATATTCCATTAATTTGATGTGAAATTCCTTTTTCACTGTCAGGAAATTAAGCAAGGATTTCTTGCCCAGAAGCATGCGGAGGTCGTCGCCAAGAACCTGAAGCTGTTGATGAAGGGAGCTAAGGAGAGCAAGCTTGCTAAGTATAAGCTTATTCCGCCAATGGCCGTTGTTTCCTTAGGGAGGAAAGAGGGCGTACTACAATTACCCTTCGCTACAATTAGTGGTCGCTTGGCCGGTATGATGAAATCCAAGGACTTATTTGTGGGCAAGACTAGAAAAGATATGGGGCTGGATCCAAACCATGCATAAAGCAAAAAAAAAAGGGGTATACTTAATTGATTGGAGAGCTTCTGCTTTATGCATAATGTATTTGAATTGTGGAATTTGAATGTGTGTATGCATATGCTGAGCTTGTGATGTGTGAATTGTTTGAAGAGATCAATGTTGTCTTTTCTGATTCTTACTGTTCTTTATTCAAACTTTTGCGGGTCAATGTTTTCAAATAGTCTGTCATACTACCAGTACTTATACATCTTAATTAACCTGTCACTGGTTAACAGAGTTAAATAATTGGTGTTATATTTTCAACAAGGTATGCCTTATGTTTTGCTTGTTTCAGCCCTCGAGTAGCTTATAAAGAGTTGTTTTTTGAGTACGAGTAACTTATCAAGAGTCACATTTCTTTTCTGCTTACAGAATTTTCGGCTTGGCTAAATTTCATAAAACTCCCTTGACGTTGGACGATTATCAGATGACCCCCCCATATCTTTCAAAATATCAGAAATTTGCCCCACCTTAAATTTAGGGGTTATCAGAAAGCCCCTCCAACTTTAACATTTGTTGGAAGGGGGTTATTACTAACTTATTAAGCGTCACATTACTTTTCTGCTTATAGTGTTTCCAGATGAAGTCAAATCCTAATTTTCTTGGAAAGATGAAGTTAAAATTCTAGTAATATTGTAGAATACGTGGGATTTTGAAGGTGAAATTGTGAGAATATTTTTGAGAAAAATAGGAGAATTTCAAACCCAAAATTTGGAACCATACACATTCACTTACAATTTGAGTAACCGTTACACATAATAGGAATAGACATGATAAGAATATAGCTTTTGGAAGAAAAATAAATTGGAATTCTCCAATTTATTTTTTGTCAACATACTTATTTTCACTTGTTACTTGTTTTAACTTATAATTTATAAGTAGATTTAGTTATTGATGATAAAAGACTATGTTGCTTGGTAACAAAATAATAAATTACCAGGAAACATATCTACTCATCTTCTATACTAATAGGAAGACCCAAAGATTTACTGTTCATACTACAGTAAATGCTACAGTGAATGAAACAGTGAATCGCTGTTCCTCTTTGAAGTGTAGGAAAAGCGAATTTACACTGACATAAACAGTAAATTCAAAAATGAGGCCCTGCTTTGCACGGGTGCACTAGTAAATAAGTAGAACTGTAGTAGCGAAACTTGCCCTTACATCGAGTGTAGTTCTAGCATCCCAACTCCCGCCTAAGCGAATAATAATAAAGGGGTTTTTATTTCAAGGCCCATTTGTTTATCCCTCTTTACCTCTAAGCCCATTAACTATTGTATGTATCCTTCAATTCAACTATCTTTTTTTTTTTGCCTCTAAACCCAATCTGTAAAATACAGTACATATACCACTTGTATTTATATAAGAAGATAGTAAAATCCCCTAAATACCCTTTCAATCTCCAACTCCCACCAGTACTCTCTCTCTCTCTCTCTCTCTCTCTCTTCTCTTCTTCACTAATTTCATCTCTGAGCCCTAGAATCACAAAATCAACCCGAACCCAATCTCCCGTTCGTGGCCGCCGTCGTGCTCGCCTCGTCGTGGCAGCCTCGTTGCCGTTGCTATCGCCGTCACGGTCGCAAGCGCATCCCCCCAAATCTCTGAGCCCTAGAATCACAAAATCAGCCCGAACCCAATCTCGTGGCCGTCGTTCACCTTCGTCGTTGCCCAACTTCGCCGTTGCCCGCCTTCGCCGTCGCCCAACTTCGCCGTCGTTCACCTTCGTCGTGCTCACCTCGTCGTTGCCCAACTTCGTCGTTGGCCGATCGAGGGTGTCGGCGCCGCCTCGATCCTCGAGCTCAAGGCCCAGCTCTATCGATCACAGGAGCAAGCTCGCAAGGATAAAGCTACCAATCCCGATTCCCAAGAATTTCAAGATATGCTATTGTAGTCCTGTGCAATTTTTGGAGTTTGCTATTGTAGTCTTGTGCAGTTTTTTGATTGCAAGATATGCTTGATCTTATATGCAAATTTCGCTTTGATTGATGGATTAGTTGTTTATAAACTTCATCGTGTACGCAGGGAAAAAATTCTGGAAGTACCGCGTCGAGAAGATAGATTTTGAATTGTAATATATGGTTGTGTATATATAGCGTGGAGTTTGATTTGTAAAGTATAGCATGATAAACTGGAAATGTAGCGTGATATCCTGTAAGTGTAGCGTGATACGCTAAAAGTGTAGCATGATAAACTGTAAGTGTAGCGTGATATCCTGTAAGTGTAGCGTGATACGCTGATAGTGTAGCGTGATACGCTAAAGGTGTAGCATGATAAACTGTAAGTGTAGCGTGATATTCTGTAAGTGTAGCGTGATACGCTGAAAGTGTAGCGTGGTACGCTAAAAGAGTAGCATGATTGTGCTTTAAGTGTAGTATCATAACCTGTAAGTGTAGCGTGATACGCTGAAAGTGTAGCATGATACGCTCAAAGTGTAGCGTGATAACCTGTAAGTGTAGCGTGATATTCTGTACGTGTAGCGTGATAACCTGGAATTTAAGGAATATTTAAGGAAAATGGGGATATGAATAAAAACCACCAAATTTAAGGGAAAGTTCATCAAAGATAGACAACAATTATTTCACAATATTATTCATGAATTCATAAGAATTAGTTAATAGAAATTTGTTAAATTTGATAAAATATTAGTTAAATTTGATTTTAGTCCACCACTCATCAATTTCACATAAGTTCACATTATTATTTCACATTACTTATTGCACATGATTATTTCACATTAATTTATCAATATTATTCATGAATTCATAAAATGAGTTTATTTTGTTATATTTGATGAAATATTAGTTAAACTTGATTTAGGTCAACCATTAAATAATTTCACATAATTTCATGTTATTATTTCACACTTACAAGATATCACGCTATACTTACAGGTTATCACGCTACACTTTCAACGTATCACGCTACACTTACAGGTTATCACGCTACACTTTCAGGATATCATGCTACACTTACAGAATATCACGCTACACTTTCAGCGTATCACGCTACACTTACAGGTTATCACGCTACACTTTCAGGATATCACGCTACACTTACAGAATATCACGCTACACTTTCAGCGTATCACGCTACACTTACAGGTTATCACGCTACACTTTCAGGATATCACGCTACACTTCCAGAATATCACGCTACACTTTCAGCGTATTACGCTACACTTTCAACGTATCACGCTACACTTATAGGTTATCACGCTACATTTCCAGTTTATCATGCTATACTTTACAAATCAAACTCCACGCTATATATACACAACCATATATTACAAATCAAAATCTATATTCACTACGCTGTACTTTCAGAATTTTTTCCCTGCGTACACAATGAAGTTTACAAACAATCTCCTCCCAAATCCATCTCCCTTCTCCCTCGCTCATACAAATATCAAACAAAACAAACCATTAAAATAAAAAAAATGCTTTCCCATTGACCAAATCCTTAAAAATCAACCGAAATCAACAACCCAGACTATCAACGCCTCCTCCGCCGTCGACGCCGGGGAAGTACAAGAGCGAGAGGCCCGACTACCAACGCATCCTCCGCCATTCCTCCTTCTCGAGGTTCGCGTTCTTATCCTGCGCCTACACCCTCACTCTCTTCCTCTTCTTGCATTCAACGGGCCCCACTCCCTCCCCCTCCTCATCATCCAAGTCCTCATCGCTGATTCGCAGATCTCTGCGGACCTCGTCGTCATCGTCGCCGTCGCAATGGGAGAAGAAGGATCGAGACTCCGCCAAGGCCCGACGCAAGGACTGCATCTCCGTTCTCATCACCGGCGCCGCCGGTTTCGTCAGTAGCCACGTGTCGGTCACCCTCAAGCGACGCGGTGAGGGCGATGGCGAGGGACACCGGCAGGGGCTCATCCCATTCTCTCTCTCTCTCTCTCTCTCTCTCTCTCTCTCCCCAACCCCTCTCTCTTTTCAATTCTGTAGAGGGTATAGTTGGTATTAAAAGAAAATAATAGAGGGGCCCACATATATAGGTATTGTATTTTAGAGATTGGGGTTAAAGACAAATACCAAAAGATAAATGGGTTAAAGAATACAAACAAAAGTGAATGGGTTTATAGGTAAAGTGAAGTAAACAAATGGGTCTATGAATAAAAACCCCTAATAATAATTAGGGTTTAGGGTTTTAGCGTCTTCTCCATGAGTCTGTCTCGATCCCTCTCAAGATTTCTCTCCTCCTCAAGTCCCCAGAAATGGCCTCTCCTTCGATCTTCGTCTTTCTCCACCGAAACCCTAACCAAATCACCAGTCAAACGCGCCATTAAAAGAAACCCTAAATCCTCAACCTCCGATTTTCCTCGACCTAGCGAGATCCCGTTTCAGGCCAAGGTCGCCAATTCCGTGCACCTTGTGGGGTCCCTCGCCGTGCCGGTCCAGCTCCAGACCTTGCCCAGTGGTGTCTTTGCCGTCTCGGTCCTCGTTCAGGAGAGCACGAAGAAGGGTTCACCTCAGTTATGGTAAAAAAAAATCTATCCAATTTAATCTCAATTGCTTCTATTATCGTCGATTGGTACATTGAGATTGTCTGTTATTCATAATAATTGGTTGCTAATTGTTGTGAATAATTGAGGAAAATGTTAATTGAAATTGGGAAGTAATTGCTTGCTAGTTAGTCAAAATAATCGTCACTCTTATTGGGAGTTTTTGTGAATCATATTTAAAAAAAAAAAATCTAATTTTGCAATAGCACACGTTAATGTTGAATTAGTTGGCTCGTAGCTATGGGTTTTACTAGTATTGAGTCCAAAAAGTTGGGGTTACGTTGTGGAAAATGTTACTAGAAGGGCACACAACTATCAGTAACCTTTGGTTTAAATCCCACTTAAATGTTTATGGAGGCTTCACGTATAAATGTGAAAGCAAGTTTCTTTCTTTGTATTGGTTTGATTTCTTTTCTGCATGAGAAGAAAAGAATTTTATTTGTGTTATCTATATTTTCCCCTTCAATTAAATTCATTCGTCTAGTTTAATTTGCTTCACATGTCAAGCAATTTTAAAGGCCAGTTCATTTGAACTCTTCTAATAAAAACTCATTATTTCTTCTTTCACTTCTTATTTATAATCTCCTTACAATTAATCGGTATTTCTCTTTTAAATATCTCAGGATGTAATTTTTTACCTACTCTAACCTTTCTGGGATTATAATTCGTAATGTGCCAGCATTCCAGTAATTTTTCGAGGTGATCTGGCCCAAATTGCTGCTTGTCACTTGAAGGAGAATGACCTTGTCTATGTTACTGGACAACTTAGTGGAGAAGCATTACCGCGGGAAGTTGAAGATAACTCTGAAAAGACTGTTGAAGGTTCTCAAAGCCATATTCAGGTTTATTTTATTGACTTGCTAACAGAATTGGATTGTTCCCTGCTTTTCAATTTACTCTTTTCTTTGGAGAAACCTTTTGCTTATTAGTGCTAAATCAAATTTGAAGTATTCCATAATAGTTCTCAATTCTAGAGTATATGATATTAATCTGACAGCCATACAATTCCTAAGCTTTCTTGTTGATAAAAGTCTATAAATTCAGGTTAACAATTTTGTCGCCTGTGACAAAACTGAAATAATCTAAGCAGTAAACAGCAGATAATATAAAAGATTATGATCAAGTATTACAAAACATATGTTGATTGAGTAAGATTCTGTAAAATCTCAGTTTGTTAAATGCATTAAATTTCAAAATAACTTTTCAAATTGTTTGATAGTGAAAATGTCTCATATCAACTCATTTCTCAAGCTTATCTGATTTATATCTTGGCCTAGAATAACTCCTTGTGGCAGCAATCATGAATAGTGACCTTGTGGCCCTTATCCAATACAATCCCCTATCATTAGTTTTGGAATTCTTTTGACGTTCATCCCTGTAAATAAGCAATTTTATGTGAGATCAAGCTTCTCATATCGTTCTCATAATCCTCGTGTGCTTTCACGCAAATTCTCTTTTGGAAGCCTTTATTACATATAGTAGCTCGTCATATAGTTGAGGTTGCATATATCTATATGTCATATGCCTGGACATATTCACCTTTCCTTTTATATTGCTGCTCATTGGTGCAACCATCAAGCTTCTCCTCTATGTTTATTTCAAGCTTCATTATCTGCATATTCACCTAGAATTTTCATGTTTGGATAATTATCCTTGGAAATTTTATTGCCCTCTATTCTGTGCCTCCACAACGTTCATGGTAGTTTTGCCTTATTAACCTCTGTTAGTTTCCGAGGCCTGGGATTTGAGCCTTTTACCTCTTGAAAGAATCTTTATACTTTCATAATGATTTTTCTCATCAGTATTGATAACTGTACATAAGAGTATACTACTCTTAGTACTACTAGACACAAGAAAGTGGGATCCTTTCTTGTAAATTAGAAAGAGAAATTATGAATTGTTATGGACCCCATTTCTTTGTGACTAGTAATACAACTCTTGTAAATAGCATTTTCCTTTTCTCATCTATTTCATCTTTCCTCAGTGATCTCTTTACTACATTTAGTATTTATTTTACATATCATATCTACCTCATAGCAGTGGCTTTCTGGTCAGCTGCGTAACCCTCCCTTTTCCAGGACAGGTGCACACTGTCACATGCCGAAAATATATTCAGCATAAACTGGATACCCTTAATGTCTCAAGTCATTTCTTGTTTCCCTTTTTAAATATATGTTGCATTCTTTGAGATTATAACAGCATAATTGACGATCTTATATTTATCTTTTCCATCATTAGTGTCATTATATTTTCTTACTTTTTTATGATAACTGCTACCCATGCACTTATTATGGATTTGCACTCCATATTCTGTTTTATTCCCCATTTCCTCTTTATTGAATTTGTCAGACATTATTTTACTATGAAGAGTCAATATTTTAAGTTGCACATACTGCAGGTTGTAGCCAATAGCCTAAGTTTTGTGCAAAAAACTTCTCCAGGAAAAGAAAATGACATGCTTTATGATCAAGACAACACAGCTTCTGATATTTCAGGTAAATGTCGAGTTTTATATCTCAAGTCTTCCAGTTCATTTTCCTCTTGTTAACAATCATCGTTTTAGTTTTGTGTACAAATTTATACTCATGCTATGACATAATGTTTTAGTGTCTGATACAGTTTTATTCGATTTCCAGTTTAATTTGATATGTCATGCTTGTAGTGTAGCATATTTTTTTTACTGGTGCAGAAAAGCAGTTGGCATATATTTGAATTTATGCAAATCCTTCTGAATCTGTTCACTGGAGTTTCTTTTTTTTTTTTTTTTTTAAAGCAATGCTCATTAGAGTTTCTAAATTATTTCATTTATGGTACTTTCCTCATTACCTTGGTTTTGATCATAGTTTGATGATCTATTCTTCATGAGAGATGATTCTCTTAATTGCTCTTATTCATGGTATTGTTTCTTCCTACCTTGTGTTTCTCATCGTCATCATCACCACCACATGTCTTACATATAGGATGATTAGTTGTATAATTTCTCTATGCAAATCTTCATTCTGATTTAACTGAATGCTTTACGCTTCCTTACCCCCCTACATCCTAACATTTATTTTCTCAGCTTACTGAGATAAATACGTTCTGACTAATTAATTCGGAGCTTTGTAGCTGAGGTAGAGGAAACTCCATCAAATCTGCACTTATGGAGTGACTTTTTTGATCACCCTGAGGACTGGTGGGATAACAGATCAAGCAAGGTCTGCGAGCTTGTTATGCTTTTCCCACTTGTTTATTCGCTTATTATTTTTATGTGTTCATTTTTAAATTTTGGTTTGAATTGTAAATGTTTCTTTAGAGTAATCCAGCACGTGCAGCATTTAAACATAAGAAAAGCGGCCAACAACTTTGGATAAATGATTCTACCCCAGAATGGGTTCTCTCTAAATTGGATATGCTTGGACAAACACCTTCAAGTAAGAACTAATTAGTTCATGCTTACTGTCATGCAATCAGCATAAAATTTTTATGCTTCATTATTATGTCTCAATTCAGGTGGCACTAATAACGAACGAAACAATAATGCTAAGAGCTTATGGAACGACCTTGTGGATAATCCACAACAATGGTGGGATAACCGTGGGGATAAGCTAAAAGGATTGGTGATCATCTTGCATTTCTTTTTTGTGCATCTTCAAATGAAGCTCATCATTTTCACTACTTTTACCGCATTAGAGTTTTTTCCCCCTGTTCTTTTCCTCTCTTTTAGTTTTTTCAGTCGATGAATGCAGGTAAATGGAAAGTACCCAGATTTTAAACAGAAGGATACAAAGAAAGGATTATGGCTTGACACTGCACCAGATTGGGTGTTGTTGAAACTTAATGGTCTAGTATTTGGTAGCAGCAACGGTACAACAAAAAGCGAAAAGGGTAAATCTGAAACTTCATTTGATCCTTTTGTTGTTATCTCCTAGTCAATTATTTTTGAATGAACTCTGGCTGCATAGAATTTGATGCTTTATGAAAACAGAAGAAGGATTGTTTTGACTTTAATACCTTGTTGGAGGTTCTTTCTTCTTATTGTCATCTTAATGCTGTATGAAAATAGAGAATCTCTGGAGAGACCTCGTGGAGAATCCAAACAAATGGTGGGATAAGCGTTCAAACAAGGTAACTCCATGAATTTGAGTTACTCTTATCCTTTTCTGTCTATATCCTGTCCTTTATTAAAATTCAACTCTATTCCGTTTGCATTCAGATAAAACCTATTCATCCAGACTTTAAGCAGAAGGACACCGGGGAGGCTCTATGGATTGGTTCTTCTACACCTTCATGGGTTTTAGCAAAATTGCCTCCTGTTGCCACTACGCAAAACGTTGATCTGGAAAAAGCGACCATACAGTCTGATACTCGCTAAGCCTGCAGTACATAGAAATTCTGATCAACTGAAGCTTTTGCCCTTTCATGTAAAGTATGCGGATTCCTGTAGACAGTTTCTCTTGTGGCCGATATATTCTTTATAATCATCCATGTCCGAGATTGATGTTTTCGTGCTGGTCTAATATGCCCAGAATTCTATACCTTGCATGCATGCCTGTAGATTATCTTAAGTGTAAGAAAAGCCGCTTGTTCACAGATATACGCGCTGATTTTTACTATAGGATGATTTTAAACATAATCCACCTGGCAAATGGAGCAGTAATTGATGTAACTTATCAGTGTCTAGTTAAACATTAAATTAAATTGTCCAAGAAAGCATATATGTTCTGTTTTGATCTTTTATCTCATGTTATGTTAGCATCGTTCAGATCACTTAAGACTCATTCATATCATTTGTGTTATGTGCCAGTTTCCATCTTTCCGAAATATGATCATTATCTGATTTTTAACTGGCAGGATCCTTTTCTTATTTATTTGTATTAATTTCTTGCTTGTCTATTTTTTGTCCGCTTGAGCTTGAATTTCTCCGGCTATAATATTTTTGTGCAAGTCGTTTACACTTTAAACCAAAAACTATGATATACATATACTCCAAATCTCCAACTACAAAAATAAATGAAAACATTTTCTTATTAGAAAAAAAAGTATGCTAAAAGGAGATATAAATTTAACCGTCAGCTCTTGGATAAGAGCCTGGGACCCACTGAAGAGCCAGCACCCACAAAAAATCAGACACCCATCCCAATATCCGTTACCCTCCTCTTCCTCCTCTCTCAGAGAAAAGGGCTCACCGTGAAAAATAACGGGGAAAAAAAATGGCGGCTTCCGGCATAATTAATTTCAACAACCGTTGCTTCTTCTTCTCCTCTCCAAACAAAAGGCAAGCTCGGCCTTGTCGTTCTCCTATCAACTGCTGCTCTCCTTCTCCTCAAACCCCCGACGATCCCAGGCCCCCAAACAAAAAGAAGCTATCGGATCAATCGTCATGGGAATCCCAAGATTCTCAGGGGAAGGACTACCTCTATCGCCTCGGCCAGGAGTCCGACAACATGAACATCGCCGTCGGCGCCAGGAAGGGCGTCGTCGATGACCTCTTCGTCGGCAATTTCCTCGGAAAAGACTGTAAAATCGAATAAAAACCCATTCTTTTTTCCATTAATTTTTGGCAACTTGATTTGGTTTCAATAGTCTTTTTTTTTTTTTTTGTTTTGTTTTGGCAGCGGATATTGTGTTTGATTACAGGCAGAAGGCGACGAGGTCGTTTGAGTATATTCAAGGGGATTACTACATCGCTCCCGTTTTCTTGGTTTGCTCTTAATTCCTTTTCCCCTCTTCTGATTAGTTTTTTTTAGTAAATTCTGTTTACGAATCTCGCAGCAAAACTTGAACTTGATAGTCCACTCTTACAAGAACTATGGTCACATCACTGCGACTTATTGCGAAAAGCATGGCTTGATTCTGATAAATATAGAGCTTTTGGAAAGGGATAATCTTTTGATTGATATTGTAGTGTTTATATACAAGGAAAAGGGAATTGTTATAGCATCCTGAGATGCGACGTGGGACTAAAAGAATAAGATACAAGACTATATGTATGTACAATATTTAACGGATCCAAATGTGGAAATATGTTCTGTTTTGCTCTTTTGTTTTACTTGTTGATGCGAAAATGGTATTGAATCAGAAACTAGAATGTGGTTGATAAATCTGTGAAACGAACTCGAAATAATTCGGATGGCTTCAAGAGAAAACAGAAACAATAAAGATAACCATTCTGTCATGGATACATGATTGAATTTGAATATAGAGCTTATTTCATAGCTCATTTATCTTGTTCCTAGTCATAGTACTAGCATGGTTTCCTGTTGGGTTTACTATTGGGCTAAATTACAACATTAGGATATTGTCTGGTAGCCTGATTGTACTTTGATACGCTTTCCGTTAAAAGTTCTGAGGCTTTTGTTCGTTTGTTTGGTTCATGAGTTATAATGAGGTATTCTTTGTTGAAGTTTATTCATATGTATGTGTCTTTTGATAGTTGACAAATCAACTTTTGACGTAGCATATTGTCGTATTCTACAGGACAAAATTGGTAAGCTCTCAGAATCTTTGCTAGAAGTTTACAACTGCCGACTATTTGGTGCAATGACATATTTCTGCATGGAGAAAGAATCGACCTTGTATTCTCTAAGATGATCCAAACTCCTTACATGTTTCTATTTCTATGTATACTTTGTCATAGTTCTAGTGGAATTAGAAATTTATGATCTAAAAGGAAATTTGTTACTTTGTCCAAAATTTATTATTTCTACAAAATATTTTTGTTCCTTTTCATTTGATGTTGCTCTGCTCTAAGTTTCATTACTTTTTAGTTTGTTGTATCATTTTCAATAGCATGATACACATGAATCTTGACAGTACAAGTACATCTTTCCATAATATTAATCTACCTTCATTACTTGTTCAGTAACATAGAGAAACATAAATGTGGAAGCTACATCAATATTTTTAGTGGTATGTTGTTATTATTTCTTTCCTTGGTTTCTCGCTGGTACGAAGTCTGTTAAATATCTTTTCTAAAGAAACTACGTAATTCAAGAAGCAATGGTTTCTGTGAAAGAAAGATTGGTATCTGACTATCTGGTCATAAGAATGAGATTTTATACGTTATCCAAAGAAAATAAAAAACCCTTGCAAAATTGAAGGGAAAAAAATGTTGCTGCATGAATTTCCTTCATGCCTGGAAATAATTTTCGTCCCTTTGAATTAATTAGTAATTACTAAGGTTAGTTGGTGCAAATTTGTGGGAGGGACTTGCTATAAATTTTATAATTCCAGTTATCGGGCAAAAAAAT
Organism: Asparagus setaceus; assembly: GCA_012295165.1. Taxonomy (NCBI): domain Eukaryota; kingdom Viridiplantae; phylum Streptophyta; class Magnoliopsida; order Asparagales; family Asparagaceae; genus Asparagus; species Asparagus setaceus. The sequence continues at coordinate 62,666,962 of CM022705.1, read as the reverse complement.
TGTTGATATGGATTAAGCCTCCAAATTCTCCTGGTCGTGTCTAGAAGAAAGTGAAAAATCATAATTTTGCAGCTGTTGGAAATTAAAGGCAGCTCTAATGCACACTGTGGAGCCAAAGGGAACAGATTGTTGTATCTTAATTTTCTTGTACTTCTGGAAAAATTCTTATCTCACTGAATGAATAGAGTAATGTAGATAGTCTCAGTTTTATTTTGTTTTGTTAGCTCTTTTTTGAAAGATTTGGATATCTAGAACTTTAAACGGTAACATTTCAAACTTTTAGCATGTCTGTATCCTTGTTCTGTATGTTCCAGTCATTTGATTAAAAATTAATTGAAAAAATAATTTGCAATAGCTGTCTTTGATCATAGTGCAACCTCTCAATAGTTATGTTCTGAACCTTCCAATTAATCTGCTTCCTTTTATTTCTTTCACAGCATGCCACATGGTGAAGAACTACATTAGTCATTCTTTGAACATCAAAGTTCCTTTAATCTTGGGTAAGTTTTCCTTTCATTACATTGTTTTGGAAAATAGTATCACTTCTATCTTGACACACAAACTTCTTTCTCATTTATGTCTATAAAGTCTATTAGCTGAATTGTTGTTTGATTTTTGTAATATTGAAGGTTCATTTGTATTGAGAAAGTTCTTTTTTTTCTGGGTAAATAGTATTTGACTTCCTTTTTATCTTTTCATTTGCAAATAGTGATTAGTTCACTGCAGAAAGAAAATACTTGTTTCATTTATGCTTTCTAAAGTTTAATGCTGGAAATAGATAACAGGTCTATGCTCTATGAAGTTCTATTTTAACCATGTACTTTACATGTTCATAAAGTCTTACCATCAGGATGATTATTTGACCTTCAGAGTATATAAGGTTCATTTGTATGAAGAAAGTTCATTTATTCTGGGTAAATAGTATTTGCAAACGGTATTAGTTCACTGGAGAAAGAAATACTTCGTTTAATTTACAGACAAGGAATGACTTTCGTTCTTGTAGGTATCTGGGGAGGAAAAGGTCAAGGTAAAACATTTCAGACTGAGCTAATATTTCGGGCAATGGGAATTGAGCCAGTTATTATGTCTGCTGGTGAACTGGAATCAGAAAAAGCAGGTACACATGCATTCTGACAACCTATTTCAACCTTGCTAAGAATTACTGTATTACCCTCATTCTGTCTCATTTGTTAACTCTGAAATAATCTTGTAGGATATTTTGATCTTTTTCATACCATTAAGTTTGATGGGCACGCGCACACGCACACACGCATGCTTCTATGCAAAATTTTCAGTTACAGGCTTTGAAGTCCGACGTTGAACTAAGGTCAATTCTAAATATGGGCTACCAAGTCTTAAAATTGGAGAATAAAATTTAAATATAGACTGAAGTTTCTGAATTTGGAAGTTGAATATAGACTAATTAATAAGTCTTTTAATTGGAGAATCAAAATTGAAGTATAGACTGAAGTCTCTGAATTGGAAATTTATATAGACTAATAAGTCTATAAATTGGAACAGTTTTAAGTATAAAAGCTACCAAGTATTGAGATAAATTAAAAAGTTATAGATTACCTAACAAACAGGATAACAAACAGGATAAGTTGGGCTATTCACATGTCAAACAAACAGGATAACTGCATATCATAAAACATCCTGCTTATGATTTTAGTTTAATGCCAGGTCTTTTTAAGTCAAGACTGCTGTATCTTATCCTGTAAGGTCATAACAGCAGTTTCTATAGGCTTAAAAGTTTCTTTAGGGTATGGTATAGGGATGAAATCTAAGAATGTTAGGAATATTTCTTTTTATCAAATCATTGAATGAGAATTTGAGAACATCTTAATTTTCAACATAGTAGTTGTTCAACAGCACAATCTAAGTAATGGAGGTATTCTTTTCGCACAGTTAAATTTCATGAGAGATAAGCATGAAATATTTGAGGATGAATGTAATATGTTTGTCTTTTATAATTACTTAAAATGACATAAGGTTCATATGTTATCCCTATACTCATAAATCTTTTCTGTTACCTTTCCAGGAGAACCGGTAGACTAGTACGTGAACGGTATAGAACAGCTTCCCAAGTGATACAAAACCATGTTAGAAGCATTTTAACCTTCATAAGTGGTACATGCATGACCATAGTTTTTTATATTCACATTTTATCTTCCTGTTACCTTTAAATTTCACCGACTTGCATTCACATTTTCATTTCTTACATGTGAATTGACATAGATGGTTGTGAAGTAATATACCAAATGAAAAAAAAAATTCTAGATCACAAGAAGTAAATTTGCATTCTGTCTTCAGTGTGTTAATTGTTTTCCAGAAGGTACCCTTTCTATTCATTTTTTCCATTTTGGATAAAAATCTTAAAATGAAGGTAGTTAAATGATGTCCTGGTAATTAATCTTTTTCTTTTTATCCTGCTAATATGCATTCTCTGTTTCTTGGATGCAATTTCAAATCATGAATGATAAATGAACTGATTACTTTTAATGCGTGAATATAGCTAAGATGCTTTTGTATGTTTTGTATATCTTTTCTAAAACTCTTATAAGTTGGTGGTATAACTGTATGGTTTGTTGTAGACTTGTTATATGTCTCTTGTTTCTGACAAAGAAAATTTTGGTGAACTATGTGTGCTGCCTTTGGTTATTCTATTTGATTTTTGTAATACTATTTGGGATGTGAGGATTTTACCATAGAGCAGTGCAGAGTACATAGTTCTTTATTCTCTTTTTTAAGTGTGCCTATCATGACTTTATGGTGATTCAGGGAAAGATGAGCTGTTTGATGATTAATGATCTTGATGCTGGGCTGGGAAGATTCGGTGAGTTCTCTTTTTCTGATGAGAGTTTTATTGAATGATATAAAGTATCTAAAATTCAAAGGAGTTTACACAACGTACAGCAGTGTTTGACTATCTATTGACTTGTGCATCGTCTGTCTATCATCATATAATAACTTCTTGGAAGATATGATAGTAGAACATAACCAAATCCCTCCCTCCTTCCTGATTGACCATCTATCATTATCTATCTATCATCATAATATAACTTCCTGAAATGATATAATGGTTAAAAAAAATCACATGTTCTGGACTCACTCTGTGTGTATGTGTTATGTGTGTGTGACCCATGATGCCCTTGTTTAATGACTAAATAATAAAGATCAAATCTTGTGGAACTTTTAACCAATCATCAAACAGCTGAAACATTTAAATTACTTTTTAAAAACATGGCTAATGAGCCCATTTAATTATCAGAAGTTCCCAAAGCACATGATTTCCCATTAGTTGTTTCCATGTCTGTAACTCATTATTAAATATAAGGATGATTCGATAAAATGATCCATGCACTTTGGTTATGCCTTTAGGATAATACGACCTTTTATACATGCCGGTGTATATGCATGTGTTATTACACAGACATCTACATGATTATAAGCTGTCCAAATTATTCCTTAATTTGATTAGACAGGTCATGATATCATGTTTACATAATGAGATTTCTGTTAATGCTTTTGCCTCATCCTAGGAAATACGCAAATGACTGTCAACAACCAAATTATTGTTGGAACTCTGATGAATTTGTCAGATAATCCAACTAGAGTGAGTATTGGGCAAAAATGGAGAGATTCAGATGTCACACATAGAGTCCCCATCATAGTGACTGGGAATGATTTTTCAACATTATATGCTCCTCTGATTCGTGATGGCAGGATGGAAAAGTTCTACTGGTGCGTATCTTCATACTGATTGCATCTTTCCTCGTTATCCCTTAAATGATTTTCCAACACAATATGTTCCTTAATTCTATTATGGTTGGTGAAAAAAATTTATTTACGTGTTTTGCGTTATTGGTTACAGGCTGCTAATAATGCTATCAGAATTTGACTTTTGTGTTGTCTTATTAAATTATTTTCTTTCCATGGGGATGTTATATTCATCCTTCAGTTATTGGAGGCTCTTGAATCATATCTCTTTAGTAAGTGAATACACCAGAATTAGATTATTTCTCTTGATATCTTTGACCAAGTTGCCTCCTTAGATCACTTACATTGATAAAGTGCAATGGAATAATGGGCCAAGTTTTTTGGAAGTTTAGATTTTGCAGTTTGGTCTCTAAAATTTAAATTTTTCTTTTTTTTTTTTTAAATTTTCCCCACGGCAGATATCTGAGTAAAATCTGTTGGCTGATGGATGGTAGATTTGTTGAGGGAGTGTTACGCATGCACAGTGGCGGATCCAGAAAAAATTTCTTAGCGGGCCGGGTGACAAAAATATCTATTTACCCAAAAGTTAAACATATAATATTACAAAACAACATTTTTAACAAATTGGCTAAATTCCTAACTTAAATGGGCTACTAATTTGTAAGGGTTGGAGTGCAAATATTTTAAATTAGCCGCCGGTGGGGTTGGGGGGGGGTGTAAGTGTAAAAGGCTTTAGAATGCAATTTTCAATATTCCTAGGGGGTGTGACCCCCCCCCCCCACCCCGTTTACATTTGCGTCCTTCTATGTGCATGTATGAAAAAATGGGTATGAGGTGGCACCTCATTTTACTAAATTTGTTATCTAGATAGATTTCGTGGTGGGTCCACTCTACTAGTCACATCGGAGTAAGTGGAACTCACCTCCTGTCTCTTGACACTTGCCAGCTCATTTTACTAATCGAGATGGCAACTCATATCCAATATTCCATAGACACATGTATAGAAGTAGAGTTTGAACAAACTAAATAGGGCCTTCAACTTTAATGCATGCGTGTGAGTCTTTGCATGGACATAGACATTAGTGTGTGGGCAAGCATGTGTGCTCCTGTGCGTGTATATGGGTATGCACTTGTGCTGCTTGCACGCCTACCCATCTTATTGTAATATCTGGATTTTTTCCAGATATCTTCAAACTTTACCTAGTTGCCACGACTCATAATATGTGCAATATAACCTCTTTGATGTCATTCCCTTTGTTGGTGGGCCATTTAAGTTGCTAGGCTTCCATGTAACATTGATATTATTGTGATTGGGAAACCAAAAAGTTGTCTTTAAGTTACAGTAATATGTTCCAATGGGCATGACATATATTATTAATAGTTGGAAAACTTGGATTAGAGTGAAAATGCAATATTCAAAAGAAGTTAAAACATTAATGGAATTTGTATTTTTTTCACCTTTATAGCAACGAATCTACTCCTTTACCATCTGGTGTGTTATATAATACCTAAACTAAGATTTATTGTAAGTTCATTCTTCACAATACTTTGAGCTTCATTCAAGGGAGAGTAAAAGCATACCATTAGTCATGAGTAATCGACTTATCTTATATACCATCTATAAGCAGTCATATACGCCTGGATCATTTTGACTTCACATTTTTGTCTTTGGTTGTTGTCCATCTTTATTCATGGCTTACCCTTTTTTTTTCGTATTTGGTTGGATTATTGTGATTTTCTTGCTCATTCCTACTTCTACCCTTAGAATGTCTTTTGCTCTTGTTTTATTGGACATAACAGTGGTACTTTAATGCTTTATCTACTGAATCAGGCAGCCAGACCGTGAAGATATTGTTAATATTGTCTATCAGATGTATGTTAAAGATGGATTATCAAGGAATGAAGTCGAAAGCATTGTTGACATATTTCCTAATCAAGGTACTATTGTCTTTGCTTAAAGTTTTTTCATGCTGGATCACGTTACATGGCTATTTTATTACTTTTTAGAGTTTTTCCAAAGTGATGAACTTGAATATATTGTGATCTCATTTCGATTATATTGACTGTTAACTTAACGGCTGAACCACTCAACCTACTGCAAGTGTTGTTACAGTTAATGCCATGATGTCTGCTTGCAAAAGAGAAAATACATGACATTTGCAACCATTTCTCCTATTCTCATTTTTGAATCTAAGTATAATGGGGATGGGGAGGACTGCATGCTGATTCTAATGTAGTATCCATCCTTTAAGTTGTTCCAGTTTATAATTTAATACCTTTCTTCTGTTTCTTATTACAATATCATCGTAAGAATTGAAACTCTTTAAATCATGTGCCTATTGTCTTGTGCAGCATTGGACTTTTATGGAGCACTGAGGTCAAGGACGTATGATCAGTCAATCTTGAAGGTTTTTATTTGCATCTGATAATTGTGCCTTCTAAGTTTCTTTCGTCTGTGCATGCGAATTGAATAAAAAGCTTTAAAGGGTGCCTATTATGTGTAAAAGTACCAAATCCTAGCTTAAATTTTCTTCTCAGAACTTTGGCAATTTGGTAATGTCGCTAATGAGTGGATGCATCAACAAGTAAAATTTAAGCATCATCAAGCTGGCAATTTACGAAAGAATACCTCTCTTATGTGAATAAAAACACCTCTCTTATGTGAAAATAAAACATTTGAATTCATAATGAGATTTATGTGTGTATATGTGTAGTTTCATTTTAATTTTGTTCATTTATAAGGTGAAACCTCTCTCTTTATGAGCATTAGATGTTTAGTTCTCCTCTTTTATTTTACAATTTTTTGCCTTTCATAAGGTTTCTACTGGAAAGGAAAAATATACTTATGTTGCTAACCCCCTTCTTTTAATTTGTAGTGGGTACATGATATTGGAGGATACGAGAGACTTGGCGAGAAACTTCTCAAAGGAAGGACGGACGGCAAGCTTCCTACTTTTGTTCCTCCTAAGGTACTATACTTCTTTCAAATGAAGAAGATTTGATAGGGGTCTATTTGCAATTAACCCTTTTTTTATTTTTTATCAGTATAAATTAACAGTTAGTTATCAATTATCTGCCCAACTTGAATATCACAATAGCTTGCACGTCATGCAAGAACCTAAATGCGAACTGAAATTCAAACCTTGGACTGAGCATGGAAATTTGGTGTGTTAATTTTAATTTTTATTTTTCCCTCATTTGGAACAGCAAACTGTGGAGGCTTTGCTTGAAGCTGGACGGTCTCTAGTCAAAGAACAGGAACTGATTATGAGTTCCAGACTCTCGAAGGAATACATGAAGAATATGGACGAATAAGATTTTGGTTCGAAATAAAGGGGCCTGATTATCAAGTGTTTTTTAAATGGTTGATCATCATCATATAGGAATAGGAGCACTTATTAAGGTTGTAGGCTCTTTTATGTTGCAGTTTGCTCCATTTGTTCTATTTTTTACATCATCATAACCTCATCCCACATGCTGAGGCTTGTACTAAGAGTTGGTCTGAAACTTATTTTCCCAACTTTTGTTATTTCTCTCTGGATGGAGCAAGGAAAAGAACTACCATTTTGGATTAAGTTTTCTCAGTTTTGGGAAATTTATAGATAATGTGCAGCTGGATATAGGTCTTTCTCCACCCTTCTATCTCTTCCTTTGCAAGAAATCTAAAATTTTGGCAAATTGACGCTATTGCGTGCATGGTGAGGGAACAAATTGTTGTTGTTTGCGAGAGTTTTATGTTGTTTCTCCATAAATTTTACGTGCACGTTCTCATTCAAGTCCTCGTCAACTTCAGAAAGCTGAAGTTGAAGGAAAATTATATAAAGCGCTAATTCACATCAGCTCTCGTGTTTTCTAGTTCAAGACTGTGGAAAGGATACATTATTGTAATCCATACTGCAGGAAATTATAATTTGTGATATAATTTACTAGAGAAGCCTTATTATAATTGTTCCAGATTTTTTTTTTTCTTCTTTTTTTGGATAAGGGCCTTAGTTAGGGCGAGCTACAACTAGAGTGACAACCCGAGTTCGAATCCTAGGACCCCCTCAAATACTTCAATTCTCTTAAGACCTCCATCTAATCAAGGAAATCCCAGGTGTAGAGCCTTGCTTTTAATCCCACACAATACAAGGTGAATACGTGCACAATAATAAATTCAGACATTCCAAGATCATAATGATACAATCAAACCACCTGAGCCAAGAGAATGTTGGTAATTTTCAGACTTCTAGTTGCGGCTGCCCTTCGTCTCATTTTTGTTAACCAGAGTTCCTGGTCTGTTATTCTTTGGTCTTTCTTTTCACTTGTCATATAGTTGGACAGTCAATTGTTCAAGGGATTTCTGCTTCATTTCTTTTGTGAGAAAACGGAGCAGATAACAAATAGCAAAGCTTAGTTAATTTCAAAGCAGATAAGTTTCTCTTCGGGTATATCTATTCGTGCATCGAAGATTAGCAACTTAGAGCATACATGGTTTTATTCCTCTAGGGGCAGTTTTAGAATGACACTGGAAGGCGAAAGATTGGTCCAGGTTTAACACTAAAAAATGTAAAATATAAAAAATATATAAAAAAAAAGAAGAACCCCAAAAAAAACTTAGTAGCTTCACACTGTTTACTCTCGCTTCGACAGAAACCAAATTGAAAAGTACCAAAGATGCCCTAGCCAAAGAAAAGTACCAAAGATGCCCTAGACAGTCTTGAATACAGAAAATTTCATACTTGAACCAGGGCCCAGGGCATTTACATCTCTTTGTGACCAGCTTTTAGGAGAAACACACAGCAGAAACAAATGCAGCAGCATTTAAGCGCATAACCTTTGAGGTGCAAAGCAACGTTCCAAACTTTCCAGATACAAAAATTGATTGCCATGGTCAAGTTTATTTAATACAAAACAAGAAACAAACCCATGGTGATAAGAAAAGGGATAATGCTTCTCTTTTTTTTTTTTTTTCTTTTATCTTTTTGGGACCACCAGTCAACAACAAAGGTAACAGCAAGTTATCCCTGTTAACTTTCCACACTTCTGTACAAACTCCCTGCTTCCTATATTAATGCAATTCTCAATATTTTGCAGAACTCTAAACCTTCTTATACTGTTTAAAAACAATAATTAAATTGAAAAAATGAAGACAAAACTGTGACCTGCAAAAAAACCTATGGTAATAAAAGAATAAATAAATTGGTGGAAAACAAAAACCTGCGCTATCAAAAATCTTAGAACAAATGAACGGTTGTCTTGAGCTTGTTCTGCTTCCACTTAGGCAGTTTGTAGAAATCGCGCTTGCCCATACCTAATTTCTCTCTGAACTCTTCTGAGGATAAATAAGCCTGCAATTCACACCACACACAAAAGTTAAAAAAAAAACAAAAAAAAAGTTTCCAAGATACAAAAAATATGGAATGACTGGACATTATCTAACATCCCACTGCATCTACAAACAGATTATATGGTTCACCTGAAAAGAGAAGAATCAAAGAATCCATAACTAAAAGGGCTCTAAGTATCGGAGATCACTCACAACTCAGTAATCTAGTCGACTACCTGCTCTCACGTTAGGACTAAGATACGTATATGTCATAATAGTACATGATATAATCCATCACTAAACATTATTGTAGTCTAAAGCTTCTATTTCCTAAAAAAAATAGGCACCTACCTCTCGCTTGGTTACATCAATTTCTGCAACAGGATCATCAGATGATGTTATTAGGCGTTCATATGGAAACACAGGGAACTTTTCTTCATCAACCTCACCCTCCTTTGCATCTTCCGCAATCCTTGGCTCATCCATTCTAGGGCTGCTCCTTGGGGAAAGCCCTGATTTTGCTCTCCGGACTTCATTCAAAAAGAAATGGGAGGTTATGTTTATATAATAAAATATAAAAGAACAGAAAAAAATTGTGCAATGCAGTAAGTTGCGTAGGAAATACCTGGTGATCTTGGTATATTATTATGTCTTGGTGATTCAAATGTCGCAGTTAGAGCAGCTATTGCTTCTGACCTTGAAGACAGTTTCGTGGAATCCAAAGCCAGTTTTGATGAATCCATATGAACTGGTCTAGGATAAACTTTTCTATCAAGTGGAGGAGGCATTGAAAGATTCCTAGCACTGGAATTATTAGAATTCTCAAAATTAGCAGCTATTGCATTGAAAGCTGGAGATCTTCCCCTTAAGCGAACTGTATCGGGGCTGAAGGACATGCTTCTTGAGCGCTGAGATTTGTCTGGCACACTAGATCTTCCTCCATGCACTGGTATCCGCCGCTTGGGCTTCTGAAAAATGCAAGGCAAGGAGTTTGTGATATATCTCTTTAGCACGGTTTCATCATAGATTCATTATATCAGTCATCTCCCGCAAAATGATTCTTTTCTTTTTGGTCCAGTGATGGAATTTTTTGATACCATCTAGACTTTTTCACCTAATGATAACTGGAATGCAGTCACTGTAACTCTTGATTATCTAGAACTTTGTGATGTAGTCTAGATATGAAGGAAGTAATAAGTTTGTTGTATGATTTGCAATACACTGGACATGATGACATATATTATATATTTTATAAATCATTTAGTTTTATTTCATATAATCATGTGATCGATCTGTCATTAGCTTACCCCATTCAGATGTCTGTCATATCTAATTTCTCAGTCCAATAAGGTTGCTGGGTTGGTTTTGAAATAAAAACCAATCTTTTTCAACAGAGTATATAATAATAGCCAGTTATGAGTTACCATTTTACAACACTAAACATGAGCTAACCCAAAGCAAAGAAGCAAATAATTGGATCAAATATCCAGATAAGTTCATGCTCCATATTTGGTTTAAGTATTAAGATATTGACATACAACATTCCTCTTTTATGACCTATATCATATACTATCAAATATTTGCTATTTTAGAAGAAAATAGCTGCAAAATATGGAGCAGAAATCCAGAACTGTAAATGAGAGATTGTTTTGTTTCTTACATCTAAGGCTGCAGCCCTTCCATTTTTCATAATTGCAAGCTTCCTTTCATAAGAGTTGCCATGCATCTGCAACCAAAAAGAAATGTACAACCTCTTTCAAAGTCTGAAGCAAATACCTAACCTAATTGTATTTTATTTCAAGCAGTACAAATTTCTTTAATAAGTGTTATCTTATTTATACTTCAATCAACAATAAAAAACAAAAAAATTTCTCAAAATAATAAAAAATAAAAGAAGATTTTTTGCACTTTGACTATATAACATAGCTGCTTACTCCTGATTTTGCAGAGTCCCAGGTAAAGAAACGAGTGAAGAACTGTGGTTCGCTTCCTTCCATAACAACGAATATTGGCGTTTCTCGAGATAGTTTTTCCAAGAGAAAATCATGTTCAAGGAATTTCTATTGAAGCAATAACAGAAAAATAAGGAAGCAAATAAAAAATGTTACATTCATTTTACAAGCTTGTAACACAGGATAGCAAATTATACCTCTCCTATATTTAAAGCTTGTGATCTGCTCTTTGGGTCAACTTGTTGCCCAACCCAAACAAAGATGTCGGAGTGACAGTCTAGAATGAATATATCTTCGGTCATCAAATCATCTTGATCGAAGCTGAATATTTCCTTGACCTGAAAAAAAGTTCTGATGCAACTAAAATCCAAAGCTAAATTCAGAAAATCAAATATCTAGGACAATATTATCGGCATTTAATTTTGCATTAGACACTCATGAACTGTTATGGAGACAAAGTACATAAGGATGCCCCCAGCACACACCTTTAAATCCCCTGCACGTCACAGAAGATACAGCAGCAATTAGACAGTATTTCTTCCATATGGAACATCAAAAAGAAAAGAAAATGAACTTCATTATAACAGGTCTCTCCTCTTTATTCCTACCGTCTGAGTAAGCACAGGAGAATAAATGAGGGTCACTTTCTGGTTCCCTTGTGATCTTTTGACTGGGGTGTTCACATTTACCCCCTAATAGATCCCAAAATTGCTCAGTCTCTGTTCCTTCCTTTTGCGGTCTAGACTGCACTTCCGGCTGCAAAAATTGACAGTCATTAGGAATGCTTATATTAGAGGAGGAACATAAATGAATGCCTTGTGAAAATAATGCATGAAGAAATGCTAAATAATATAAGATCAGACATAATGTTACCGAAAATGTGATATTACAGTCGTTGCCTTAATGGTTGAAATATTTAATTAATTAAAAAGTTGTAGTGCTCCCACAGAAGATCTAGATTGCTTTTCTCAATGCAATTCTGTATGCAACTTGTTCGTAAGCTTCTCTGTTGGGTTAAGTTATGATTTTCACAATGATTGCTTACAAATGCTCAGGGAAGCCAAATAGCATAAATTAATGTTAAGGAATACTTCTGACGGAGCCTATACTATAAAGTTACTACTACTTAGAAGACTAGCACTTCTGCATAGAGTTGATGATGTCATACACAATATTTGTTGGATATATATACATGACTACTTATGACTCTGGATTCTATCATTTGACTATGATTTCCTAAATTCTAACAAATATAGTAACCATGTATAAAATATTTAAGACAAGGCAGGATGGATTTTGGCTTGCTATACAATGGTGGTGAAGGGATTCCATAAGAGGACTAATTCTTGTTGACTTAGAATATTACGTTGCACTCTGTCTGAACCATAGTCTAACCAAGACTAATGGATCAGCCACTATTCAAAAGTACAGTTCCAGATAACCCTCTAAAATACACATGCTGTCTCAATGAAATCACATGCCAATAGACATTATGGCAGAAGATATCAAGTATATGGTAGTAAACAAGTAAATTAATCCAAACTGATTACAAATCTGATAGGGCAAATGTAAAGAGATACTCACCTTTATCACATCTAACTGTCTCTCAAGGAGCTCTTGATCTTCTAAGGAAGTGAAGCTACCAGACCATGTAAAAACAGTACTGCCACTATGAAGTATGTAACAATATGATGAATTCAAAGATGATGCCACCTGATAAAAATGGAAAACAGACAATAAGCACCTTTTACGGTTATAAAAGTGGCAATGTATATCCACAGATCAACAGATCTATTTCTTATACTCTCAAATACCTACTCAAAAAAACATTTTCTTCAGATAACTTCTGAATGAAACTAAAATGAAAACAGAAAGAAACATATCCCAGAAAAGCAAGAATTTACAGGAAACAACCAAAGATATGGGTCATAGGAGGACTCGTATCTCGTGTTCTAAAGGTAAATAAATTAAGCATTATAAAAGATCATGGAAGAAAATCAGTTTTTGTCAACTATAACCAGCGTTTCATAGACTTGAAGCATGTAGGAAGTAGCAGAAACTAAATTCAAGATTACAGACATAAAGAGCTTTTCTAAATGCATACCACTTCAACTTGAATTGCTTGCATATTATCTGGTCCAGAACCTTGAATTCGGAAGAGTGCAGTCCCATCATCATTATAGGTCTCATCATCAATGTTGTTCTCAGTGATAAATTTCTTGTACCCAGAGCTTAAACCACCCTGGGAATTTGCAAATCAAAAGCATCAAACATGCTTCACTTCATAGAAAAAGAAACCTTGAAATCAAAAGGAAACATTTGTTCAAAAAAATTAACTACCAAACCTTATACAATATAAATCTCTGCAAAATCGAAAGGAATTGAATAGCTTCATTTCCTTCATATAAGCGTGCCTGTAAATACAAAAGACAGAACTGATAAAGAAGGGTCTGTGGCATGGAAAATGGAGAATAAAGAATAAAGAAGTGGAAACAGACATTTTCATATCTCTGTTAATACAATTATTACCTGAACAGCCTGTAACTTAAAAGATTCAGCCATCTCATTTGCAAGTGAAGTAGCTGCAGACCTCTCTTCCTGTATCCCACCAGAAATACTTCAGTATATAATGATAAGTAAACGAGGAAAACAAGTTCAAATAGTCATCATACAATATTTAGTGACAACTTGACTTGTTGAAGTGACATAACTTCGTATGAGCTTACGTCTCTCAAGACAATGCACTCTTTAACAAACAAAATGCTTCTCTGCGAATTTTAACAAAGAAATATACAATGCACCCATTCAAAAGTTACACCAAAGCAAAGTACATCGACCAATGTTACCAGGACATGGTGAGACAAAATGACACTCGGAAGCATGTGTTCCATATCTAGGACATGGTTACCTTAAGAGGAATAGGAAATAAAGTATTTAGGTACTTTAAAATAGTTGAGTTAAACAGATCGGACAGTATTGAGGAAAGTAGGCAAAAAGAGGAGTAGAAACCATAAAACTTGGCTAGTGTTTTTTCACTATGTCAAAGTATGCAAATGAGTAGTGGTGTGGAGAGCCTATTCCTCCACTACGGACATGCAAGCTTGTATACGTGAGCATGTGCATTCTCACGTGCGCTTACATGCAGATGTGTGTGCCTTTTGTATTCTACACATAGACGCATTCCTGTCTTTGTATCCTGACTTGTAAGACCTTGTTTTTGCTGATCGCCTGTCCTGCCTATCCACTGTCAAATATTGCGGCTGGCGGGTCCCTACCATTTCATTTTTATCAGGCACCAAAAGTTAGCAGAGTGCTACGCGTGGAGAAGAAAAAAAAAATATTGTAAATAGTGTTTTTTGGTTACCTATAAATAGGCCCAGAAATCCTTCAGAAGAGATCATCCCATCCCAGAAACAACTTCTCTACATATAGAAGAGTGAGAGAAAAATAGAGAGAGTATCCTCTTGTAAAGAGATATTGTAACTCCAAAAATTTTTCTCATAGTGCATTCTATCATTGCCCGTGATTTTTACCCCAAATTCATTTAGGGGGTTTTTCACGTAAATCTGTGTGATCAACTTTACTATTTCCATACTACTTTCGCTGTGACCCTGCTCTAGTGGGCCCCGGATTTATCCCAACAAGTGGTATCAGAGTCTGACTTAGGGTACGTGTATCTGCTTATCGTATGCTCTGTGGCTGCCACCAAAGGTGGATCCTTCACATCAGAAAATAAGCTAGATTATCATTTATCCTATAAAAGGCATCGGATAATCGCTCACGCAGTACGATCGCTCACGAAGTACGCAGATCGCTCACAAATACGGTACTATTCATAAGTACGGTATTGTTCATAAATAGAGTTACTGTTTACGTGAAATAATAAGGAGTTACCGTTCGTGGTAGAAGCAATGGCGGCGAAGTTTGAGAATTTTAAGATCGAGAAATTCAACGGGAGTAATTTCTCGTTGTGAAAGTTGAAGATAAATGCTATCCTGAGAAAAAATAATTGCCTAGCGACCATTGGTGAAAGGCCACCTGACATCACAGATGATAAAAAGTGGAACGAGATGGACGAGAATGCTATTGCAAATCTCCATTTAGCATTGGCAGATGGAGTGCTGTCAAGTATAGAGGAGAAGAAGACAACAAAGGAGATCTGGGATACTCTAACAAAACTATATGAGGCGAAATCTCTGTACAACAAAATCTTCTTAAAAAGGAGACTTTACACTCTGAGGATGGCGGAATCTACATCGATGATCGACCACATCAACACCCTAAACACTCTGTTCTCCCAACTTACAACGTTGGGGCATACAATTGGTGTGAATGAACGTGCAGAGCTTCTACTTCAGAGTCTACCTGACTCGTTTGATCAGCTCATCATCAGCCTCACAAACAATGTCCTTGCGGAAAATCTAGCCTTCGACAATGTTGCAGCCGTTGTTCTGGAGGAAAAAAATTGACGCAAAAATAAGAAAGACAGACTGGCAAGTTCGCAACAAGCTGAGGTCTTATCGGTGACGAGAGGAAGATCAACGGAACGTGGCTCCAGTGGGAGTCATGCCCTTGGTAGATCAAAATCTAGGAGTAAGAAGAATATCAAATGCTACAATTGTGTCAAAAGAGGGCACGTCAAATCGGAGTGTTGGCACAATAAGAAGAGTGATGATAAAAAATCTTCAGAGCCATCAACATCTCAAGGATGCATTGTCAGCACATCAGACGATGGTGAAATTTTGTACAGTGGAGAAATCACTGTCGATGAAAGCAGAAAGAGATTTGTTGATGTCTGGCTTCTAGATTCAGCAGCCTCCTGGCACATGACCTCCCGGAGAGAATGGTTTCATAAATATGAATCTATCTCAGGGGGATCTGTATTCATGGGCAATAATCATGTCTTGGAGATTTCTGGTATTGGTACTGTCAAAATTAAAATATTTGATGGTACAATACGCACCATTCAGGATGTACGACATGTGAAGGGCTTGAAGAAGAATCTATTATTTTTAGGACAATTGGATGAGCTCGGATGCAAAACTCAAATAGAAAATTGGATCATGAAGATTGTTAGAGGAGCGTTTGTAATGATCAAAGGAGAAAAAATAGCTGCAAATCTGTACATGCTCAAGGAAGAAACGATGCAGGAAGCTGATTCATGTGTGGCATCAACTAGCTGTGGAGAAGAAGAAACCCTGATGTGACACCGTAAACTGGGTCACATGTCAGAACGAGGTTTGAAGATTCTCTCCGATCAGAGTTTGCTTCCTGGACTCAAATCGGTATCTCTTCCATTCTGCGAGCATTGTGTTACAAGCAAGCAGCATCGGCTGAAGTTTAACACATCGAGTTCTAGAAGCAATGCCATTCTGAAACTGGTTCATTCTGATGTATGGCAAGCACCAGTTATATTCATGGGAGGAGCAAAATATTTTGTGTCCTTTATTGATGATTATTCCAGGAGATGTTGGGTGTATCCTATCAAGAAGAAAGTCGATGTATTCTCAGTCTTTAAAGCTTACAAAGCGCGAGTCAAGCTTGAATCTGACAAGAAGATCAAGTGCTTGAGGTCAGATAATGGAGGAGAATACACAGACGGTGAATTTCTTACATTCTGTAAGCAAGAAGGCATCAAAAGACAATTCAGTACGGCGTATACTCCACAACAAAATGGAGTAGCGGAGCGGATGAACAGAACTCTGTTGGAAAGAACCAAAACAATGTTGGCAACTGCAAATATGGATAAAGTTTTTTTGGGCGGAAGCAGTAAAAACCGCCTGTTATGTGGTGAATCGATTTCCATCAACCGCAATACAGTTGAAGACGCTGATGGAGATGTGGACTGGCAAACCAGCTAATTATTCCAACCTCCATATATTTGAAAGTCCAGTGTACGTAGGTACAATGTCCAAAAAATTACAAAGCTGGATTCAAAATTCAGAAAATATATATTTTTAGGGTATGCTGACGGAGTAAAGGGGTATCGCTTGTGGGATCCCACTGCCCGCAAGGTTATCTTCAGCAGAGATGTTATCTTTATAGAAAACCAACTACAAAGAGAAGAGAAAGAAAGCAGCTCAAATAAGGACTCAGAAACTATAGCTGTTCGGGTAGAAAATGATGCAGATTCTTCTGAAGCAGCATCGGAGCATGATGTACAAGTACCAGTCGAGCCCGAGGCCCCAGAAGTTCGAAGGTCAACTCATGAGAGAAGACCACCGACTTGGCACTCGGAGTACATTACGGAGAGTAATGTTGCATACTGTCTTCTAACAGAAAATAGAGAGCCATCAACTTTCCATAAAGCTTTAAATAACAGAGATGCATCTCTGTGGATGGCAGCAATGCAGGAAGAAATTAAAGCTCTCTATAAAAATAAGACTTGAGAACTTGTGTCACTACCACAAGGAAGAAAGACCATTGAAAATAAATAGGTCTATAAGATCAAGCGAAATGGCGATGATCAGGTGGAGCGATATCGTGCTAGATTGATGGTAAAAGAATATGCTCAGAAAGAAGGTATTGATTTTAATGAAATATTTTCTTCTGTAGTTCGACTTATAACAGCCCGAATAGTCCTAGCTATGAGCGCTATATTTGATTTACATCTAGAACAGTTAGATGTGAAAATAGCATTTCTTAATGGAGATTTTGAAGAAGAAATTTATATGCTCTAACCAGAAGGTTTTGAAGAAAAAGGAAAAGAGAACTTGGTTTGCGAGTTAAATAAATCTCTGTACAGTCTAAAACAGGCGCCGAGGTGTTGGTACAAGAGATTTGATTCATTCATCATGAGTCTTGGATACAACAGACTCAATTCAGACCCTTGTGCATATTTCAAGAGCTTTGGCGAAAATAACTTTGTTATTTTGTTATTGTATGTTGACGACATGTTGGTTGTAGGCCCCAACAAAGATCGTATTAAAGAATTGAAGGCTCAATTAGGTAGGGAATTTGAAATGAAGGATTTAGGATCCGCAAACAAGATTCTAGGGATGCAAATTTACCGAGACAGAATTAATAGGAAGATTTGACTTTCTCAGAAGAATTATTTGAAGAAAATCTTGCGGCGCTTCAACATGCAAGATTGTAAGTCAATTTCTATCCCACTTCCTGTTACTTTCAAGTTATCCTCCAATATGAGTCCTAGCAGTGAAGAAGAGAGGATGGAGATGTCTCGAGTGTCGTATGCATCAGCAGTGGGAAGTCTAATGTTCTCTATGATTTGTACAAGACCAGACATTGCACAAGCAGTGAGAGTGGTTAGTCGATGCATGGCGAATCCTGGTAAAGAGCATTGAAATGCTGTAAATAGGATCCTAAGATACATCAAGGGGACCTCTGATATTGCATTATGTTATTGGGGATCTGATTTTATTGTCAGTGGATATGTTGATTCTGATTATGCAGGTGATCGTGATAATAGCAAATCCACCACAGGCTATGTGTTTGCACTTACCGCTAAGCCGTAGTCGGGTTTCAAAACCGCAATGGGCCAGGCTACTTCAACAATAGAAACAGAATATGTAGCAGCTACACAAGCTAGTAAAGAGACGATATGGTTGAAAATGGTGCTGGAAGAACTCGGCCATGAACAAAAGAAGATTTCTCTCTTTTGTGACAGTCAGAGTGCTTTGCATTTGGCAAGAAATCCAGCCTTTCATTCAAAGACCAAACACATTCGAGTTCAGTACCACTTCGTTCGTGAGAAAATGGAGGAAGGAACCGTGGATATGCAGAAAATTCACACCAAAGACAACCTAGCAGATTTTTTGACAAAAACAATCAATACTGACAAGTTTATCTGGTGTAAATCCTCTTGTGGTCTGACAGAGACGTGAGCAACATGAAGATGACAAGATAGAAAGAATGGTGTGAAGATATGATTGATACTCAATCAAATCTTCAAGTGGGAGATTATCAAATATTGAGACTGGCGGGCCCCCACCATTTCATTTTTATCAGGCACCGAAAGTTAGCAGAGTGCTGCGCGTGGAGAGAGCTCGTGCTGCGCGTGGAGAAGAAAAAAAATAAAATAAAATAATGTAAATAGTATTTTTTGATTATCTATAAATAGGCCTAGAAATCCTTCAGAAGAGATCATCTCATCCCAGAAATAACTTCTCTACATATAGAAGAGTGAGAGAAAAATAGAGAGAGTATCCCCTTGTAAAGAGAGATTATAACTCCAAAGTTTTTCCTCATAGTGCATTTTTCTATCCTTGCCCGTGGTTTTTACCCCAAATTCATTTAGGGGGTTTTCCACGTAAATCTGTGAGTTCAACTTTACTATTTCCAAGACTACTTTCGCCAGCGACCGCCTAGTGGGCCCCGGTGTTCTCGAAAAGTTGGGATGATTGTCATTGCTTGAACTGCTACAAACTTCACCGCTACAACGAAATTCAAAAAGATTGCCTTTTATAAGGCTTACAATGAAAATCAAAGAATTACAACTTTAACCCTAAACAAACACGAGGATCTCTATTTTACTGGTCCTCGCTATGGGATTCTTTGCCTATGCCGGGATGTATTCCGTGGACCACCGCTACGATTCCTTTCCCAAGTGTTGATCGAATGAGATCCGATCTAGATCTAGATCTAAAAATCCTTCCTTTTTACGGGAATTTTAGATCGATCGATCCGAGATCTAAACGAATACGGAGATTAATTCGCCAAGGAACTAATCAGCGTAGTGAACGAGATCGCCAAGCTTAACTCGTTATTTTCTTCGGATCAAGGCAAGCTTGATCCAAAGGATGGTTTGTCGTTGTAGATCCGATCTCAAAACTTTGGATCTCGAAGTCGCAAATCTCCCCGCAAGTCTAGATCTTGATCTCCTCTCCTTGGAAATTCTCTAACTCTAGGCACACACAAGAGTTCGGCTATCTCCTCTGCTTTTATCTCTCACGACCTCGAAAATGAAACCCTAGCCGCCCAATATATAGGGCAGCAGCCGATGCGTAAATCGGGCGTAAAGCCCGTTTCGCTCGTGTCTCGCCTGTGCCGAGACACTTCGGTGTCTCGCCGGGCGAGACACCTCGGTGTCTCGCCGGGCGAGACACCTCGGTGTCTCGCCGGGCGAGACACCTCGGTGTCTCTACCGAAGCGAGACACCTCGGTGTCTCGCCGGGCGAGACACCTCGGTGTCTCGCCGGGCGAGACACCTCGGTGTCTCGCCGGGCGAGACACCTCGGTGTCTCGCCGGGCGAGACACCTCGGTGTCTCGCCGGGCGAGACACCTCTGGTGTCGGTTTTGACCGAAGCGTGGCTTCTCTCGCCGGTTTTCCGAGCTTAATTTGAGGCTTCAAAGTTGGGTTTATCCCTTCACTGCGACTCATGGCGATCGGGCTTCACCAAGGTTCCGGAATCACCGACACCGTAAAGGAGAGAGCTTTTTCGTGGTACGCCTCGGGACTCAGCGGCCGCCTCTTGATTCTCGGGCCCAACCCGCACCAAAACTCGCAGGGCGCCTTGAGGAGAGCGCTTTGCGCCGCTGCTCACTTGTTGTGTCGCCAACGATTTGCCATTACTTCATCTGATGACTTGTCGATTATTCTCGCCATCACGAAGCTACGCCGGGACTTATAGGCAATTTTCAACGCCACAGATACCCTCCAAAGCGCTTCGGCCTCGCTTTTATAGAAGAAGCCGAAATACTTTGATGTGATAGCCCGCACCTTCGGTGTAATAGGACTCAAACGGCTTCAAATCTTGATTCTCCGATTCTTTCGGACTATCCGCTTTGTAGGATAACTAAAAGTGTCGCGGTGCTGATTTATTGTCCGATCATTGCCGAAATCTTGACTCGATGGCCGATGAATGAATTTTCTTATTTTTAGCTCGCGGATCGTGAGTTGTCGCCGAACCGTTCATCCAATTCGTGAGACTTAGCTTTGAATCGCTGAAATCTCCATTGCGTGGCTTGGCATAAGACTAACCCTGGGAGGATATTGAGGATTCCTCCTTTGATTGGTGAACTCTTATCGTGATGCTCGCAGGATCAATTCACGGGAGGGATTTTCTCGAGATGTGACGCTGTCCCAAGATCAAAATTTTCTCTAATTTAACCTCCAATTGGCGATTTTTCATCACAACGAATTGTCCACCGTCAGAAGACCGAACCCGTGGAAGCAATTGGGATTGCCGAAGTTATCCTTAAGAATATAAAACTATTCTCCGTGAACTTCTCGACAAAAATAGGAAATAGTTTAGACTCAGATACCTAGTCGAGTATCGAGTGGGAGAATTCTACTCCTTATCGAATAGAATTAAGGAACAGCTTTATACTCATGTTCCTTATCGAGTATTCGTGGGTTCGACCATCGCGGGATTTCATCGATCCTACTGAAAGGGAACCCTTCATGGGTTGCATTCATTGTCCCGACACAAGTTGATCCGCTGGTCATGTGGTTGGAACTCGGGTGACCATGAAGTAACTTGTCGGGCCTTGTTCAAGCTTCTAGAGGATAGCTTGGAGAGGGCTTAAATCAGAATTGACGCCTCTTTCCCTTTGGAGATCAATGTGTCGCTGAGGAGATCCATGCTCACTTGTATTCTACTAGTGCCTCGGTGGGAGTTTTTCTTGCAGGACCGTGATTTTAGATCTCCTTTGAGGAGGTGCCTCGCGATAGGCTCCTGGCCACGAAATGAAAGAAGCTTCTGCATGGTTCGCTCAGGACCCTATACTCTACCGGGGGATCGATGAATCCGACCACGTAGGAGTAATGATTGGCCCTTGTGTACATCCCCATTGACTCCATGCATCTAGGTTGACATATCCCATTTCTTGGTGCAATGAGAAACTAACCAGCCACGTTAGCGGTGACTTTGGGGTTATTGCCAACCCCACTCTCAACGGATTTGATTGGCCTTTACCGACACCGCTTGAACCGCAAGCATGCGGATTATCGAATCCGTTCTACACACAACGCTGTGCTAAAAGAATAAAACCCTCTTAGACTTAATGCTACGATGTTGAATACGTAGTTTCGCTTTTTTCACTGAATAGACTACCCAAGAACGCTGGTAGCGCTGGCTTTATCCCTTCTTAGGCTTCGATAAAATACCCCAAGATGAATCTTGGTGTCTTCTTTTGACCGAGAGCCGATCGAACCGGGTGAATGGAATTGATTGTGGGAAAGGAAGAATTTTATATTCTATCTCCAGAAATGGAGAGGAAGGATTTTATATCCTATCTCCAAGAAGAGGAAACTAAAAGGGATCTCCACTTCGAGAATCTCTTAAGGTGAAACTAAGAGTGGGATCTCCACCGAGAATCAAAGAGATACGTAGTTTTCACTTTTATAGGATTCACCACCGACCAAGGTCTCGCTTATCGAGGGTGTTCCAATTTTAGTACTACCGCCATGGGAGGGCGGATCAAATGGAATGATGGAGGCTTTCGCTCATCGAAAGTGATCTCCTAAGATGGAGAGGAAGAATTTTATATTCTATCTCCTAAGATGGAGAGGAAGAATTTTATATTCTATCTCAGAAATGGAGAGGAAGGATTTTATATCCTGTTTCTTAGTTTTGGAGAGGAAGAATTTTATATTCTGTTTCCCGATGTCGGAGAGGAAGGATTTTATATCCTGTCTCCAAGTGCTGGAAAGAAAGATATTCTATTTCCAGGTCTCCTTTTGTCTGGGTAGAGACGAACCCCAAGTGAACATAAGAAAAGAAGGATTTTATATCCTGTTTCTTAGTTTTGGAGAGGAAGAATTTTATATTCTATCTCCGTAAGATGGAGAGGAAGGATTTTATATCCTATCTCCAAGAAGAGGAAACTAAAAGGATCTCCACTTCGAGAATCTCTTAAGGTGAAACTAAGAGTGGGATCTCCACCGAGAATCAAAGAGATACGTAGTTTTCACTTTTATAGGATTCACCACCGACCAAGGTCTCGTTTATCGAGAGTGTTCCAATTTTAGTACTACCGCCATGGGAGGGCGGATCAAATGGAACGATGGAGGCTTTCGCTCATCGAAAGTGATCTCCTAAGATGGAGAGGAAGAATTTTATATTCTATCTCCAGAAATGGAGAGGAAGGATTTTATATCCTATCTCCAGAAGAGGAAACTAAAAGTGGGATCTCCACTTCGAGAATCTCTTCGTGAAACTAAGAGGGATCTCCACCGAGAATCGAGGAGATACGTGTAGTTATCACTTTTATAGGATTCACCACCGACCAAGGTCTCGCTTATCGAGGGTGTTCCAATTTTAGTACTACCGCCACGGAGGGCGGATCAAATGGAATGATGGAGGCTTTCGCTCATCGAAAGTGATCTCCTAATTTGAGTGGACCTCTTGTTCATTGAAAGGAATCAAGAGGGATTTTGATAGAGGATCAAAATTTTGTGGACCCCTTGCTTATTGAAAGAAGTCAAGGGGAATTTTGCCGTGGAGGGACCGAGAAAATTTTGTGGACCCACCGCCAATGAGTTTGATCGGTGGGAGAATTCTCGAGGAAAGGATTAGGTTATCTCCGAGGAAAATATTTCCCAAGAACTTCCTCCAAAACGGGTTATCCCGGAAGGTACTAAGGATAGTACTTCTCCGTGAACTTCCCATTAATCTAAGATAATTGCCTATCACCTTCCCGGGTGATAAGGCGATATGCCATCGAATAGACCGCTTCAATCACAAACGCCCTTCCCACTGGGTTCAAACTTACCCTTCCTCTCGAGTCGAGAATTATCTGGCCGCCGAAAGCCGAGGACCAAGTCTCCTCCTTGAAGCTCCTTTGTCTGACTTTCTTGTTGAAGGCCCCGACATCCTTGCTTGGTAAAACTCAATGTGCCGTTGAGCTTCCAAGCTTTTCATCTAGCATCTCGAAGTTCTTCGAGGCGCTTTTGATGTAGCTCCTCCGCTGCCATCTCTGGCTATAGAGCAATGCGAGGGATGGAATCAACTTCCAAGGGCAGGATCGCTTCACACCCATATACCGAGAGTACGGTAGCCCCATTTGCAGCGACCGTCGGCGACGCCTGAGTGCTTCTCCGAAGTTTATCATCCCAGCTTTGTTATTTTTCACCGCCTTCTTGAGAATTTTAATGATCGCTTTGTTGAAGGCCTCCGCCAATCCGCTTGGTACGGATTGTACGCAGCTGAGGAGACGCCCCGATCTTGAATTTCTCGCAAAACCGAATGAAGGCATTGCTAATGAACCGGGACCGCTATCATGTAACGATCCGCCTTGGTACACCGTGGTCGATAGATGACGCGGTGCTTGATGAACCGAATTACATTGCCGGCTTTTACCTCTTTGAGGGGAATCGCCTCGCCCACTTGAGAAGTAATCGGTGATCGCCAGATAAACCGATCACCTTTGGCCGACAGAGGAAAGATTGGGCCTACCACATCCATGCCCCATGTCTCGAATGGCCAAGATGTGGCCGACGGGTGAAGTTGTTCCGAGGTTGATGCGTAGTTTGCGGTATTCGCACGCGCGACATTTCCGAGCATATGCGATCGCATCATTGACCATAGTAGGCCAAGAGTACCCCATCCTCCCGATCCGATCATAGAGCTTAGGACTGGCCGTGCGCACCGCATTCTCCTCCGTGTGCTTCTTGGAGAACTTCCTCGCCTCTTTGTTTGAAAGGCGCCGAGTAGCAAACCGCTATACCCACGCCGATAGAGCGCCTGGTTTCCGTATTGTAGAAGAACCTTGGCTCTTCGACGGACTGATTCACGCTCCTTCATATCTTCTCGGCAGATGCCGCAAGACGAAGTCAATAATAGGAAGCGCCAATCTCGGCTCAAGTCCGACTTGGGTTGCATACACTTCCTTAGTGACTACCCTTTCGCCATTTTCTCGCCCCGCCATAAATAGGAATGAATAATCGGTGGGTCCTCACCGTGACCATTTGCTCGCCTCGAGGTTGCGCCAAAGACACCGCTAATGCCGCCAGCAGACCAGATACGATTCTCGAGGCGCTGAATGTACTCGATGAAGAATCCTTCAAACGAGTCCGCTAACTCGATAGCACCGATGGTATGGGATTAAATCGGGTTCCCGACCTCATAGTCCCCGCGAAGTCTGTTTGACAATGAGTCGGGAATCCTCAAGGCTTCGAGATACTCTACCCCAGCTCTTTAGCTGCTAAGTCCAATGAGGAGCGCTTGTACTGGCGACATTGTTAGAGCAGGCTCGGCCAAGGAATAAGCCCGAGGCATGACATGCTTCCTCGGGAAACTAAGACTACTCCGACCGGCGAGATCTTAGAACATCCGGGCGCCGCCACGCTGTAGCTCGACGCTCCATCAAAATATAAATGCCACACCTGGTGCAGAGTTGTGTTAACCTCGGTCTCATCCCAGAATCATCAAATAGTTCACCGTATCCTTTGTTGGGTTGGCCGCCAAAAGATCGCAGATGGCTTGTCCCTTAATTGACTTCGCCGCTTGAAGTGCAAGTCATACCGGGACAAAAGTAAAGCCCATTTCGCCAGCGCCAATTCATAGAGGCCGGTCAAGGCCATGAACACCAACAGATTTACGCTAGAAATGACGAGATCGCTTGCCCAACTAAGTAGTGTCGCATTTTCTCAATCGCGAAGACCGCCAGACACTCTTTCTGGCCATTGGTAGCGAGATTCCGCACCCACCAAGGTTCGGCTTAGATAATAAACCGCCGCGGACTGGTCGCCGCCTGGCGCAAGTAAAGCACTCAACTAATGGTTCGCCGCTTTGATATAAATCAAGAACGGTTTACCCGACTTCTGCGTAACGAGTACGTGAGGATTCGCCGATATGTTTTGATATCTTCAATGCCTTCGACAGCGCCATCCCGCATAAAGGACACCCCTTTTGTTCAAATTTTAGAGAATGGCCGACATTTTCCTGAGAGGTTGGAAATGAAGCCGGATGTACCAATCGCCTCAGAATCCTCTCGAGTTCCCTTAGATTCTTTGGGGTTGCAATTCATTGATTGCCTTTATTTTGTCGGGTCAATGTGGATACCTTTGTTGGTAACAACAAACCCGAGGAATTTGCCATCGGACATTCCGAGGAAAGACTTCGTGGGGTTCATCTTTAATTGATGAGCTCGCATGAGGTCGAATACCGCCCTCAAGTCCCGATATGGTCATCTTTGTCACGACTTTTCACAACCAAGTCATCGACGTAACATTCGACCGCCTTCCAAGATGATCCCGAAGATCTTTGTCATTGCGCTACCGGTAAGTGGCGCAAAGATTCTTCAACCAATGGCATGACTGTAAATGTAAGATGCCTAGAGGAGTTCAACGCCGCGGTGCTTTGCGCCATTCGATGCATCTTGATTTGGTTGTAACCCGAGAACCCATCCATGAAGGACATTCGCCAAATCCACATGTATTATCGACGATCACATCGGTGATTGGAAGTGGAAGTCGCTTTGGGCACGCTGCATTCGTGATCTCTCAGAGTCGACGAAATTCGATCGTCCCGCTTTTTAGCACCGAACAATATTCGCCACCCAATCCGGATGTTGAACCTCCTGATAAAACCCGAGGCTATGAGCTTTACTTCCGCAACAATTGCCTCCATAACTGCGGGATCTAAACCGCCTCTGTCGCTTGACGTGTTTGGCATCCACTTTAATGTCGAGGCTGCATTGCCACATCGGGTCGAGCCCCGCATGTCCTCAGAGCTCCGTGCGAAAACATCGATATACTCTCGACAAGAGTGATCAACCTTTTCTTTTCCTCCGGGGAAGATCTGCTAATATTTATAAGTTTAGGTGTGCTTCATTACCCATGTTGATCTCGACTACCTCGCTTCACGGAGGCTCCTCTCGCCAAACCGTCCCCATACCGCATGTTGAGGTGATGGACCCATGGGTCTTCCCATGTTGGCAATTCTTCGCCTTCTTCCAAAGTAGTGGGGTCCATCAGAGCCATGTTGGACATCAACCCCGAACATCTTGCCGATGCCGACGCCGAGTCCCGTGCGCTGAATCTGATGAGTACTCGCTGCCTAGGTTGGGTGGTTGGTTATTGATCAACCAACAACACTCATCTTCAAGAGGATGCGATCCCAATCCCCTTTAAACTGTAATAATTATCGGGTTTTCCTTCTACATATGTACCTGTGGAACGGAGATCCCCAAAATAAAGTCCTTCTCCCAACGCAAAGTCGCACTCCCACTTCTTCATGAGGTGCCGCTTCGCTATATCCGAAAGATGAAGTTTCGTTTATCTTCATCGAACCCGCCTCATAGAAGTAGTTGGCTGGAGTTAACTCCTCCGCCAGACTAAGTCCTTCTTGCGGCCTCCTTCCTCGACGACGAAAGTCGCCTTGATGAGTCTCAAGGTGCTTCAGATACACAGATGACCGAATTGGCATATGCAATTCGTGGTCATTATATAACTTTTTCATTACATCATTCAAACACAACGAGTACTCTAAATCATCTTTTATTTCTTCTTCTAAGTCGCCAATTACAACTTTCATCTAAGATCCTTCGTCAAGATTGACTACTAAGGGTACAATGTCATTTAGAACAAAACCACCCTTATAGTCAAGCCCCTTCGCAGATCGGCCTCACCGCCCTCGCGCTATGGGCCGATGATTCAAGATTCGGACTCATTACCGTAAAGGAGGGAGTCGCTGAAATAATTCTCCACCTTTAAACGGTTGTTTATCCGCACCACCGCCTTAACCTCGCTATTAGTGTCGACATATTTCGCATTAATCGATGGAGGGTAGAGGGACTATAACATGGTTATGGATCCAAGGGCGACCCAACAACAAGTTATAGGAAGTCTCGCCAATGACGAGCAGTGACTTCGACTTTAAGTCCCCATCCGACACTTAATGCGGATTTTACCAAGTGGCCGGTGACCCACCGGTGTTAAATCCGTGATATCACGGCCGGGCCAAGCGAGCTCGCCGACAGAATCCCCGTGCTATACATCAGCGCAAAGGCATGATGCTCACAGCCGAACCCGGATCAACTTGATCCGCTGACTTCACTGGAACCAATGTACCTCGTGAAGTAGAGCGCCTGCCATGCTTCGACGCCTTCGTCAGATATCCTCCTTAGAGAACGTGATGCGTGGAATATGCTTGAGGCCACATTGCATTCCCGGCCGATGACCTCCCCGACTTGATTTAATGTGGGTTAGGAAGACCTCTCGAAGTCCGCTAACGCTTCTCAGAACGCTGGGTTTCCTTGGACAACCTCAATAGCTCGTGATAAAGTTATTCTTGCCGGATGTTGGCCAATTGTGCCATCACATCGGCGGTAGGGAGAGCTTGTGTTCCCTGCCTATCCCTTCCAATCGGGCGATTAAACCGGATCGCCGGGTTGCACCTCGTGATTTGCGTGTTGTTTCCCCTTCGCTCGTGGCGCCCTCCTTAGGGGCGGCGGGAACCGCTGGAATTGTTACTACCCCAAGCTCCGCTAACGCTTTAGCATTAAGGTCGAGTCATCGGGTATTTGTAAGCCGCATCACGCCCACTCCCGTGACAAAGGCTTCATGTTCCTCCTCCGACAAAGAACACGAGGAATTTGCTCGCCGCCGCCGAGTAAAACCGCCGAGGTAGCATTGCAAGATTTGCCCTTTCCTTGGACTTTTTAGACGAAGACGCCGCCAATCGATCGCCTTTAAGTAAGTCCGGTGGACCCATAGAGTTCACCATTTGGGGTCGCGACTAACCCCTTCTCTCGCCGCTGTGGGATCGTAATTCACCGCCTTCATTCCCACTTTGACCACGCTTCTCGCCTAACCAGTTGTGTAACCGTCCCAAAGCTTATGGACGCCGCTTATGCCACTTGCTTTCCCTTATTTGGTTTTGGAGTGATCACCCCACTTCAATCAAAGCTTGATCTTGTCCTTCACCGGTAGCATGACTTGGTCGGGTGGTGTATCGCCTCTATGATAGCGCAGATTGGGTCCGCTGCCCTTTGAGCTTCCTCCCGTTGACGACGGCGGCGCTTGGATCTTGTTGTTGTCTAGCAAGTACTTGAAGATCCTGTGCACCTCTTCGCCCCTCGAAGAATACGCCTTGGGAAACTGGCGTGGACGCTTCTCTGCTGGACTGTTGATGGGCCGTTGATGGGCCGCTGCCGCTGTGGCCGCATTGAAAGTTTGATGCGACGCGATTCTTCATTGGCGCCTTCCCTTGTTCCGGGACAAAATTTTGTTCCGTGGATTTGGCGCCACGACCTCGCCCGCTTCTCCCTTTTGAGGAAACGCCGCCTCTTCCCCTGGACTTTCAAGTCTTTCTAGGTTTTAGACGGCAGCGCTCCATCGCCTCGATCACGCCCAAATGAGAGGTTATGCCGGCAGGTCTTGAGGATGAATTCTCCAGACTGGTCACGACAGCTTCATCGCCTTGTTGCGGAACCGCTTTGACAAAATTATCCACGCTTTCTCCATCCTTCGCTTCGCCCCATAACGCACCGAGTGAAACCTCTGTGTCATCATCGAAGAAGTTCGCCAGAACATAGACTCCATGTCTTCCCAAATGTTGATGCCGCCGCTTTGAGACGGCGGTACTAATCGGCGTCACCGCAGGTGCCGATTTAATGACCGAACCATCAAGGGCTCATTACCGGAGATGACTCCCAAATGGCTCTTGAAGTAGATAAGATGTTGAGTGGGGACCCTCTCCCATCGAACGGCGGAAGTTTATTAAATTAAACTTCACGGATAGGATTGACTCCCACTCTCTGTAGGGCACTAATCCCCGCCTTCTTCACTTCTTGAGCCGAGATGAGCGAAGTTGACCTTGCTCTCCGTGATCCTTGATCTTGTCATTTTCACTTGCATTTCGTCCCTGATTTTGAGGTGGGACCATGGTGTCTTCATTGGCGTTACGCTCATCGGTGTTAAGGTCTTGCTCTTCATCCGTGTCGCTATCCACAAATTGACGTTGTTGCGACGATCGCTTCACCTCGGGCGATTAATCATCGCTAGACCGCCGGCCATGCATTTCTCTATCCGCCGTGATGGCCATGTCCATCTCGAAGTTTGAAGTTGTCTTTCTGCTTTGCCAAGGCTTCTTCAAGTAGCTTGGCCACCTCACCGCACTAATCATGAGTGCTTCACGAGTATGACCTTCACTAGAGACGGTGTTATCGGATGCCATTGCCGAGCCGCCATCCGATACTTCATCTTCCGGCGGTACTCTTCGCGGATCGGCCTTGAAGGGATCCTCGCGGTGTCGTGATAGTTAGGCCGCTCGATAGTACCGCCCGCAACCGAAGTCACACGCCGAGGGCTCGAATGCCGCGACGCTTGCCTTGTTGGTCATATTGATGGTGACCTCAGCGGCTCATCCTTGCCTTGACAGAGTGCATGTCTTTCGAACGCTTGACCGAGGTCTTGGCGGTTCGTTGGTGCTCGCCTTTGAAGACCGACACCCTTTCCGGAGTTTTATGGCAAAGATTTACACCGAGCACCGCCTTGATCAATTTAGTACAAATGCAAGAGGATGCGGTTTCGAGAGCTCGCTACTCTAAACTTCTTCCTTCCCCAAAGACGATAGTACAACTCGCTTCAAGATGAGTGCCGAGCAACCTACCGCGGCGGCGACACCGTCTCGTGTATAACGCCATCATCGATGACGACGCCTCCATCCGAGGTCGGGTCAAGGCCACGGCCTTTGAAAGTTACGCCTTTAACTTTTTCTTCTCGCCAGACTCGTGGACCCCTTGTGGGATGCTCAAACGAGATGCAATTGGAATTCTAGAAGCCCGAGATGTTTCAGCCTTGCTCAGACTCTCCCCGGACCGGGTAATCCAAATGTTTCTTCACCGGTACCTTGCCTTTATTTCCCGGTCAGGACCAAGACGACAAAACACCGGTTGTCTGATTTCAGACTTAACGGCTGATACCTCAACCTAAAAGCGAAGAAAGGGCGGAAAAGCCCATGGTCCGCTAAGGCATGGAGGACCGCCATTGGCGAGGCACTTCATGCCGCTCTCACCGGCGCGACAGCTTACATCGCCTCCAGAAGCGGCAGTTTTAGTCGCTCTCACCGGGCGCTGAGATTGCTTACATCGCCGCCAGAGGGCGCAGGCGCCTTAGGCCGCTTCGGGCGCCAGGCAACTCGAAATGCTCTCTACCGAAGAATGTTGCCGAGGCAGAGTCTTGAGCCGATGTTGATGTCGACTTCGGGACCCATGTTTGACGATTTTGAGCCGATTCCCTCGTTAATTTCGACTCCTGCACCTTGCGAATAATGGCACGATACGAAGCAACGCTGCACGACGCTTTGGGCATAGCGTTTTGGATCCGCCGAGGGTGGAGCGATCTCGCTTGACGCGGTTCCATTCTTCTGGCCGGCGCTTAGAGGAGTTACCACCTATCTTCGCCTGGGCTCGTGCTCTCGCTGGGACTTCAGATCCGGCTTGTATCGGACACCGCCCGTGGATTCTAACGCCTTTATGTATTGCAACGCTAGCGCTTGTCGACGCCAAGCATGGGCTCTCTTTGAGAGAGTCACACGCTTCGGCGGACTTTTCCTCATCGGGCCGGAGGAGGAGATCAGATCCGGCCTTTGGATGGCGCGGGGAGTTATTGCCGTCATTGTTGTTGGCGCGCAGGAGAGCTGCCACCTCGGACGCCTTGTGAGTCCTCCTGCAATGGAGGGCTTCTTCGCCTTTATGGGGAAAAGGAGTTGGATGAGGCAGAGATAGGCCTCAAATTTCTCCCGGTCGAATTCGTGATCGACCTCTTCGATCACCGATCGAACTGTATCGCGCACAACGATCTCGATGTAAGACCGGTGGCTCCCATGTGGTCGCCACTTGTTCTGAAAAGTTGGGATGATTGTCATTGCTTGAACTGCTACAAACTTCACGCTACAACGAAATTCAAAAAGATTGCCTTTTATAAGGCTTACAATGAAAATCAAAGAATTACAACTTTAACCCTAAACAAACACGAGGATCTCTATTTTACGGGTCCTCGCTATGCTGGGATTCTTTGCCTATGCCGGGGATGTATTCCGTGGACCACCGCGCGATTCCTTTCCCAAGTGTTGATCGAATGAGATCTGGATCTAGATCTAGATCTAAAAATCCCTCCTTTTTTACGTGGGAATTCTTAGATCGATCAGATCTGAGATCTAAACGAATACGGAGATTAATTCGCCAAGGAACTAATCAACGTAGTGAACGAGATCGCCAAGCTTAACTCGTTATTTTCTTCGGATCAAGGCCAAGCTTGATCCAAAGGATGGTTTGTCGTTGTAGATCCGATCTCAAAACTTTGGATCTCGAAGTCGCAAATCTCCCCGCAAGTCTAGATCTTGATCTCCTCTCCTTGAAAATTCTCTAACTCTAGGCACACACAAGAGTTCGGCGGCTATCTCCTCTGCTTTTATCTCACGACCTCGAAAATGAAACTCTAGCCGCCCAATATATAGGGCAGCAGCGGATGCGGTAAATCGGGCGTAAAGCCCGTTCGCTCGGTGTCTCGCCGGGCGAGACACTGGTGTCTCGCCGGGCGAGACACTGGTGTCTCGCCGGGCGAGACACTGGTGTCTCGCCGGGCGAGACACTGGTGTCTCGCCGGGCGAGACACTGGTGTCTCGCCGGGCGAGACACTGGTGTCTCGCCGGGCGAGACACTGGTGTCTCGCCGGGCGAGACACTGGTGTCTCGCCGGGCGAGACACTGGTGTCTCGCCGGGCGACACCTCTCGGTGTCGGTTTTGACCGAAGCGCGGCTTCTCTCGCCGGTTTTCCGAGCTTAATTTGAGGCTTCAAAGTTGGTTTATCCCTTCACTCGCACTCATGGCGCATCGGGCTCACCAAGGTTCCGGATCACCGACAAACCGTAAAGGAGAGAGCTCTTTTTCGGTTTGTGGCGCCGCCTCGACTCAGCGGGCCGCCGCTCTTGACCCCCGCCCGCTAACCGGCTTAGCGGACCAAAACTCGCAGAGGGCGCCTTGAGGAGAGCGCTTTGCGCCGCTCACTTGTTGTGTCGCCAACGATTTGCCATTACTTCATCGGATGACTTGTCGATTATTCTCGTCATCACGAGCTACGTTCGGGGACTTATAGGCAATTTTCAACGCCTACACCGGGTCTGTCCCAACATCCACAACATCCGTAATTAAGAGGATACGGCAAAGACAAAGAGAGCTGGGATCTGGGGAGAAAAACTAAACTCATACAGTCAAGATACCCATTTTCCATAGTTACAAACAAAAGAAGCTAATTAATCAATAAAGGGTTTCATGTTGAATGAGGAGAGGAAACTTCATATTAAAAACTTAAAACAATCTGATGAAACCAAAGGCAAACAATGTAACACAATCAAACAATGACCTAATTAATTACCTAGTACAAAATCATGCAGTTGATTATGGCACAATTATAAAGTTATAACATTAGTGTTAGCCAAACTTAAGTAGAACTTGGTAAACAGAACAAGCTACCTACCAACATAGTCACATGCTAATAAATAAGATTTAACTCACCTCAATGCTGTTTTTCCCGAACCAAGTTCCAATAAGATATTCCTCTCGACCTTCTCCTGGATATGAATATTGGAACATATAACAATCGGCACTGTAGAATTTTGACTGATCAGACGGGGAAAGAAGGGCCTTTTCTTGGCCATTTATACGCCAAACCTGTCCATCAAATCCAAGGAAAAGAACAAGAAAGTGAACATGAAAAATAGTTTGCCACTGTACTCAAATTCTATGTGCACTGCAATTAAAGAAATTTTGCTTGTGAAAAGTGATATTTATATTTGTACTGCTGATAGGAATGGCAGAAAATACAAATGAAGTTCCTGAATAAAAAATAAGAAAAAAATCACCTGCAAATCGCCAGTGTAATCAATATATGCTTGAGGTTCTTCTTTTACAGGATCAGATTTCATCAGGCCCTTAACATTAAGTCCTTGGCGTTTCAAGAGAGCTGCCCAAAATTATTGGCAAAAAAATCAGAAAGTAAAACAAAACAGTATATTTTAACAGAAATTAAAGCACACTTCATATCCATGTCAATCACAAAAGAATTTCCATATTAGCACTTACTGACCAGCAACTTTGCCTCGACCATCCTCAGATACAGTCACAGAGGTTGTTTGTGGCCATGTATCAAATTTAGATCGAAATATTACAGTCTCAAAACCCTCAATGATACGAATTACATGAGATTTAGGCCGGTCAGAACCACGAACCAATTCCTGCACAGAGATAATAAGCATCATTCTATAACCATCTAAGCACGAAAAGCTATAATAAAGCTTTAACCAGGAACAGATTAAAAATTACTTCTGCAGCAGCACTAGCATTTTTCCTTTTCTCAAGAGATGAATTTCTGCCCATCCATACAAAAACTTCAATCCCACAGTCAAGAAGATAACACTTATTTGTCTCTAATAATTCTCTTGACAGTGAATCGGCTTCTACAGGCACTGGTTGCTCTTTCTCAACACTTAGAAAGACAAAAATGATCTATTAGAAAAATTATTCGTTAAAAATTGCATATATAAAACCATTAAAAGATACTCTGCATGATGCAAAATCATGCAGTATAACTGAAGGTGTATTCTTGCAAAATTACCACATCAGCTTCACAGGATAGGCCCCTTCAATTTTAACTACTTCAGAGGCTGTCTTTCGTGGAAGAGGTGCAAAACCACCAAAAAGAGCCCAAAACTCTCCAGCAGCAGCATCAGCCATTAACTTCCCGTCCTCTGAGATTATAAGATTCAGATACCTTTAAATCTTTGATAGTTGCTCAACCACCGAGAAGAACTCTGAACACTTACCAACAGCTGCTATCTCACATTTCCCGTCATGATAGGTGTCTTTTATATATTGGACAACCTCAAGAGCTTTTGCCCTCTCCTGGATAGATGATTTGGATCCATTAAACTGAAAAATCTTCGGTTTGGTATCCAAGATGAATACATCATCATGATTGAGAGATGATCGAACAAATGGAAACTGAAACAGTGGAAATAAAAGGCAGATCCAGATAAAAGGATTGGCTGGAAAAAGGTACACTTTTTAGTGAAAGTAAAAATACAATTAATTCAGCAGGATAGAACTTGCCTCTCCTACACGGACAACATGCTTTCCTTTGCAAACATATAAACGGGTTTCATGCTCACTTTCATTAATTTCTGCATGCCTGAATCCTGATGCTACCCCACCTTTTTGTGGAATAATACATGGTTTAAAGTAAGATAAGAACTTCTCAGTCTCATGGCCCTGTTCCTCACGATATTGAACAGCTCGACCACCAAGGGCAGCATCCAGTTCCACAGTCTTGATTGCAGCCACCCCAGCTTCGTCCTATAGAATTGGACATTTAAGGTACCAGCTTCGGCTACTTGACGAAACGATTCACAAAATACAGTGGAGGATTCAATAACTAACCTGACTTGTATCTTTACCAAGCCAATAGTGGATATCATGACGCAAAGCACCACTTTTTGAAGCAGTTGTCTGTATGAGAACAGCTTTTTAACTAAGCAAAAAATAATTTGATGGGGATGAAATCGGTGATAACAATCTAACAGTAAATAGAGAACTGCATCCTACGTAAACTAATTTAGTACATAGAAGCAACCCAATTGTATTATAAACCATTAAATAAACTCAAGAAAGAATTTTAGAAAATAGTATGGTTACTTGATGCTATAGAGATTATTTAACAAACCTCACCCACATTGCAGCAATCATGTCCCTATAATGAATAATTGATAGGCCAAGAGCACAAAATTAACATCTTTTGGCGGAGAATGTAATCATTTTTTACTATCTTACCATTTGTTTGCCTGGATGAAATGTGATAAATTGGGAAATAAATAAAGGGCCTCAAAATCTCAAACAGCTTCTGTCATTTTTTCCATCTAACTGCTCCTGGTCTCTAATTAAAATAAAATGCAAAATAAATGTAAAACCCTAACAAATCTATTCTGCCTTTTGCCTCCTTCCTGGCTTCAGTTCAAAAAAAACCTAGCTAATAAGTAGCTAACCAAATTAATCCCTGTCAAATACAAATTTGCGTCATAGTCCTAAAGGTACGCCACGACATGTGTCTTAGACTATGTGTTGGATCCTTCTTTCGCTTTATATTTCATTTGATTTACTGCTTTGTATTTAGAAAAGTTACTATGCAGCTTATATACAAACTAGATCTTACTAAAATAGCACAAAAGCATGAGTAGAAGTTAAGGTTTCTATGTTATCATTGTGAATTTTTCGCTTTCCTTTTCCACATATCCCTTATCTTCTCCATCCCAAAAACTTGGACCTAGGAGAAAGAATTCACTCCTGATGTGCATGAACAGGTGCTAGGGCATGATTTTTTTTTTTTTTTTTTAAGAAAGGAACTACAGTGTTGAGCATTTGATCTTTCTCCATCAAGGAGCATCTGATAATTTCTCAGATAGCAAGATCTCTATTGACACTACTTAAGATTTTGATGTACTTCATTCTTCCTTCTGTTTCTCTGAGCTGCTGGACAGCCATTACCCTCTTTCTAAACCGTTATATATTTGAAATAGATCAATTCTTAGACAGTGTCTCAAACTAGAATTACCTCCAAAATGTCAAGAACTTACCTCATAAAAGGAAAAAATAAATAAAAATGGAAGAATCAGTAAGGTATTTATTAAAAAAAACATGTCCCAAAAGTATTGTTGACAAATAATCTTCCATGGTGTAAACATCCTAAAAGGCTACTTCTATCCCCTTCGAAGGTGTTGCTAAATAGGAATTTAACTGGATAGCGAAACAGACCAAACTTGTGTAAAAAATAATATCTAGTTTCAAGGAAAAGATAGAACATAAAAAAGTACCTTCAAAATCAAGTAGGAGTCCCCCGTAAAAAACTTGCCATAAGAAGATTTTGGAACAGAGACAGGGTGAAAATTCTCAATGCGCCATATCTCTATTCCACTATAGGATGTCAAGGAATACAAGTATTATCACAACAAGAAATGATGAAAAAATACGCAGTCAGAGCAGCAAAATGAAGAAAGAAAATAACATAATTAAGCAGCTTTCTTTGAAGTCTTCATCTAAGTTGTCCTGCCAATCTTGAAGAAATCAGTCACACACAACAGAAGAGGAAAATGAGATGGGTGAAGGAACTTGAGGAAAGCCTGTAACCAATTTGTCTTATCAGAGCAAAAACATGGCACGCCTAGCTGGCATGTCCTTAAAGGCCATCAAACTCGGTCTCAACACACTCAAACAAACGTGTGACATCTACAATTTCCAAAAATCATGCCATGCAATTAATTATGATGATATATTTTTCACCAAGTTAGTAATCTAATGACTATCACAAACGATGGGATATTTTCTCACCGTGGTCTTCAGCGATTCCACTTTCCAAATAGCAACACATGAAGGAAGAACTACTAATGTTTGGCATTTCAATTTTTACCTAAAAGCTCAAAATTCAAAGAATGATGATGGTACCACACCACAATAGAAATGACAGTATAAATATTTCACAATTTGTAAGGCTTGATAATCAAGTGAAACCTCATGGTAAATCTTATAAAATCTAGATATCATCTGCAAGCTGATAAAATCACGGTACAAAATGATCAGGTTTATACCCGACCTGATTCAATCACCCAGCATTTTCCCTATCAGACCAGATCAAGGTTAATAAACAGATGCGGTCTAGTATAGCCATCAGATACTCTGACCAGGATACCTTGTATACATTGTTTAATACACTACATATATTATAATAGTTTATATACAATGAAAACTATCCTATTAAATTATCATACATCAGTTTTTATGCATTATCAAAATTATTGTTGGATAATCGTACTCGTCTTCAACAAACAAAGATGAACATGTCAATGAAGAAAGACCATGTCATAATAGATGAAGAATAAGATATTGAACTAATGTGAAAACAAATTCCTACCAGAACCAGCATCCTCTAGTGAAATTTTTTTTAATTTGAAGTCGGTTTGACTTTTGCAAATAGGAATTTTACGCCACTCACACCTAACCCAACACAAGTTTATCTGGAACACGAGTTGACTTCAACCCGACGCCATGAATCTGGGTTTTCAAAATTGCTCTTTAAAGTATCATGCCACGTTCACAAACCAATGTCTCTTATGTGCAGAGAGGTACTAACTGCCATCAAATAGTAATGCTAACCGCATAAACTTTTAACTGTATCTTTCATTGACATGAAATTTGTGAATCATTGCACTATTTATGAAAGAAGGATACATTAATATTTTTGAAAGGTAAAAAAAAAAAGTAGAAAGCATAAGTGATGCCAAACTATTTGAAACAAAGTAATTAACATATAACCCATTAAAAAAAGGATACGCTTTCTGTCCTGCTCCCTGGAAAGCAGAATCCAAGTCCCTCATAGAAATCGACATATTTTCTTAGGGCCAATGTGATTAGTCCCTGTCCACTTCAGCTTCAAATCAAAAGCAGAAAAGTTCTGCAATGGGGTCATCAAAATAAATAAGCCAACTACAATTACAGTTTACTTAACCTACAGAAAGTAAATCTGTAAAATTCAATAAATTAAGTTCAGTTTGTAATTGAAAATTCTTGAGAATCTTAAGTTTTCAGATGCATTATGTTAAACAATTTCAACGCAGAAAAAAGCGACATTTAATATTCTGAGGGGGATAAAAAAGAAATAATGGGAGCTGGATCGCACCTGAGTTAAATTGGCCGGCGATTAATCATTAAAGGAGGAAGAGAAACCCTAATTTATCAGTGGAGTTAGCGAAAACAAAGAAGAATGGAATTCTCAGAACCCAAACTTTTGAAAAGGTCGGTAACTGTAAGCTTTTAACCTCAGAAATTAACGCATCAATCTCATGAAAATTTTTAATTTTTAATTTTCGAATTTTAATCGAACAGAGCGCTTTCAACAATGATAAGAACAGGGCAAAAAACAAAAAAAGAAGGTATTGTGGGTCACAAAAGAAACGTATGTGGGTCACACGTGGCTTTTGCTCCAGCAAGAAGGACGAGTGGCAGATGCGAATAGGGTGAAGAATCTGTTTGGTGTTTGGAGAAGGAGAGGAGATTGGATTGAGAAGGGTTCAAAGGCGGTAGAGTGGAGAGGAGGGAAAGCGTGGCGGGGAGAAAGCAACGGCCTCGGCAGCGGACTGAGCGAGGCCTGAGCTTATGCCGAATAGCAAACAGCAGCGTTTCCAAATAAACTTTGACACGTGGACAACGTTTCTTGTCTCTCCAGCTAGGTGGTCACGTGCTGGGCACCATGGGCCCCACAGATTTGGCTAGTAGCAGAGATGTTATTTGAGAGCTGTCTTTTGCACGCTAGCGGAGACCGTCACATTGCAGAGTAATTATAAGTGATGATAAATTACACAATTGAACGTTACTTTGCTTATTTATTATTAGGAAGCGCATAGTGACAAAATTCCCAACAACAAGTCAATGACCGTTACTAAATTACCATAAACCTTTCCCCTGTGTGTAACAGATATAAAATCAACTTGGATTTTTTTTTTTTTTTTTTTAAATTTCCTTCTCTGTGTAGACAAGGAGGGATGCAAATGGAAGTTGAGCACCAAATCCTCTGGCAACACTCCCAAGATAAATTATTATGCTAGTACTATCAGATTCAATCTTTGAAAAATATTGCTATGTTGACACTCTTTGCTAAAAAAAATAGGTTCGGAAATTTTGAAGCTCAAATAGATTTGTATAATGCAAGTGGAATTTAAATTCTTAAATCTCCTATGTATATTACCATCAAAGGGTTTTAATATAATTTTATAATGAACTTCCTGCATAGGGATGGGCGTGGGCCGGTTCGAACTGCGGACCGAACTGGCCTTTGGGTTAAGACCCGACCTGACCCGACCCATAGTTGATCAGGCCCAACCCGGGCGGTGATATACCTGGGCAGTTGGACAGGCTGGGTTCGGCTCTAAACCCGTGGGCAGAGAAGCAAGCCCGAACCATGTCCAACTCGGCCCATGCTTGACCCGGCCCGGCCATCTAAGGTGATAGTTTTATTTTTCTCAGAAATTTCAGCCCAACCCAATTATATGTTTGAAAATAACTCAACTCAACCTAATTTTTTTTTTTATTATTCATGTTAGCCCACCCCAACTACCAGTCCATCCCATTAAAAATGCACAAATTATTGTGAACATTTTATCCTTTAAGATAACTACATCACCAATTATAAAGCTATCAGGTTTAGACTTTGCAAAAAGGTAAAAAACATATTTCTCTATTTAACCTATATGTGCTAATCTAGTAAAAAATTAAAAAGAAAAAAAAATTAAATAGAAAAGAAGAACATAGGTGGGCCGAAACCGCCGCTCGAACCGTCATGGGCCAGGTTGGACCCCGCCCGGTCTCATGCGGGCCGTGGGCAGGGCTAGATCCAACCCTAGAACCAGGGACAAAGTCCTCGGCCTTGCCCACCGGGGCCTACCCGGGCCCAGGTCTGAACCGGCCTAGATCCAAAACCGACCGGGCCTGTTCATATGTCAGGCCTGGCGAGGCCCACACCCACCCTTATTCCAGCAACACCAATCTCGGGTTGAAACAATTTAAGAGAGTGGAAAATATTACATACATAAGATAGCAAAAAATAAATTAATCAAAGGAGGGGTTAGTCAAATAAAATTAAAAGTTAGAACTAGGACAATTTGTGGGATAAAATTTTAGAGTGTTAGACAATTAGAACTTTAAGTAAGATAAATTTTACTTGTTAGGCAGTTAGAACTACACCAAAAATGGAACTAGGATAACCGAAAAGAAATTATCCCACTTTTCTCATATTTCAGACAAATGAGAGAGTTCTAGCTTATCAAATTATCCCAAGTTTTAGATAGAACTTGATGGTATAAAACTAGAACTCTCCTATTTTATTTTCTTTTTTATAATCATTTTCTTTTCTTCATTCGTTTTTCTCTGGTAGTCACCATCGTCATCATATCATGCAATTAGATTGAATCGCCTCTCTTCTTATTTTTTTCTCTTTATATGTTATTTTATTTTTTATTAAATATTATAATTTTTAAAGTAAACAAATCAGATATCTATATTTTATTAAAAATAACTTGTATTATAATAATAATTAAAAATACAAAACATTACAAATTATAATAATAATTATCAATAATATCTTATAGTCTAATTAATAGTTATTTAGGATTGATCAACACTATATTAAATAATTATTAATTGCTAGTATTTTAAAATATATATAAATAGTAGTTATATCATCAAAATGTATTATTATTTACTTCTTGATTATTGAAAATTATCCCACATCATTTTACCAAGATATCCCACATCGCAAAATTATTATGTATTATCCCACTAAAATATACCACTTTTAAAAAATTATCGCCCTAACGATTATCCTCATTTTAGTAAAATTGTTTCAATTGATTAACAACCCCTAAAAGCACCGACAGAGAAAATGAGACGATTTACAATTAGGAAAGGGGGAAAAAGAAACAACAGAGGGAACTAACGCACAAAGTTATTATGATTTGTATAATCTGTTGTTATTCTTTAAAGTTGGGGGATAGCCGTTATTAGGCATAGCCAGAGGTTCTTTTGAGCCCCTCATCCTTTTTCCTTGGAAAAAAAAAAGATTTATTATGACTTATTAGAAGTTTTAGCATAAAAAAGGAAGAATTAAAATTTGAGAATACTATCAAAGATATCCTATATCTTAAAAAGCCCTAGAGGTGTTACTGTTCACCTTTTACTGTTCATTTTCGTCTGAGATCACTGTTCACCTTTCACTGTTCACCACTTTTCACAAAAGACCTTTACCTTAACACATTTATGGAAAACACCTTTAACTTTTTAAAATTACAACCAACATCAAATTCAAAGAGATTTCATATCTAAAACAAATTCAAGGAGATATAAACAACCCCAAAAAATTTATAATTTACAAAACACATCCCCCTAAAAAGTTTTAACTTTGCAAAAAACACCCCAAAACTTTGAAAATTTAACAAAAACAAGCTAAAAATTTAATACTTACAGAAAAAGCTTGAAAATTTCAACCCTACACTAAAAATCTATAAATCGCAAGCAGCCCCCTAAAAATTTAGATTTTGTAATAAACACCCAAAACTTTCAAATTTACAACAAACACCCTCAAAATTTTAAAATTTACCCTAACACTCAAAAACTAAGTTTAAAAATAAACTTAAGATTTCAAATCTAAAATATTACAATGAAATTCAAGAAGATACAAACAACCCCAAAAGATTTAGAATTTAAAGAAAACACCCAAAACTATAAATACTTGTAAAAACACCATAAAAATTATAAATTTACAAAAAAATAAGAGTTTCAAACAGAAATCAATAAACTGAAAATCAACATCCCTTGAAAAGTTTTAACTTTGAAAAACAATACAAAACTTTCAAATTTAGCAAAAATAAGCTCAAAATTTTAAAACTTACGTAAAAAGCTTGAAATTTTCAAACTTACATCGAAATCTATAAATTGCAAGTAGCCCCTAAAATTTAGATTTTGTAATAAACACCCAAAACTTTCAAATTTGTAATAAACACCCTCAAAAATTCAAAATTTATAGAAATATATGTGAATATTTACAAATAGCCCCTAAAATCAATAGTTACCACAACTATTGTACTTTTTATGAACTTGGACAACTTTGCCCCCGAAGTTTCCACTTACATATGAAGCAAACACATGCAACGACGCGCCTACTTACTATATATATCTCTATATCTCTATCTCTATCTCATCGCTCACCGCCACAAAACACTTTTAAATTAACACATTTATAGAAAACACTTTTAACTTATTAAAATTACAACCAACATCAAATTCAAGGAGATTTCATATCTAAAATAAATTCAAGGAGATATAAACAACCCCAAAAATTTATAATTTACAAAATTATCCCCTAAAAAGTTTTAACTTTGCAAAAACACCCAAAACTTTTAAAATTTAAGAAAAATAAGCTCAAAATTTTAATACTTACAAAAAGCTTAAAATTTTCAAACCTACACTGAAAATCTATAAATTGCAAGCAGCCCCTAAAACTTTTGATTCTCAGAAAACACCCAAAACTTTCAAATTTGCATCAAACATCCTCAAAAATTTAAAATTTAACCCAACACCCTAAAACTAAGTTTAAAAATAAACTGAAGATTTCAAATCTAAAATATTACAATGAAATTCAAGAAGATACAAACAACTCCAACAAATTTAGAATTTACGAAAACACCCTAAAACTATAAATACTTGTAAAAACACCATAAAAATTATAAATTTATAAAAAAATAAGAGTTTCAAACAGAAATCAATAAACTGAAAATCAACATCCCTTGAAAAGTTTTAACTTTGAAAAACACTACAAAACTTTTCAAATTTAGCAAAACAAGCTCAAAATTTTAATACTTACAAAAAGCTTAAAATTTTCAAACCTACACTGAAAATCTATAAATTACAAGCATCAAACCTACACTAAAAATTATAAATTACAACCAACCCCCTAAAATTTTAGATTTTATAAAAACACCCAAAACTTTTAAAATTTACATCAAACACCCTTAAAACTTAAAATTTATCCCAACACCCTCAAAACTAAGTTTAAAAGTAAACTGAAAATTTCATATCCAAAACATTACAATGAAATTCACGAAGATGCAAACAACCCCAAAAGATTTAGAATTTAAAGAAAACACCCAAAACTATAAATACTTGTAAAAACACCATAAAAATTATAAATTTACAAAAAAATAACAGTTTCAAACGAAAACCAATAAAAGTTTTAACTTTGCAAAAACACCCAAAACTTTTAAAATTTAAGAAAAATAAGCTCAAAATTTTAAACTTATAGAACAATCATTAAAATTTTCAAACCTACAATGAAAATATATAAATTGCAAGAAGCCCCTAAAAATTTAAAGCTTCAAACTTTCAAACTTACACTCGATAATCTATAAATTTCAAGTAACCCCTAAAATTTTAGATTTTATAAAAACACCCCAAAATTTTTAAATTTGTAATAAACACCCTCAAAAATTTAAAAGTACATTCAAAATCTTAGAATTACAAATAGCCCACTAAAAATCAGTAGAAACTTTCAAATTTGTAATAAACACCCTCAAAAATTCAAAATTAATAAAAAATATCAATATTTACAAATAGCCCCTAAAATCAATAGTTACCACAACTATTGTACTTTTTATGAACTTGGACAACTTTGCCCTCGAAGTTTCCACTCACATATAAAGCAAACACATGTAA
The DNA here is from genome assembly GCA_012295165.1 of Asparagus setaceus. Lineage (NCBI taxonomy): Eukaryota > Viridiplantae > Streptophyta > Magnoliopsida > Asparagales > Asparagaceae > Asparagus > Asparagus setaceus. The sequence continues at coordinate 62,622,771 of CM022705.1, read as the reverse complement.
TGCACGTGCCTACTTACTATGTATATCTCTATATCTCTATCGCTATATATCGATTTATAGCAAACATCTTTACCTTTTAAAATTACAACCAACATCCTCAACCAAAAACATTTAGATTTTATAAAAACATCCCCAAAATAAGCTCAAAATTTTAAAACTTACGTAAAAAGCTTGAAATTTTCAAACTTACACTGAAAATCTATAAATTGCAAGTAGCCCCTAAAATTTTAGATTTTGTAATAAACACCCAAAACTTTTAAATTTGCAACAAACACCCTCAAAAATTCAAAATTTATAGAAATATATGTGAATATTTACAAATAGCCCCTAAAATCAATAGTTACCACAACTATTGTACTTTTTATGAACTTGGACAACTTTGCCCTCGAAGTTTCCACTTACATATGAAGCAAACACATGCAACGACGCGCCTACTTACTATATATATCTCTATATCTCTATCTCTATCTCATCGCTCACCGCCACAAAACACTTTTAAATTAACACATTTATAGAAAACACTTTTAACTTATTAAAATTACAACCAACATCAAATTCAAGGAGATTTCATATCTAAAATAAATTCAAGGAGATATAAACAACCCCAAAAATTTATAATTTACAAAATTATCCCCTAAAAAGTTTTAACTTTGCAAAAACACCCAAAACTTTTAAAATTTAAGAAAAATAAGCTCAAAAATTTAATACTTACAAAAAGCTTAAAATTTCAAACCTACACTGAAAATCTATAAATTGCAAGCAGCCCCTAAAACTTTTGATTCTCAGAAAACACCCAAAACTTTTCAAATTTGCATCAAACATCCTCAAAAATTTAAAATTTAACCCAACACCCTAAAACTAAGTTTAAAAATAAACTGAAGATTTCAAATCTAAAATATTACAATGAAATTCAAGAAGATACAAACAACTCCAACAAATTTAGAATTTACGAAAACACCCTAAAACTATAAATACTTGTAAAAACACCATAAAAATTATAAATTTATAAAAAAATAAGAGTTTCAAACAGAAATCAATAAACCTGAAACCAACATCCCAATAAAAGTTTTAACTTTGAAAAAACACTACAAAACTTTCAAATTTAGCAAAACAAGCTCAAAATTTTAAAACTTACGTAAAATGCTTAAAAATTTCAAACCTACACTGAAAATCTATAAATTACAAGCATCAAACCTACACTAAAAATTATAAATTACAACCAACCCCTAAAATTTTAGATTTTATAAAAACACCCAAAACTTTCAAATTTACAACAAACACCCTCAAAATTTTAAAATTTACTCCAACACCCTCAAAAACTAAGTTTAAAAGTAAACTGAAAATTTCATATCCAAAACATTACAATGAAATTCACGAAGATGCAAACAACCCCAAAGATTTAGAATTTACGAAAACACCCTAAAACTATAAATACTTGTAAAAACTTAAAATTATAAATTTACAAAAAATAACAGTTTCAAACGAAAACCAATAAAAGTTTTAACTTCAAAACACACCACAAAACTTTCAAATTTAGCAAAACAAGCTCAAAATTTTAAACTTATAGAACAATCATTAAAATTTCAAACCTACAATGAAAATATATAAATTGCAAGAAGCCCCTAAAATTTAAAGCTTCAAACTTTCAAACTTACACTCGATAATCTATAAATTTCAAGTAACCCCTAAAATTTTAGATTTTATAAAAACACCCCAAAATTTTTAAATTTGTAATAAACACCCTCAAAAATTTAAAAGTACATTCAAAATCTTAGAATTACAAATAGCCCACTAAAAATCAGTAGAAACTTTCAAATTTGTAATAAACACCCTCAAAATTCAAAATTAATAAAAAATATCAATATTTACAAATAGTCCCCTAAAATCTATAGTTACCACAACTCCTCGTTTTTTTGCGTAACTTTACTTGGATAACTTTGCCCTCGAAGTTTCCACTCACATATAAAGCAAACACATGTAATGCACGTGCCTACTTACTATGTATATCTCTATATCTCTATCTATATATCGATTTATAGCAAACATCTTTACCTTTTAAAATTACAACCAACATCCTCAACCAAAAACATTTAGATTTTATAAAAACATCCCCAAAATAAGCTCAATAATTTTATACTTACAGAAAAAGCTTGAAAATTTCAAACCTACACTGAAAATCTACAATTTACAAGCAGCCCCTAAAAATTTAGAATATGTAAAAACACCAAACTTTTAAATTTGCAACAAACACCCTCAAAATTTTAAAATTTACTCCAACACCCTCAAAACTAAGTTAAAAAAATAAATTGAAGATTTCATATCTGAAACATTACAATGAAATTCAAGGAGAAACAAACAACCCCAAAGATTTAGAATTTAAAGAAAACACCCAAAACTATAAATACTTGTAAAAACACCATAAAAATTATAAATTTACAAAAAAATAAGAGTTTCAAACAGAAATCAATAAACTGAAAATCAACATCCCTTGAAAAGTTTTAACTTTGAAAAACAATACAAACTTTTCAAATTTAGCAAAATAAGCTCAAAAATTTTAAAACTTATAGAAAAAGCTTGAAATTTTCAAACTTACACTGAAAATCTATAAATTGCAAGTAGCCCCCTAAAATTTTAGATTTTATAAAAACACCCAAAATTTTTAAATTTGTAACAAACACCCTCAAAATTCAAAATTTATAGAAATATATGTGAATATTTACAAATAGCCCCTAAAATCAATAGTTACCACAACTATTGTACTTTTTTAACTTTACTTGGATAACTTTGCCCTCGAAGTTTCCACTCACATATAAAGCAAACACATGTAATGCACGTGCCTACTTACTATATATATCTCTATATCTCTATCTCTATCTCACTGCTCACCGCCACAAAACACTTTTAAATTAACACATTTATAGAAAACACTTTTAACTTATTAAAATTACAACCAACATCAAATTCAAGGAGATTTCATATCTAAAATAAATTCAAGGAGATATAAACAACCCCAAAAATTTATAATTTACAAAATTATCCCCTAAAAGTTTTAACTTTGCAAAAACACCCAAAACTTTTAAAATTTAAGAAAAATAAGCTCAAAATTTTAATACTTACAAAAAGCTTAAAATTTCAAACCTACACTGAAAATCTATAAATTGCAAGCAGCCCCTAAAAATTTAGATTTTGTAATAAACACCCAAAACTTTTCAAATTTGCATCAAACATCCTCAAAAATTTAAAATTTAACCCAACACCCTAAAACTAAGTTTAAAAATAAACTGAAGATTTCAAATCTAAAATATTACAATGAAATTCAAGAAGATACAAACAACTCCAACAAATTTAGAATTCTGAGAAAACACCCTAAAACTATAAATACTTGTAAAAACACCATAAAAATTATAAATTTATAAAAAAATAAGAGTTTCAAACAGAAATCAATAAACTGAAACCAACATCCATTTGAAAAGTTTTAACTTTGAAAAAACACTACAAAACTTTCAAATTTAGCAAAAACAAGCTCAAAAATTTAAAACTTATAGAAAAAGCTTGAAAATTTCAAACCTACACTGAAAATCTATAAATTACAAGCATCAAACCTACACTAAAATTATAAATTACAACCAACCCCTAAAATTTTAGATTTTATAAAAACACCCAAAACTTTTAAATTTACATCAAACACCCTTAAAACTTAAAATTTATCCCAACACCCTCAAAAACTAAGTTTAAAAGTAAACTGAAAATTTCATATCCAAAACATTACAATGAAATTCACGAAGATGCAAACAACCCCAAAGATTTAGAATTCTGAGAAAACACCCTAAAACTATAAATACTTGTAAAAAACTTAAAATTTATCCCAACACCCTCAAAAACTAAGTTTAAAAGTAAACCAAAATTTCATATCCAAAACATTACAATGAAATTCACGAAGATGCAAACAACCCCAAAGATTTAGAATTCTGAGAAAACACCCTAAAACTATAAATACTTTAAAAACCATAAAAATTATAAATTTACAAAAAATAACAGTTTCAAACGAAAACCAATAAAAGTTTTAACTTTGAAAAAACACTACAAAACTTTCAAATTTAGCAAAAACAAGCTCAAAATTTTAAACTTATAGAACAATCATTAAAATTTCAAACCTACAATGAAAATATATAAATTGCAAGAAGCCCCTAAAATTTAAAGCTTCAAACTTTCAAACTTACACTGATAATCTATAAATTTCAAGTAACCCCTAAAATTTTAGATTTTATAAAAACACCCAAAATTTTAAATTTGTAATAAACACCCTCAAAAATTTAAAAGTACATTCAAAATCTTAGAATTACAAATAGCCCACTAAAAATCAGTAGAAACTTTCAAATTTGTAATAAACACCCTCAAAAATTCAAAATTAATAAAAAATATCAATATTTACAAATAGTCCCCTAAAATCTATAGTTACCACAACTATTGTACTTTTTGTAACTTTACTTGGATAACTTTGCCCCCGAAGTTTCCACTCACATATAAAGCAAACACATGTAATGCACGTGCCTACTTACTATGTATATCTCTATATCTCTATCGTTATATATCAGATTTATAGCAAACATCTTTACCTTTTTAAAATTACAACCAACACCCTCAACCAAAACATTTAGATTTTATAAAAAAAAACATCCCCAAAATAAGCTCAATAATTTTATACTTACAGAAAAAGCTTGAAAATTTCAAACCTACACTGAAAATCTACAATTTACAAGCAGCCCCCTAAAAATTTAGAATCTGTAAAAAACACCCGAAACTTTTAAATTTGCAACAAACACCCTCAAAATTTTAAAATTTACTCCAACACCCTCAAAAACTAAGTTTAAAAAAATAAATTGAAGATTTCATATCTGAAACATTACAATGAAATTCAAGGAGAAACAAACAACCCCCAAAGATTTAGAATTTACAGAAAACACCCTAAAACTATAAATACTTTAAAAAAACCATAAAAATTATAAATTTCTAAAAAAAATTAGAGTTTCAAACGGAAACCAATAAAAGTTTTAACTTTGAAAAGCACACCACAAAACTGCTCAAAAATTTAAAACTTACAGAAAAAGCTTGAAAATTTCAAACCTAAAATAAAAATCTATAAATTGCTAGAGGCCCCCTAAAATTTAAAGCTTGAAAATTTTAAACCTACACCGATAATCTGTAAATTCAAAGCGACCCCCTAAAATTTTAGATTTTGTAAAAAAAACACCCGAAACTTTCACATTTGTTATAAACACCCTCAAAAATTTAAAAGTTATAAAAAAATATGTGAACATTTCAAATCTACAAATAGTAGATTCAAAATCTTAGAATCAAGCACGTGCAACGCACGTGCCTACGTACTAGTATCTAGAAATGACCGTATCAAGTTGATGTGTGAATGCGTAAGAACTCAATTTGTAAATACATACTCAATTTGTAGATAAGGTCCATCACCAGTTGAGAAAGAGAAAGAAAAGAAGAGGAAAAATGTGCAGGCCCAAAGGGCCAAAGCCAGGGTAGTGGCCCGTGGTTTTGGCGGAACCCACTAACGAACAAAACGACCCTCACCGATTGCACCACCGACGCATGAATTGTATTTGAAAATCCACTTTAAGATGTTTCTAAACTTAAATTAATCACAATTAAGTTTACAATTAGCGATAAGCTTGTTGGTCATCATTCATCGAGGTCAGATATAAGCTCTACGACTTATTGATACTACATCTAAGCACGTGCATGTGCAAATCTTATTGAAACCTTGAAATTAGCCGTCGGTCGAAATTTTTTCACAGTTTATATATATACATATGAACTGTTTCCTATGTAATTGAGCTAAAACAATGCCCTGAACGAGACATAGGTCTTAGTTGCTGAAATAGTGTTCAGAACTCTAGTCTATGAATAAAGTATTTTCTGAAACAAAATTTGTAGCCAATTTAAATATAATTTTTATTTTTTAGCATCCGTTACAACTTTAGTTTAAAGTAGTGATAACTGTACTACAATAGTTATATTATTCTTGTACTACTACACACAAAACAGTGGGATCCTTTCTTGTAAATTGCAAAAAAGAAATTTTTTTTTGAGTTGTTATGATCCCCACTTCTTTGTAGTATTAGAACAAGAGTACTATAACTCTTACAAAGATACTTATAATTATATATACTAATAGAAAATTAAGCAACCTAGACGGATTAATCTAGACAGAAATTTTACCGTAAAATTTCCGTCTAGATTAATCCGTCTAGATTGCTTTAATCTAGACAAATATTTCCGTCTAGGCCCGTCTAGTCTAGGCCCGTCTAGGAAATTTCCGTCTAGGAAATTTCCGTCTAGGTTGACAGCCTAGACAGAAATATCCGTCTAAGATAGTGGGCCCCACACATGAAAAAAAATACCCTAGCCCCATTTGTAAACCCTGCCGCCTCCAAAGCTCATTTCTGTTCTCTCTCTCTCACCCGAGTCTCTCTCTCTCGCCGCCGACCGCCCCGCCATCGACTGCTCAGCCGTCTACTGCACGACCCCAAGTTGCCACCCGCCGCCGAGTGCACGAGCCCACGCCGCCGTCGACTGCACGAGCCCACACTGCCACCCGCTGCTGAGTGCACGATCGGGATTGGGAGACGACAAGTCTCCGATATAAAATTAGGGTTTGGATTTCGAGAGATAGAGGGAGAAAGAGTGAGTAACAATGGAAGAGGCAGCTGATTGTTCTTCGATTTGGGTTAGGGTTTAGAGATGTCGGTGGCGGAGCTGAGAGAGCGCCATGTGGCGGCGATGGAGACTGTGAATTCTCTGAGAAAGCAGTTGAAGCAAAGGAGTCAGCTTCTTCTTGATACTGATGGTGAATTTGAATTCTTCCCCTCTTTGCTTTTTTCCCCCTTCCCTTTTTAGTGCTTAATCGTGTTTTTTCTGAGATCCATTTGTTCGATGTTAAAATGGCAGTGGCTGCATATGCGAGGAGCCATGGGAAGACGATGATTAACTTTAGTTCAACGGATCTAGTGTGCTGTAGGATTCTGCAGGGTCATACTGGGAAGGTTAGTTCTCTGATTCTGCAATTAATTTGTTACAAAGTTTGAATTTGTTTGACAATTTTAGAATGCTGATGAGTGTTGTTTGCTTTTTGGCTTACTTAATCGGAAAAGTTGTTAGAGCTTGAATTGAAAAGTGTCCGAGTGAAACAAAAGTAAAAAAGGAAAAGTGAGGAAGATGAGGTAATGCAATTGACGTTAAACTCAGTACATGTATGATTGTAAAAAATGTCCAATTGGTCATGTTGCTCTACCTGAAGGTCATCTTATCTATAAATATTTCAATCACTAAGTCCTTAGGGGTTTAATTTGGTTAGAATAGTGTAATGTGTGGATATCTCAGGGCTTGTGGATGTGCTAAGAAAGTAGAAGGATGGACAAAATATAATATGCCGAGCTTGCCTCATGGTGTTTCAATTATGTCCTGAGGTAAATACACTAGTATGAATACTTTGCCCGCAATATGTGTTCTTATCGGATCTCAAGAAGAGTGCTTAATGGAGTCTTCTAAAGAAGTATTGACAAACAGTTTGAATACCTTTAACTTGATGGTAGAGGTGTAAAATAAAAGTTTTATTTATAATGGATGAAAATTAGCTATATGTGGGACAAACAGGAAATGAAGTGAAATAAGATGTAAGCAAAGAATGAGAAAAGCAGTCGAAGGAAGTAACTTAAAATCTAGAAAAGAGAAGAGAGGAGTGATATAGTCATTGCACATCCTAAACGTTTGGAGTATCATTTTTAGAGTATGTGATCATATCCTCAGAGATTAATAGGTTTTGTCAGGATGACATAGATATGAGTAAGTGGCCAGAGTCCTGTTTAATTCTAAGGAGAAGATGGCGACGGCATCAGGTAATTTGACCCTTGCTCTCTCTTATTAGGTTTGGTTTGAATTTTATTAACTAGTTCAATATTTATGTTTTACTGATTGTCTTGAGTATTTGAACCTCTAAAAGTCAATTTCTTGTTTGTGATTTTACCATGCTGATGACTTTAAGAGTATGAGTTTGTCGATAGCCATGGCATGTGAAGTATCCTCAGTGCCTAATAGAGTTTGCAGAAATTGACAAATAAGTTGTCGTGTATTGCTGTTGATTTTCTATCGTCGTTCTTTAATGTTAATGAATTTCAAATCCGAGGATTAAATTACAGTTCTTTCATGTCGGTGACCTTCTGATATTTTTGATGGTCCAGGGTGCTGATGTTTGATACTTCTGTAGATTGAAACGGTCTGCTTGGAGGTACTTCCTCTAGTTTTGGAATATGTAGTTCAATTAGCTCAATAATTTAGAGATATAAATTTTGGTTTTCGGTTAGTATTCATGAATGATAGACTGAAATATATGATTTTTACAGATGTAATCTTTGTGTTGCCACAATACGTCAAAGTTCTTAAATGCATTAAACCAGATGACTTGCTGGTCAATAATGAGACTTACCTCATTTGCTAAAATTTCCTTTTTAGGAATTTGCGTATTCGAGAAGATACTGCAAAATATCTTTTGAATCTCGATGTCAACTCCGCTCACTATGACGCAAAAACGCGGTCAATGCGCGAGGATCCACTGCCAGATAGTGATCCAAATGAGAAGTTCTATGAAGTAAGTGCCTTATAAAATTTTAGAACTTAAAATGCTGTAAACTATAAATTACGAAGTTCATCAACAAGTTCTGTTTATTTCTTTGTTTTAATATGTGTATTAATAGTTTACATATGTAATACTGCAAACTATAGATTATGCAAAGTTCATCAAGTTCTAGTTATTTCCTTGTTTTTAAAATATATGTATTAACTGTTTACATATTTACTTTATAGGGGGACAACCAGTACAGAGTGAGCGGACAAGCAATGGAGTTCAAGCAGCTGAACATCCATGCTTGGGAAGCCTTTGAGAAGGGGCAGGGTATTCACAAGCAGGGAAGTAAAGGATAGAAGAATGTAACAAGATTATAAATATATCTCCTTTCGTTCCAATTGTAAATAAATATATAAATAGAAAATTAGTTATTATCTATGCAAACAATTTATGTATCGCTCTAGTATTTTGGTGAATGTATTATTTGAATATGATTGGATTTGATATTGGAATATAATTAGATCGTGTTGGATATGAATATGATTTGGTGTTGTGCTAGATTGTGCATATATACAGGTGATATTATATGCCGTACAAAGTAGATTTTGCAACAAAAAAAAGCATCCTAGACGGAATTTCCCACACGGAATTCTAGATTCCGTCTAGAATGTATTCTAGACGGAAAAAATAACCGTCTAGAGCCATTCTAGACGGATATGCAATCCGTCTACAATACCTTTCCGTCTAGAATGGCTTTTCTAGACCGAATTCCGTCTAGAATAGACCAATCTAGACGGAAACTTACTAGACCGTCATTCTAGACGGAATTCCGTCTAGAATGGTCAATTTAGACGGAAATTTTACCATTCTAGACGGATTTTTCCGTCTAGAATGCCTCGTTTTGTACTAGTAATTAGCATTTTCTTTTAGTTTATTATCAGTGTGGAGCACACCATTTTCAATAAAAAAAAAGTTATTAAGGAAGTGAAAGAAGACGAGTACTTTAAAATCACTATAAGTTTCATATACTTATTTAATTGTCGTAAATTTAAACGATAAAATAGTTTCAATTAAGTAAAATGAAGAACATGATCTTTTCCGGCCGCCTTATTCAATTAATTTGTACTTTTAATCATCCTATAGACTGTAGTTTGATAGTTCCGATCATTTGTTCAAACAATCCTTCATTGACCAAAGCAAACACAAGATGTAATTAAGTGTGAACAACTTGCATAATTTCAGAAAAATTTTGAAGAGAGATGGAAGACTAATAACTTCTTACAAAAAATCAGACACATAAAAAGTTAATTTGATCATTATTAGCAAACAACATCATTGAGACTTAATTAACATTAAACCCTGTACGTCTCAAATTAAATATCAGATTGCGATGATTATCTAAAAAAATTCTTCAGACGCCAAGTAATTAACTAACAACGTTGCTTAAGAGAAACATCTTTCATAACAAACCAAAATACTAGCCATGCATGCAACTTATTAGAGAACTAACTGGCTTCGAGAAAATGGCGGGCTATAGGATGTTGAGATTGTGAGAGATTGGAAGGTTCTAGAACCTCGACCACCTCACCGGCCACCACGAGGCAAACCACGTCAGCAATCCGCTGGATTTGTTTAACGCTATGAGACACCATGACGGTCGTCATACCGCGAGTATTCTTCAACCGTACGATGGCCTCTTCTATGTTTTGAGTCGATATAGGATCCAATGCGCTCGTCGGTTCATCCAATAGCAAAACCTTCAGTGCATAGAATAAACTCAAATATTCTACTCAAAAAATTAATAAATAAAAGAATAAACTCAAAAAATCAGAACTTAAAACTAAACTTTGAGCCCCTTTATGCTACACCAAAGTTCTAAAATTGTGATGACGATTGACGGTTATATTTCTATATACTCTTAACAAAACTTAGAAGATTAAAATTAGAAAACTTTTTACACGAGTTAATGCGAAGAGGAAAGAAGTGAGACCTCGGGGTCATTTGCGAGAGTCCGAGCAAGAGCTACCCTCTGAGCTTGACCAACCGACAGTTCGGATGCGGGTCTAGATTCAAGAGACGGGTCCAAATCCGCATCGCTGAGAAGGTTGTGGACGTCTTTATCTGTGAGCTTCTTTCCTCTAAGTTGAGGTCCATATCTCACATTATCTGCTACTGTACCTGGAATAGAACGTAAAATTAATAGAAACTTTTCGATACAAAAAACCAGTATATATACAATCTCAAGAATAAGAAAGAATTTAAAAAAAATGTTGTGGATTGACTGGGGAATCCAAAGGAATCTAGTTTACTGGTTCTATTTTCGATGCTAGAAATCCCACACTTAATACCTTTTAAAGTTTTGGGTTTTTTCGAACCAAAAGTCTTAATATTTTAAACTTGGTCCCTCAAACATTGCAATTGGTATTTGCCAATGTTACTTCCAAACAATAAATACAACAAGAGAGCCTAGATCACACAAGCACTCTGCCTCACCAAGGAAATAAGAATCTCAAGCAAATATCTCAACAAAGTGGGATATTTACTCTTCCTCTCATCAGTTCTAGGACTGACCTGTCGAGGGAACCTAAACACGCTATTACAAATCTCAACAGCAAGAACAAAATAAATTTATGTGGTTCGGCAAATTGCCTACGTCCACGGGGCAAGAAGGGGAGATATTTTACTACTTGAGAGAAAGAGAAAACAAATAGGGTTTACAATCACACAAGATCTCACCAATAAAACCCTCAAACAAACTCTCAAATCTCTCACAAATTCTCTCTCAAACGACGGCTCAAAAATACCCTATTTTAGGCCTCCACAAAACCCTCCTACTGCTCTCCTTGAACGCCGCACCTAGGTCCCAATTTATAGTGTTCTCTCTCCCATCTAGACCTTCTCTGGCCGATGTGGGACTAAAAAATCGCGTCAAAACTCATTGGGAAGAGGAGGTGGCCCCCACTGTTCACGCGTTTTCTTTTGAACGCGTGAGCGATGTGCGTCAGTTGTGTTCACGCTGCTCAAAACGCTGCGGAACGCCTTCACATGGGCCCCACGTTCACAATTCTCCACCTTGGCGAAGTTTCTTTCAAAACTGAGCTGACACCACCACGAACTGAGTCAACAATAACACAAACTGAGCTGACACCAAACACCAAATGTCCCACTTGTTGCGTCCAGGACGAAGTAGAATAAATCTACGACAACGGACTCAATCCACAACAAGTCGGGAACCCAAACGAGAGTTCAAACAATCTCCTCCCCATCAAAACCAACACAAACTGAGCTGACACCAATACCAAACAACCGTCTCACTTGTTGCATCCAGTACGAAGTGAAACCATTCACGACAACGGACCCAATCCACAACAAGTTGAGACCCAAATGAGAATACAAATATTCTTTGATCATCGGTATCAACTCACCAAATCGGCTACATCAAAACTGACTGCCTACGTATCCTCTTGCCCAAGGAATCAAGCCTTCACGTAGTTCACCCAAATGGCCTCAAAGGTCTTCAATCAACTAGAAGAGTTTGCAACCTTTCTCCAATATCATGATCAAATCTGCCGCTGATAGCTTTCCCAATGGCCCCAAAGTGAAACAAACCAAACGCCTTCATCTGAGGTGAACCAACGGTCATAACCGAATCCAAACTATGTCCATCAGCTACATTCGAATCAACCAACTCATCATCTGCATCCACAACAACATGATCCCCAAACTGTGTCACCTCAGCTGGAATCCCAAATGATGCAGTATGATCTGGAGAACGTGGAGTAATCTCCACCCAACGTGAAGTAGCATCACCCTTCACCCGCTACGATGCCCCAACGATCTGTTCAACACTCTCCACTTGCTGAGAGTCAAAAGCGACATACCTGCTCAGAACAAAATCAGAGTCTCCCGAACCTCTGAATTCCGAATGTGCAACCGGATCAAATCTCATATCCTCGATGTGACCAAATGCTGGGAAACCAAACATCCGACGCAACCCAAAATCTGAAGCAGCTCCACCAGATCCAAAATCCCCAAACGCAGCAGTCGACGACCTATGACTAAGATGACCCAAATATGTCGAAGCCCGAACACCAAAGCCAATGCTCGACATCAAACGCCGATCCTCCTCCAGAAAGGAACGACCAATCAAATTTATCATCTCATCTCGTCGCCCCATTGTTTCCTTTCCAATGAAGTGTCTCCAACTGCCATGAGCTCGACACAAATACAGAAAAGAATTCCTTCCACAAACTAAACGACGCATTCCCTTCCTGCCAATACACTTCTTCAACTTGTTATTGACTACTAGGACTTCAACCCAACGGGACTTGGTTGCAACCCACAAATACCTAGAACAGTCACTAACAAAGGAAATCAAAACCGATTACCTCCCAATGATGCCTCTTGGAAAGTCCCCCAAATGCCTGAATGAACACCACCTAAAAGACCCCTCACTATTGGAGTGCTGAACTTCATCTCGGTGTTCTTGCTCATACCAACGTGCTCACAGGACTTCCAATTACAGGTCAAAGCACTCCTCACCAAACAATACATGGCACCAATAAATAAATATCCTAGCCTCAACAAATGCCACTGTCTAGCCAAATCCAAAGGAGTCGTCAGCTCCTCACCAATCACCGTGCTTCCAATCAAATAATACAAAATTTTCTGTCTGACGCCCTTCATCACGAACGTGGACCCCTTCGTGACCTTAAGAGTTGTATTCTCCAAGATCACCCAATAACCAGCTGCCTCCAAAGTTTCAAAGAAAATAATGTTCTTCGTCATCTGAGGAACGAACCTTACTTCCTTCAAATCCCGAATCACCCCGTCACACATATGGATTTGAACTGTACCAATACCACCAATAGGGCATACGTGATCATTACCCATGAACACGACATCTCCTCTTTCCAACTCCTCAAAGCTGGAGAACCAATCCCTCCTAGGGCAAATATGGTATGTAGCTCCCGAATCCATCAACCACTCAGTAAAGTCGGTATAACAAACTGACGGTAGTGCGGATAACTAATAGCCTGAAAAATCTGAATCTGAATTGTTGCCAACAGCTTTAGCAACACTCACCTTTAAAGCTTGTACAGCTTTCCCTTTATTCTTCCCGGCTTGATCTATCAACTTTGGACACTCGTTCTTTCAATGTCTCTCTTCTTTACAGAAGCGACACTAGTTCCTACCAACACTCTTATGGCCACCTCTATTCTTCCATTTTGAGCGGTTAGACTGTCAATGGTTTGGAGTACGGCCTTGAACTACTAATGCATCTCCCGATGCCTTCTCGGAGGATTCACTATCAGTCTTTCTCAACTCATAATTTACTAATGCTGAGATCACCTCCTTATAACCAACAGTAGTTCTCCCATTTATCATAGTGAGGACAAACGTGTCATAATCATCCTCCGGCAACGAACACAAAAGCAGTACCGCCTTGTCTTCATCCTCAACCTTGATTTTCACATTGGCCATATCTGAAAGTAACTTCGTGAAGTTATTAACATGCTCCTTAATGGAAATGCCCCTCTTCATCTTGAACTGGTAACACTTCCTCTTCAAGTGAAGCCGATTCTCAATGCTCTTAGTAAGATACTTTTCATTGAGTGTTTCCCATAGTCTCTTTGCGGACCTCTCATTCATCACATCATAAATAAGATCCTGTGTCAAGCACGACCGAATAACTCCACAAGCCCTGCTATTCATCTTCTTCCAAACCTTATCATTCATATCTTCAGGTTTCTCTTGTAACTCAAGAGTCTCCTCTAAATTTTGCGCATCCAACGCATCCATCACTTGGCATCTCCACAAACCGAAATTGATCTTGCCGTCGAACTTCGGAACATCAATCTTTGTATTATTGATGCTCAGACTTTGTATCGCCTTCGTAAGAGACGATCCCGATGTGCTTGTTTCACCCATGTTGTAGATCTAACTCTTCAAATACGAATCCTTCAGCGAATCCTTCGAACAAGCCCCAAGTCAAAACCCGAAAGCTCTGATACCACTTGTTGTGCGCAGCGAAAATTTTGGCAGCACCTCTGCTGAACAATAGCCACAACAAGAGAGCTAGATCATAATAAGAATTCCCGTCTCACCAAGGAAACAAGAATCTGAAGCAAATATCTCAACAAAGTGGGATATTTACTCTTCCTCTCATCAGTTCTAGGACTGACATGTCGAGGGAACCTAAACAAGCTATTATAAATCTCAACAGCAAGAACAAAATAAATTTACGTGGTTCGACAAATTGCCTACGTCCACGGGGCAAGGAGGGGAGAGATTTTACTACTTGAGAGAAAGAGAAAACAGGTAGGGTTTACAATCACATAAGATCTCACCAATAAAACCCTCAAACAAACTCTCAAATCTCTCACAAATTCTCTCTCAAACGACGACTCAAAAATACCCTATTTTCGGCCTCCACAAAACCCTCCTACTGCTCTCTTTGAACGCCGCACCTAGGTCCCAATTTATAGTGTTCTCTCTCCCATCTAGGCCTTCTCTGGCTGATGTGGGACTAAAAAATCGCGTCAAAACTCATTGGGAAGAGGAGGTGGCCCTCACTGTTCATGCGTTTTCTTTTGAACGCGTGAACAGTGGCCCCCACGTCCCACGTTGTGTTCACGCGTTCAAAACGCGTGAACAGCTTCACATGGGCCCCACGTTCACAGTATTATGTTCCCCAATTCTTATAAGTTGTTAAAATTTAGTCTCTTGCTATTAGGTCTTTCAGTTGTTATAAATTGTTTCAAATTAATCTCCAATTAATTAAGAGTAACTTTAGCAAGATATACAAATTGGAGGACCTAATAGCTACTTTCAATTATAGAAGGGGCCAATTTTTAAAAATAAAGATTTAAGATACTAATATATCAACAAAACCAAAAAAAAACCTAGACTTTTTCCAAATACCTACAATGATTTTTGGTTTCTTTTTGGTGGTAGAGTCGTAGATGGTGCTCGTTGAAAGTTTACACGCCGTTAGACATTTTTCAAGGATTAATATTCTTGAAGACTTACTTGTTATACAAATTCTTACGTCCATTAGCTTATGGATGTACAAATGTTTGGTACACTATTAATTTAATTAATTGGTAGTATTGTATAGTGTTAACTGAGGAACCCCTTACTATAGTCAAATTGTGAAGAGACCCCCTTGTAGTTTTACAAGTGCGAATAGTTATGTAAAAATAGATTCAGTCTGCACTTGGGCAGATAGTACGGTGGGTTTATATATCCACACTAGTAGACTTAATGGGGATCTATCCATAATTAGGCGATAGTACTGGGGTCTAACTGCAATTATATTCCTGAGTATCTAATACACTGCTTATTAATTGCCAGATTAGTGTAAATTTTGGAATGTTTAAAGTAAAGGGTACGCAAGCCTAAGTGGCGAATTTTTCTCTCTTCATCGGGAATAGATAAGACCCTCACCAGTTGAGAGAATGAGGGCGGTAAAGGTTATCGGACCCGCAAACCACGATAACAACCTTCACCGGTACCGTACTTCCCTGTCCTTATTGTGCATCACCAAACCTCTCCTTTTCCCAAAGTTGGCAATAAATTAAAGTTAATCTCATTCTCATCTTATTAAATTACTTATCAATCACATGCTTTTAGGATCATCACGATCTTGATGATATAAGCTCTACCATTTATTAATAGCAACATTGAGCATGTGGGTTACAAGTGCAAACCGTAATAGTCTCCACCAAAAAAATAAAAAATAAAAAATAAAAAAAATGTTGGCCATTGATTTTCGGTGCAAATTCATAAATGATACCTAGTCTTATGACAAAAATTACTCGTGACTAATCTTTGACGGTAACCGCCATTATTCTTCAAGTAATATGCTACTGCGATCCAAAGTAGATTAAAAACTACACTCAAAAGTCTATAATTTAAAGGGGTATAAATGTAAGCAATATGATAGAGAATAAGCTCTGTAATTATTTTCTTGAGTTTGATTATTTTTTGTTCTCTTCCAGCACATCTCAGTAACATAGAAACCATAGGTGATTAAGAGTAAACTTTAAGATATTCAGGACAATCGAGATACACAAATTATTCTGAAATTGGATTTGATTAATCTCATCAGTTCTAATTCTGTTCACAGTTTTTTTTGTCGGTAACATATCAATTTATAATGAAAGAAATACTAGACAAGAGCTTCAGAAGCTGGATAGATGCAAGATGTGTGTGTGTGTGTTTTGTTTTTTTTTTTTGGGGGTGGGGAATATGATTCAGAAGCTAGTACACAAAGAAATGATATAGTTTATTTATTTACGCATAATAACTGACCTAAGTTACATTTATTTGGAATGAATGCTAAAAAATGATTAATTGGGTCCGATGACTCCGATCTGCACTATAAATAGATAGTGGACACATCATGCATTTAACTCCAACAAGTGATAATAATAATAATAAACTCTAACAATTGATTATTTAACAAATAATTATTATTCTTCTTCTTTGATGCAAAATAGGGATAAGTGTAATTCAATATAATATAAGTGTTATATTTAAAATGAATTACAGTTATTAATAATTATTATTAATTAAACAATCAACTTTAAAATTAAAAGTAATGGTTTATATCCTACAATTTTTGTAGGGAGAAGAAATCAAAATTTGGGAAATTAAGGAAATAGCTAGTAAACCCTGACAATTGATTGATAATGATTGAAGCATTAAGAATGATGCTGAAATTCTCGGTGGGCCTGACGGAATATATGCATATATCATCCACGAAATAAGCCCGCCATCCTAATCAATGACTAGCTATCTAATTAAACTCTCATTATATATACTTAATCAATCAATCAACAAACAATTCCTTTTGATAATCATAGAGTCAACTAAGTAAAACTTACCTTCAAACAAGGCAGGGAGCTGGAACAGCATACCGACCTTCCTCCGGAGAGACAGCACATCAAGCCCGCAGATATCGTCACCGTCGAGAAACACGGTGGCCGGTGACGGCTCCCACAGGCGGTTGAGAGCGCGGAGGACCGTCGATTTGCCGCTGCCACTGGGACCGATGATCCCGGTAACCTTACCCCTAGGTATCTCTAAGTTGACTCCTTTGAGTATTGCTTCGCCTGTGTCTGATACTTTGCTTAGATTCTTGACTTGTAATTTTGATGTTGTGGTCAGCGGTGTTTGGTCTTGAGGATGATCAGGGTCAACGTTGAGAAGGAGATGTTCCCTCACTTCTTCTGCAAGTACTGAGATATATTAATTAGTTTACGAGAACTTGAATTGGTTGTATATATATTAGAGGGATTTTAAGATGGATGCTTACCTGCAGCTGAACCCATTTCAGAGGAAAAAAGGTTGAGGAATAACTCAGAAAGATGGGTGGTGAGGGGATGATGTGTTATATATAAAGGGCTTTAGACCCTAGTTGTTTTAAACTATTAAATTTGTCCATCCCAATTCCTAAATTCTTTTTAGTCTCTATATATATATCATTCTTAATTAAACTATTGAAACTAGTCTGGTATTTGCGATCAGAACTATTTTTGGTCCATATTGCCTCCCAAACTATTAAATTCACTCTTGCTTGCTACTTGAATAATCAATATAGTGCCTACTTGCCACTATTTATTTGTTAATTTTTAGTGTTTTAAATAGATTTACGAGAAGAAAGTGGTTGTTCAAAGGTAAGATGAGACTTAAAATAAATCAGGAGGTAAGCAGGGGTAGATTTAATAGTCTAGGAGGTCAAGGTTAGACCAAAAATAGTTTAGAGGATAAGCAGAGAAAATTTTGAAGCCTATATATACTAGGTCAAATCACAGATAACCCCCTAATTTATACGTTTATCCCCACTTATTCCTTTACGAGAACATAACTCTTTGCATTTATGAGAGAGGGGATTATGTGCAATTTGTTTTTCCAAAATAACAATGAATTTGGATCCCTTCCATTGCAAAAAAAAATAGTGGAAATACCACTACATTAATCGTAACTGTTGATTAGTATAGTGGATGTTTGTGATTCATACCAAATCCAATACTCACCATACCCCATGATTTGCACTCATTTCCTAATTTACACTAAAAAATAAATCATAATCATCCATTAAATAAATTAATGGTTGTGATAGCAGTGATCTCTCCACTACTTTTTGTAGTGGAGAGGATCCAAATCCATAGGAGTGCTTTGGAGTCGTCCAGTTCATCGATCAATCCACTCTGACATCGTGATCGATAATTAGAGGCAACTGGACATCACCATGTTGGACAATATCGTGATCGGCGTTCCTCTAGATCTAAGGTGTTACGGAGTATGTCAAAGACTGGTTCATCGCTCCCAAGTTGCATCTCAAGCAAGGGGATGACCGGGTCTCTTCAATGATAATCGTGCCACAAATCCTAAATTCTTGACGGGTCTCTTCAATGATAATCGTGCCACAAATCCTAAATTCTTGACCTACATGGAGCCTGTTTTAAGCCTAGTTAGTTCACAAAAGAGGATGCTGAGAAGGCCCTATCAATACTCGGAAGAAGGTTGTCATGGGATACTTTATTGGATGGAGGTCTTTCCTTTAAAGAATCGCAGATGCAATTGAGGCAATGACGATTTTAGCCTCGTCTTTATTAATGTAATTAATGGAATGTGGTTATTAATTAATTAATGTTTAATTTTGGTACTTTAGATTGGTTAGGTGAACCGGGACGGTTTAGGAGGTCGGCATAAGAATGAGGTGACGTATGATTTTATTGTTCACTAACAACTCACGTGATAGTTATGCTTTCTTGACTAT
The DNA here is from genome assembly GCA_012295165.1 of Asparagus setaceus. Taxonomy (NCBI): domain Eukaryota; kingdom Viridiplantae; phylum Streptophyta; class Magnoliopsida; order Asparagales; family Asparagaceae; genus Asparagus; species Asparagus setaceus. The sequence continues at coordinate 62,603,341 of CM022705.1, read as the reverse complement.
CGCATGGGAAATTTACAATAATAAAGTGGTATATATCGTCCGTTTAGAATTTGGTATTCATTGATTTTTATGCGGCGATGTAAAAAATTACGGTACTAAAACACGCACATGGATTGACATAAACCTCTAGTTATTTGTTTGCTATGTCTGCTTGAAAACTAACTAGATCCTTGGTTACTTATGATCACCAAATTTATAGTAAGATCATCGAGACCAAAGTTTGTGGTTTACATGAGGTTAGAAATCTAAAATCCAATGAGTACCTATACCCCTTGAGCCCATCAGAATTGTGGTTTACATGAGGTTAGAAATTTATAGTTAGATCATCGAGACCAAAGTTTATGGTTTAGATGAGGTTAGAAATTTAAAATCCAATGGGTACCTATACCCCCTTGAGCCCATCAGAATTGTACTCCGACCCTCTCTAACTAATTCAGTGGTAATTGGAGAGAATATAATTACCCTAATTTTTATCCTTTATTCCAATTTCAATGGCTAAGATGAAGTTAAATATGATTCTATTATTATCTTGAAAACCACTTTTGTTTATAAAACTACTATTATGAAAACCACTATTGTGATAATGAAAATCCTACATGTCTTCATCTCGATCCTTGAAATTGAAGTAGAGGGCGATCTATCAATATTAGACATAGACGTTTGTTTAGTCGTTTGTTTAGTCATTTTTGTCTGGTCTAGTTATTGAAATAACGTCCTAGTTAAAAGTTAGATGCGATCTAAAATGAATTCATAAAAAATCTGACTGTGGATTATATTATGCATGGTAAAGTATATAATGAAAAATTATCCATGACATTAAATGTGCATCAAAGGATGTCAACCCTTGACATTAAATGTGCATAAAAAAACTAAAAATTATAACTACTAAGTAGTGACTCTAACAGCTCCTAACTTAAAATTATCATTCTTGTTTATCATATCCAATGTGAAACTATACTCACTTATTAATACCTCTAACACTTCATATTTTTCCATCATGCATACGATAAGTTGTTCCATTTTCATAACAGCATAAGCAAATCATTAACGCTTCTTTAGCTATTGATTTCCCTGCGTGATAGGGGCAATTGTTGCAAAAGTTAAGGGGGAAAAAATAAATACTCTGCCTCCCCCACGTAATGCCCACCTGCGTGATTGATGGGTGAAAATGACGAAAGATAATGTGGCCCACAGAATTAAACACCATTAATTGTTTATTAAGGTACGGCCGAATGTACGTTGCATTATTTATTTCTTTATTTCTTTCTTTTATCTTCATCAATCCTCCTGTATATCTCATCCCAGGTATAGCCTTCCCCACATAATTAAACGAGTTCCTTTTCCTTCCTCGCTTTAGAAGATATTTCATTTACACCCTTGTACTTTGGAAGGTTTAGCACGTAACTCTCTTAGATTTTAGTTATTCCGCTTTACTCTCAAAACTTGTCTCACTTAAACTCCAAAATACCCCTCGGTTTATTAGATATTTCATTCTTTTTTGATTTTTAATTAGGGGTTATATATTAAAAAAGATATTTTAGTCATTTCATCATTAACAAACTATAAAGTTAGTTCAAAGTTCAGGAAGTTAAGCGAGACACCCCAAAGTTTGAACAGTTAGGTGGAGCGAGCAAAGTTTAGGAGGGTTATGTGAAACGCTGAAATTGTAAGGGGGTTAAGTGAAATTTACCCTTAATTTTATGAATCCAAGGTCTATTTGTTGCTTATTCGGTGGAGGCTAAGGAATCGGGCATCACAAAACAACAAGTTTGGTTCCTTCTATTTTAAGGGCTCATCCGGCCCGGTTGGTCCCCAATAAGAAGCTTGTAATTATCATAGTAACTTCCTTTTTTTTTTGAGAACAGAGGAGTCCCTCGAGAGGACTCTATTGTATTGCTTCATACAACCTTTAATTACAGATACATTCTGGACCTCTAGGAAGATCCGAGAGAGAGGTACATTTATATTTGAGAGCAAATTGAGCAAGTAATGCGCACAAGTATTGCCGGATCTTGGAATATGATTAACTGAGATAGATGTAAATTCTTTGAACAAAAGCCAACATTCGCCGATTAACCAAATCAAAGCTTGTGGGATTTGCATGACACCCAAGGAGCATGTGAACTAAGCTTAAGGAGTCGCATTCTAATTGAATACTCCTCCAGCCATCATTTTTTGCAAATTGAAGAGCACGAAGGATTGCCCGCGCCTCCCCTGTAATGGGTGCAAGTGGAGGACCAAACTCGCCAAAAGATAACAAATTCTTCCTTGAGTGATCTCTGGCAATAATCCCAATAGCAGAAGCATCAACTCGAATGGTGACATCGATATTAATCCTGATCATACTAAATGGAGGAGGTGACCAAGCGTTCAACGAAGGCCAGTTAAGGCAAGCACAAATATCTATCATTTTGGGTGTTAGTTGTTGTACAGAGACCTCGGCAAGTGTTAAAGTAGTAGCCGATGACCTGTTAAGGCCTTTGATTACCTTATCACATCTAGTTTTCCAAATGAACCAGGACACTGTAGCAGCAAAGGCAAGTGCTTGAATACCTTTTTGCAATGAAGAGAAAGGATGTTGAATCCATGAAACAAGCCAATCCACAAAAGTTTGGGCATTTGGAACCAAGCAGGAATCACAAGCTTTAGACCAGAGATCCTTGGTAAAAGCACAGTTGACAAACAAATGATCAATAGATTCTTGTTCTAGTTCACATAAGGGGCAAGTTCCTGTAGATTGCAATCCGGCCCGGGATAGCACGTCTCGAGTTGCGAGGCCATTGTGCAACGCCTTCCAAATAAAAATTTTCACTCTTGGAGAGATCTGTTTTGCTTTACATATAACCTTGATGATGTGTCTTAGTTGAGTTGACGAAGAGACATCCAGTTTGTTGTTCTTCCAAAGCAACATGTAAGCAAAGTTTGAATTAAAAACCCCATCCGAAGAGTGTTGCCACCGCAAGCTATCACCCACCACACATCATCTTCCTCTAAATTGGTGATCTCTGTATTCAAAATAGCAGTAGCAACATCACTTGTGAAGGTGGCCTGAATAAGATCAACATTCCAACTTCTAGTCTCAAGTATCATAAGGTCACACACCCGACGAATGGGAAAATTTATGTTAGCTGGCAGTTGCAGAGGTTCTCTTTGATTCATATACCAAATATCATGCCATACATATTCTTTTGCCATTAACAATACGCCAAGAAGATCCCATCTTGATAATATCACGCCCTTGAAGAATTAGTCTCCAACTTGGTGAAGCATTTGAAGAAATGGGAATTAACCAAAAGTCTTTACCTCTTAGATACTTAGCTGTGAAACAAGTAGCCCATAGACTATTTCGGTCATTTTGAAAATTCTAAGTGAGCTTGGCCAGTAAGCTTTGGTTGGCTTCATGACTGCTTCGAATGCCTAGACCCCCCCAAAGATGTAGGAGTTTGAATCTTCTTCCATGCCATAAAATGCATTTTCCGTTCGAAAAGAGTATGATCCCACCAGAAGGAATGACAAATTCGATCAAGCTTATCACACACCTTTCTTGGAAAATGCGAGGTTCCCATTTGATAGATAGGGAGAGCAGATAAAGTTAACTTGATCAATGCAGTTCTACCCGCTTGGGATAGAACCTTACTCTTTCAACCAGTCAGTCGACTTTGAGTTTTTACAAGCAACTCCTCAAAATCCCTGTACTGAGCTGATTTGTTTAGAATGCGAGCCCCCGAGTATTTATCTTCTAACGTCATTTGTTAAACTCTGAAAATTGCATTAATCTCATGTTTTGTTTCATCGACCGTTGAGGAGCTAAAATGGATGGAGGACTTCTCAAAATTGATTTGTTCACCGGTGATGCTAGTAAAGGTCTCAAGCGTGGCTTTGAGCACTCTGCATTCCATGATGTTGCATCTGCCGAATAGGAGAATATCGTCTGCAAACATTAAATGGGTGATTGCTAGTCCATTTGCACTAATCTTGCGGCCATGGAAAAGACCGAGATTCTTATTTTGCTCGAGCATCTTGGAAAGAGCTTCCATGATTGTGAGAAAGAGGAACGGTGATAAGGGGCATCCTTGTCGTAGTTCTCTTTCATTGGTGAAGTGTCCTTCGGGTCTTCCATTAATAAGCATTGAAAAAGTAGCCGTCGAGATGCACCTGTGAATAAGGGACTTGCAATTCTCATCAAAACCATATAGATGTAAAATGAAGTCAAGAGCTCTCCACTCAACCCTATCGAAAGCTTTCGACATGTCAAGTTTAAGCGCAAAAAAACCAGGTTTCGATTTGGTGGACCCGAGAAAGTGGAAAATTTCTTTGGCTAACACAATATTGTTGAAAATGCTTGTTCCCTTAAGAAAAGTACCTTGGTTTATGGAAATTATGGATTTGAGCTGGGGTTTAATACGGTTGGCAATGATTTTGTGATGAGTTTGTAGGTGACATTGGTTAGGCTAATGGGTCGATAGTCTTTTGGAGATTGTGGATTGGTTGTCTTGGGTATGAGAGCTATGAAAGTGTGGTTTGTTCCTGTAGGGAGGGTGAGAGTTCTGAAGAAGCCTTGGATAAGAGTGGTGAGATCATTACCAGTGACATCCCAGGTTTTCTGATAGAAAAATGTAGGAAGACCGTCTGGCCCTGGTGACTTTAATGGAGCCATAGACGCTAGAGTAGCACGAATTTCCGTTGGGTTGGGTATTGCAGATATGATAGCGCTCTCTTGATCTGTTAGCGGGGTTCTATTCCAGAACCTAATGTGGTCCATGTTTCCATTATCATTTGACTTGTAGAGAGTTGCAAAGTAGTCAATAAAGGCATTCTTTATCACATCTGGATCAATAGAAACCACCCCGTTCTCCTGCATAATTGGTGAAATCCTGTTGATTTTGGTTCTGTTCATGGCATAAAGATTACAAAATTTGGTATTGCGATCTCCATTTACTACCCATTGGACTCTAGAGCGTTGTCTCCAATGCAACTCTTCCTCATTAAGAAGTTGTTCGAGATTATCATGCATGATCTTTTCTTTTGTGAGGTTCTCATTTGTTGGAGGAAGTTTTTGGATCTCACCAATTTCCAACTGGAGTTCCACAATTTGTTTCTTGCTGTTATCATATGTTTTTGCCTTCCATTTCCAAATTTGCTTTTGGAAACAAACACATTTCTTGTTGAAATCTTTACCTTTAGACCATGCATCTTTGAGAATTTTTGTGAAATCAGGATGATTAGTCCATCTTGCCTCCAAGCGGAAGGGAGCTTTTCTCTTTTTTACATTACTGCAGAGGGACACAAGAATCGGACAGTGGTCGGAACCAGTAGCCGGGAGATGGAGCACCGCTACACGAGGATAATCAAGCCTCCAATCTGGAGAAGCAAAACAACGGTCTAGTCTTTCTTTAACATTCAAGTGAGCTTGTCGTTTATTCGACCAAGTGAAAGTCGGCCCTGCATAACCAAGATCTATGAGGCTTGCCATATCAATAAAGTTTTTGAAATCTCTAAGTTCAGCAATAGTCGGTATATTGCCACTTATCTTCTCCGATGGACTTAGAATAGCGTTAAAATCTCTGATGCAAAGCCAAGGGGTGGTTATGCTTGTAGTAATTTGGAGGAGTTCATGCCATAATTCTTTCCTTTTTTTCCTTGAAGGTGGCCCATATACACAAACTAAAGTCCAAACATTTTGGTGGCCAATTTCTGCAACAATATAATGCGGCGAAGAAACTTTAAGGGTGGTGATGGAGGGATTGTTCCAGAGGAGGCACAAGCCGCCGGAGTAACCAAAAGATGGGATGACATGTGAGTTGGTAAAAGGAAGGTGTTCGCGAGGAAAAATTTGAGAAAATGTAAAATTAATTTATTCTATTTGAAGAACAATGAATACAATCTCTCGAATGCAATCTCTCTCTCTAACTGACTTAGATAAAAATAAATTATAAATTCCTCGATCGGTTGCCCGATTTACAAAAGAAGGAAGGGTCAACGGAGATCCTTCTCTTTGTTTAAAACTAGGTTCTTCACGGTGGTGATAGGAGCTTGAATCTTGTATCCCGTTGATGATCCGATCGTCTTGACTCGTGGGACGAGGTTGAAAAATAACTCGCAGGAGCAAGTTTAGAACTCTGGCCGAGTTAAGAACTCTTTGATAGAGTTGATTTTAGAAAAGGATTAGTAATCCTTTTAGCCAAGAATGGCGGAGAAGAACTTGCCATGCAAGTTTGAAAACTGTACTCGAGTTGAACTCTCTAGGAGAGTTGATGCCAGCAAAGGAGGTTTGATCCTTTCTTAAAAAAAAAGACGCAGATCTTCGATAAAACCTCAATATCTCTAACTCCAACCAGTAAAAATTAATCTTCACCGTTCAGAATTAGAAATGATGAGTGTTGAGGCTGCCCTCTAAGTTTCACTCCGATCAGACCACGGATGAAGGTCCGATCGTCACGCCGATCACAGCTGCACAGAAGAAACCATTCTCTGCACAATTGGCTTTGGTAAAACTTCGATATCTCCAAATCCAACCGGTAGAAATTAATCTTCACCGTTCAGAATTAGGAACGATGAGTGTTGAGGTTTCTCTCTAAGTTTCACGCCGATCAGACTACGGATGAATGTCCGATCGTCACGCCGATCACAGCTGGGCAGAAGTGGCTTTTCTTTTCTTCCTCCTTCTCTCCTTTTATTTTTAGTTCTCCGGCCAAACCATCTCAACCAGCCCCCATTTGGTTGTGAAAACTCCCCATTTATAGGGATTAAAGGGGTGTAACCGCCCCCTTAAATTGCTCCATAATGGGGGTTTAGTGGGGTGTAACCCCCCCTTAAATCTCTCAAACGGTTTAGGAACCGTTCAACTCATGTTTGAATGAGTCAAAACGCGAAGTTCGCGCTCTGGAGCAAGCCTCGCGTCTGCATTTTAGTGCAGGAACGTGGGGATGGACCTCCGCGTCTTCGTTTTAACTAGGACGCGGGGCTGGAGGCCTGCATTTTGAGCTTCGAACGCGGGCTATGTGCTCCGCATTTTAGGCTTCGAACGCGGGCCATGTGCTCCGCGTTTTAGGCTTCGAACGCGGGCCATGTGCTCCGCATTTTGGGCTTCGAACGCGAGCCACGTGCTCCGCATTTTGAATTGAAATGCGGGGATGAGACCCGGGTTTTGAATTGAAACGCGGGAGGTGAGCCCCGCGTTTTGCTTTGAAGAGATCAATACTTGTGATCTCTTTTCACAAGGATTGTCAACTTGTAATCCTTGTACTCTGGAGACATTAGCTTCTGATTCTCCTTTGTTGTCTTGAAAGTCGTCAGCTTGTAATCTTCATTGATAGTGTTTCGCGGATATTGGCTGTCTTCAGTAATAATAAATTTTTTTTTACAGCCTACAGAAGGCTAGGAAGAAGATGACTTAATTGTTTAGAGTCACATTTTGTTTCTGAGAGAAAGAGGATCTGAGGGAGAGAAGATTTGAGATGGAGGAGTAGGTGATGGCGAATTGTAGGGGTACTCTTCCCTCCCCTACAATTCTAGGACATGATTCTCATATTGACACGTGCGGCCCCGGAAAGTTTGCCGTACGGTTGGAGATTATTGTTTGTGATTCAAGCTTGCTTGGTGAGGGTGGTGGTTGATGGGTTTTGAGGTGTTTAGTAGGAGAGGTTTTTGAGATTTGATCGCCCCTTAATCTTTTGTGGCTGGTTTGTCGTGAAGAGAGTTAAGGAGGCAAAGTCGTTTGTGTTGAGTGCTCAGAGGGGGGTTGATGAGCTCTGTGAATAATATGGACTTTTTGTGTTTTTTTGGGATTGACTGTAGGGTCAAAATAGGTTAATGGTTCAACTTTGACTTGGACGAGTGGCTTGTGAGCAGAAGCAAGCAAAGTGGAGAGGGAATCCTCACTTGGTGTTTTGGTATTAATGGTAATAGGAGTTTTGGTACTGATCGGATTTGGGTTTTGGATATTGGTATCTGGCTCTAGTGGTAGATGAGTGAGGTTGTTGGTGGGAGGTTCAAGGTGATTTTTGATGGGAGATAAGCTTTTGACTACAGTTAGCATATCTGTACCATTAGATATCATGGGGACTTTTTCTATATTTGGTGTTTGGTTGTTGGATGTACTGGGTTTGTGAGAGGTGAGTTGGGTTGGCTTAGTTTGGTGATAGTAGCTTGTGACTTGGGCTCTTTTTGGTGCTTTATGTCAGTATTGACCTTGGTCAATTGTGAGATGATGTTGTCTGTTTGAAAGGCTTTGGAGGTGGATGTTGTGGTGGCAGAGTTTTGAGAGGTGAAAAAGTGATATGTCGGCGTCTGATTGGGATGTGTCTTGGAGAGAGTGCATGGCACCGCTTGGTGGAGATTGGGTGTTGTGTTGCTTCGCGGGTTGTAAACCTGGTCTACCAGCAAGCTTGTAGAAGTTGTGGATCTTGGAATTGGTTGATTTTGGGCTTTATGTGGATATGGAGAGGTGGTAGGGCCTGATTTCTTTGATTTTGCTTGTAGATCAGAGGGGAATTTTGGGAGGAGTAGATGCTCATATCGTTGCTTAAGTTCCGGCTTAGAGAGATTGTCTAGAGTTTTGATGGCTTTCATTCTTTGCTTGCATATATTCATGGTATGCCCAATGAGATCGCAGAAGCAACAATACCGTGGGAGACGTTCATACAGAATTTGGATATCTATTTCCTTCCCGTTTAATAAGATGAGGGGAACTACAGCACGAAGAGGTTGACCAATCGGCATGCTCACTTTTACTCTGGGAAATATATGCCATCTCCCTTTTTCCCATGTCAATGCTAACATCTTCCACCTTTCCTATTAGTGCTCCCAGTTTCGCTGTGATTGCAAGACATGAAGACTCAGGTGGTATGCCATGTAGTTGGATCCACAGGGTGATAGTGTCAAAGATGTAGTCTTTTGGATGCATGTTAGCTACTCCTCTGTGGGTTAGAATAGTGTCACCTTGGAAGGACCAATGACCTTTAATGAGGATGTCCTCAAGGTCATTTTTGGATTTAAAATAAGTCATGCCTTACTTTGGAAGAGCTTCTGTGATGGTGACTTCATTGCCTAACCCCCATGCTTCCAACAAGTTATTTTTGAAATTGTTGATATTGAGGTGCTGTTTGTCGGTGAGAAGCTTGAAGAAGAGCATATTTTCTAGATCAAGAGTGTCTCTTGTGTCATTTTCCGTTATTAGAGCACTATTTTCTGGTTTGTCAAAGGAAGTGAGGGATTTGAGAAGTATGATCAACTCATCGTCAAGTTTAGTGGTTTCTTCGTTGAGGATGGGTTTGTTATCAGACATTTTGGTGTTTGCAAAGGTGGGTGAATAGAATAGATGCCTGGTTTTGAGGTGTTAAAAGATTGATGTAGAGATGGTGTGATGGTCAGGGGAAGAAACCAGGGTACTAAAGGGGATGGAGGAGGAAGCGAGATACAAGATGTGGGATAGTAGAGGGAGATGGGATTTGGTTGGGGTGAACAGAGAGGAGGAGATGGGGTATGGGGGAAAAAGAGGGGTTTAGCTCAGGGAGAAGGAGAGCTCTTGTTGCTACCAGAGAACTAGAGAAGGAGAGCTCTAATTTTGACTGTATACGCATATTATTATTATGGGTTTCTTCAATATTAGTCCCCAATCTTACATATTTTGGAATTAGTCTCCTAAATCTTTAAGTATTTTAAAATTAGTCTTCCAATTTTTAAAATTTTAAAGTTAGTCCCCTAATCTTTCAAGTGTTTTAAAATTAGTCCCTCTAGCACTAGATTGAAAGATTTTGGGGACTCATTTCATAACATTTAACATAATCTGGGAACTAATTTCAAAATATGAAGATTTGAAGGACTAGTTTCAAAACGCTTAAAGATTTGGGGACTGATACAAACAAATTAATATGATGCAGGTGCAAGTCATTGAAGCTTTCATGTTAAAAGTGTTATCATTCACGTGAAATTAAATTCTTGCCAATATCGATGTCTCAACTTAGTGATCATTTTGTAGAGGTATTACTCAACTTAGTGATCATTTTGTAGAGGTAACTGTAATGAAAATGCACTAATCGCGACAAAAATATTTACGTAATTATTTAATTACTCAACATTTGAGAATTTGAGAGTATGAATGAAGGATGCTCTCAATTCTATTTTGGACATATTAGTTTATTTTAGTCTATTTTAGTCGACAAGATGTATTATGTGAATTTTACATTTTTTAAGTTCAATTTGGTACCTTTCGCATTATAATTGTATGAGTAACAACTAATTAGAGCATAAAATTACAACAGTCAATTTTCATACAAAATGGAAACTTCGATATAGCTTAAGCGATCATAAAGTAAGTAATTATTTTAATTTGAAATTAGTGGCAATCATTGTAGAAAAGTATAGCCATTTTTATAATTACCAATAGAGTGTAAAATACAATTTTTTTTAAAGGTGTTATGCATAATTCAGCACCCACTAATTTCAGTTCCGTGCAAAATCAATTATTTAAGGTGGCATACCCAATTTAACCCTGCTAATTTCGGTAATAATGCGAGTCTCTGGCGGCAGTCGCTACAAGCGACTGCAGCTAGACTTTCTCATGTCCAATATGTTAAGTGATGCATCAAAAGTCAGTTTTTGGATTTTAGTGCAATACTCCGATAAAAAATCAATTTTCTTAGTGAACCATGAGTATCTGAGGTACTCATAACTGTGTGTGATAGAGTAATCTGAGACCGAGTCGCAATAGCTACTAATTGATTAAGTTATGCAATAATTTTTCAAAATCATGTGGGATACGATTTGATAGTTGCATAAGAGAGCCAACTAATAAAGAATCATTACAAAGCCAGTTTGTGAAGTCACACCCTTCAGTTAGAATTATTTCTTTAATGCAACTATAGCTAGCAAGAAATCAAACTATTGAATCCTATATAAACACTAATTGTAGTTATCCAATTTGATCCAATCCAATAAAGATCCGAACCGAGTTAAAACCCCATCAAATTCGTAAGAGACCTAAGCCTGACCTTTCATCGAGTCAAGGGGCTCACCAAGTTCATATGTGAAATAAGCTATAAATACTTCCACATATGTTGAGCATCTAAGAGTTTTTCAAGCAAAGTGATAAATTTTAAAATGCTCCATGAGCATCAATATGACATACATCACATACCATATCAATGAGAGATAGCCATATAGCACAAACTACTCACGAATGAGAAGGTGCTCGTTAAGCACTTGAGAATTTTTCATGCACTTGGGAAATTGTATTGATGGCCATTGACAAGATGCATATCATTATCTCCTTTACAAAACATCTACACTAGAGTAATATTAATTCATCTTTATTAATTGAACACTTCTCCATCTTCGGGCCGGGGACTTTGTCTACGTTTCTACAAATTCAAGTTCGCACAGAGGAGAAGGCTTCGGCCGAAAACGAAACAATATGAAAAGAGACGCAACTCGGCCCAATGCTAGGTCTAAGGCTCACTGGCTTAAAGAAGGTGATAGTAATAGCTCCTATTTCCATCATATAGCAAATGGGAGGAGAAGGACTAATGTTATATCCTTTGTGGAGAATAATGGAATTGAGATATCAACCTAAAAAGGGAATAACACATACTTTTCATGAGTTTTATAAGAAAATCTTTGGTGAAAGAGTAGAACACAGACGTGTCATGTTTTGGGATGTGTTATATCCTACAAAAAATTGGGGAGCTGACAGTCTTGAAGAGAATTTTTCTTTAGAAGAGATTAAAAGAGCTATTTTTATATGAATGGAGATAAGTCTCCATGGCCTGATGGCTTTTCTCCTATTTTTTCCAACATTTTTGGGAAGTTGTTAAATTTGATCTCTTCAAGCTGTTTGACGAATTTTATGATGGTTCTTTGGAGATGGATAGGCTTAATTATGCATATATTGTTCTCATCCCTAAAAAGATGGAAGCTCATTTAGTTGGAGATTATAGGCCAATAAGTTTACTTAATGTGGTATATAAAATAATAACTAAAGTTCTTACAAATAGACTGAATAATAAAGTTGAGACTTTGGTAGATCTAGTTCAATCAGGGTTTATGAGAGGGAGATTCTTAGTGGAAGGGGTTGTTCACGGTGAAAGTCGGGACCTTTTTCATTGCTGAACTCATTATACCTTTATGGTTTTACAAATAAACTTAAAGAAAATTCGTCTTTTTATAAGGCTGATTACAATGAAAAAAGAATAAAAATTATAACTTTTTCACCTAAACAAACGATGGACTCGTTTATCGGGTCCTCGCTTGCGTGGGTTCTTTGCCTGTGCCGGGGACTCTATTCCGTCCGTGGACCGCCGCGTGATTCGATCCGATGTAAGATCTACACGGTAAAAAGGGGTTATTTCACGAGGGAAATAATAGCCCAAGCGAATGAAATCGACCAAGCGAAATCAAAGCTCTTCTCGGGATCAAAAGTAAAGTTTTGATCCGGAGGAAACATGTGTAGATCTGAGATCCGATCTCTCGAACTTGCTAAGGGGATTATCTCACGAAGGAGGATAATAGCCTGAAGGGTTCGCCGAGATCTAGATCTGGTTGTCGAAGAAGATGATCATTGAAGAGCCTCCTTTTCTCCCAAGTTTAGATCTGAAGTTAGAATTCAATTCGGCAGAGCTTCGGCTTCTCCAAAAATTCAGATCCCTCAAAATGAACCCCCACCTCCTCTATTTATAGGATTTAAAGCGGATAACGGGTCAAAACGGTGCCCGAGGCCCGCCTAGCCACGTCCAAGTGGCTAGGCATGGCCGAGCCACCCTAGGGTGGCTTGGTTTTGCCGAGCCCCTGAGGACGGTTCCGGGTCCGGTTTTCTGATTTTTCGGTATTTTCTGAGTCCGATTCCGTTGATCCGAGTCTAATTTGGTCCGGAGTTGTCAGTTTTCACTGATCCGGAGCTTCAAAGTTGGGTTCAACCCCTCGCTCGCATGCGATTCGTCGCTTCGTCGACTTGTACGCTTTGCCGATTCGCTTCATACGTTTCGCCGACTCACTTCGTTGACTCGGACGCCTCGTCGACTCACTTTATGTGTTTCGTCGACTCGCTTTATGCGTTTACGTCGCGGTCACTCGTCGTTACGTCGTTGGACGGCTCGTCGATTGTCAACTCCTTATCACGAGCTAGGCTTGGGGACTTATAGGTAATTTTCAACGCCTACAGGGGTGGCAACAGCTCATGAGGTTATAGATGATTGTTTTATGAATAACAAGACTGGAGGAGTTCTTTTAAAACTAGATTTTGCTAAAGCCTACGACATGATAGACTGGAATTTTATTCTAGAAGTGCTAAAGGCTTAAGGATTTGGTTCAAGGTGGATTAATTGGGTATCTATGTGTTTGAAGGGAGGAAAATCAGCCATACTTCTTAATGGTAAACCTGGGAGATGGATTCTTTCCAAGAGAGGAGTTAGGCAAGGGGATCCTCTCTCCCCTCTTCTGTTTGTGATAGTGGCAGATGTATTCTCCAGAATGATGCAAATGGCTGAGGAAAAAAGACTTATACAAGGCTTAGGACCTGATTCTAGTGACAAAAAAGTCTTATCCTTACAATATGCAGATGACACATTGATTTTCTGTAAAGCTGAGAGGGAGCATATGATTGTACTGAAGCTGATTTTATATAGCTTTGAGATGATTTCTGGTTTAAAAATCAATTTTGATAAAAGCTCAGTGATTCTTTTAGAAAAGAATGAGAATTTTCAACAACAAATTGCTGAGTGCTTGAATTGCCAACAAAGATCTTTCCCTATATCTTATCTGGGTTTTACTTTGAGACCAGGAAAGCTTTTAAAAGAGGATTGGTTTCCCCTAATAGAAAAGATAGATAAAAGATTAACAACTTGGAAAGGAAAGACACTTTCTAGGGGGGAAGATTAATTCTTTTGAACTCAGTGTTATCTGCTTTGCCTCTATTTTGGATGCCTATGTATGTGTTTCCTAAGTGGGTTTGTGAGAGAATTGACAGAATTAGACGCAGATTTTTCTGGACAGGGACAAATGAACAAGGAAATGCATCAAATTTGGCAGCTTGGGGAATTATCTGTAAGCCTAAGGAGTGTGGAGGAATGAGTATTCTGGACTTACAAAATATGAATAGAGCTTTGATTGGGAGATGATTATGGAGATGGTTTGATCATTCTAAACCTCTATGGAAACATATCATAAAACATAAATATTATGTAAGTGCAGATATATTGGATAATCAGAGAAATAAAGTGTCCAATTTCTGGAGAAGCATTGTGAAACAACTAGATAATTTCTTAGCTAGTACCAAAACTGTTACTGGCAAGGGTGATAAGACTTATTTCTGGTTGGATAAATGGTGTGGTGAGAACACTTTAGCTTCTCGTTTTCCTGATTTATTTGATCTATGTGAGAATTCAAAAGCATCAGTTGCATGGTCAAGAAGGAAAAATGACAATACTTGGATGTGGAATATCAAGGTTGTTCGGCAACTTCAAGGTGATTTAGTCCTTTAGTACTTAAAACTTTTACAGATGATTCAAATGAGACCTTTGGATGAAGGTGAGGATAAAAGGATTTGGAAATGGGATAACAAAGGATTTTCAGTAAAAAGCTATTATCAGTTTCTAAGTGATGGGGGTTTGAGAAGCAGTTATGAAACTATCTAGAAAGTTCCTATCCCTCTTAAAATTAAAATCCTTCTTTGGTTAGCTATAAATGACAGATTAAACACAAAGAATAATTTAATAAAAAAGGGAATGCAAATTGCGAATGGCTGTGTGCTATGTGATTGTGAAGAGGAGAGTAGTATACATATTTTTATTGACTGTGTGTTTGTGAAATCAATCTGGAATTCTATAAAACATAAATTTCAAATTACTAATCATTTTGTTGATTTAAGAAACCTGTGGGGTTGGTGGAGAGAACAGTTCATTAAACATGAAAATAAACTTTATTGGGATCTCTATGTGAGTGCTACTATTTGGTCTGTGTGGCATGAAAGAAATTTGAGAATATTTCAAAATAAAAAAACTCATTCTCTTGATCTTCTGAACAAAATTAATCACTTTGTGAATTTTTGGATAG
Organism: Asparagus setaceus; assembly: GCA_012295165.1. Lineage (NCBI taxonomy): Eukaryota > Viridiplantae > Streptophyta > Magnoliopsida > Asparagales > Asparagaceae > Asparagus > Asparagus setaceus. The sequence goes on along the minus strand of CM022705.1, from coordinate 62,588,296 downwards.
GTCATTTACCTGTTAAATATGATGGGATCTGTTACAATAAGTGCAGGAACAAAAAAAATGAGAACTGGAGACAATGTGGTAGAGAATGCTAGAGCTGCTACTGGAGGGGAAAATAGGAACAACAGGGCTGAAGATGAAGGTCGTGGAAGATAAAGATGATGGAGATAGTTTGTTTAGTATTTTGTTTAATTGATAGAGTAAAACTATTAAGAGGACATGTATTAATTTGAATACTTGTGATTGTTGCTCTATAATTTTGTTTTGTTCACCATTGTAAGGTGGGAGATGGTGAATGTGTTTGTAACCCACCTGTTTTGAATGAAGTGGTTGGGATCTTATGATCCCATCCTTTTTCTCAAAAAAAAAAAAAAAATTGGCCCAATGCTAATTGTACACCTCTAGTTTTAAATATAACAAAGAAGAATACGTAAAGATAAATGAAGCCCATTTATGATCGAAAGATATGCTCTGGAATAAAAAGAAAAAAGTATATAGCGTTCAAGCATGTTTGGCAACATACTTATAAGTTACTTATTTTACTTATAAGTATTTTTTACTTATAAGTTAACAAGATCATGTTTGGTGAGGATTCACTTATCTACTTATTTTTAACTTATAGTAGTTAAAAATAAGTTGGGAAATCCCAACTTATTTTTGGCTACTATAAGTAGTTTTAGTTATTTACATCAAAAGACCATAATACCCTTTATGCCTCTTTATTAATATTAGTTATTAATAACCATAAACAATGTGATATATAAAATATATTCTAAATAAATATTTTCTTATTATAAAATAATTGTTTAATTAATTAGTTAAATACTAAATAACTTACTAATAATTACAACTCATTTAATTAGTTATATTTTTATTTTTAAGAATAAGTAATAATTAATTGCCAGTTAATTAACAAATAAATTTATTAAAAATTATTATTTAATTAATTATTTATATTTTCATTTTCATAATGAATAGTTACCCTTATTAATTAACTTTTAAGTAATAAATAAATTTAATAATTATTATTATTTAATTAATTATTTATATTTTAAGAATAAAAATTATTCTTGTTAATTAATTAGTTAGCTAATAGATAAAGTTATTAATAATTACTACTTGATTAATTATTTTATTTTTAGAATAAATAATTATCTTTATTAATTATTTAGTTAATTAATAAATAAATTTATTAATAACCTATTATTTAATTAATTACTTTATTTTCTTATTTTTAAGAATAACTTTTATTCTTATTAATTAATTATTTAATTAATAAATAAATTTATTAATAATTATTATTTAATTAATCATTTATATTTTTCTAACAATAAAATTATTTGTACTAAATAATTATTTAATTAATAAAAATACCATTAGGAATTCTTAATTTAATTAATATGAAATTAACTAATTCATATCACTATTAGTAATTAATAACCAAAATTAGTGTAATATGTAAAAATATTTTATTTAAATATATTTAGTATTATAAAATAATTAATTTAATTAATTAATTAATAATGTTACTAATAATAATTTTGTATTAATATAAATAATTAATTAGTCCCAATATTAGTAATTAATAATCACAATTATGTGAAATAATTATTTTTTATTATTTACTTAGTGTATTAATTAAAACTTTATTAATAAATATTATTTGATTAATATATAAGTAATTAATTAGTCAAATATGATATTTAACAAGATGCCCTTTTGGTCATTTGACAACTATCACAACCACATAAGTTATTGGTTTACCAAAAATAACTATATATATATATCCTTATAAGTTAAGGGTTTTACCAAACACTTTGCTTATTTTTTACATCCTTATAAGGTGTTTTGAAAATAAGTAATAAGCAACTTATAAGGTAAGAAAAAAATAGTAGTAGCCAAACATGCTCGAACTCTGCAAAGAAGATCATGCAGAGTTGGAGAATGTGGAACGTAAAACATAATTCACATTCAAACTTAAACCAGTACAAAAAATGCACAAGGTCAGTACATCTACAAACAAACAATAGTGCAACAGTAAAAGAATCGGTGCAAACATAATATTTTATCAGTCTAAACTGTAATAAAAAAAATTAATATAACCCATAATTTCAAAATTCCTGCCGATACAAGCTCGTGTTTCCCTTCCTGTATGGCTTTCTATTGAGAAACCTCTATATGAATTTCTCATTTTCGAAGCCTATTGTTGTTCAATTATGAGCTGCATTCACTGCCTAAAAAGGTGTTGAATCCAACTTCTAACCTGTTGTTTTTGAGCTGTACATGTTTCACAAACTCTTTGTTTTGAGCCGGGAGTGCCGTCATGTAAATTTTTTCACTGGTGGTTTAAGATCTTAAACAGGTTCGTTTTGAGTTATATTACACTTCCTTGTTTCTTTGTAATAGGTGACGACAAGGTCCTCTCCCTATTCTAGAACTTGTTCGGTGTGATATTCCCCTCCTTATTGTCTATTTAATTTCCTATACTGCACAGTACCTATATCTCAATGAATTGAACAGGGTATCTCACCCTGTTTTTTCTTTCAAAAAAAAAAAAACTTTCGGACCTTATTCAATTAATTTGTAATTTTAATCATCCGATAGACGATAGTTTGATAGTTCCGATCATTTCTTTCAACAATCCTTCATTGACCAAATTAAGCCTTCACAAGGTGTAATTAAGTGTGAACAACTCGCATAATTTCGGAAAATTTTGAAGAGACATGGAAGACTAATAACTTCTAACAAAAAAATCAGACACATAAAAAGTAAATTTGATTATTATTAGCAAACAACATCATTGAGACTTAACATTAAACCCATAGTCTGTACGTCTCAGATTAAAATCAGATTGCGATGATTAAGAGAAACATCTCAGATTAAAATCAGACGCCAAGTAATTAACTAACAACGTTGCTTAAGAGAAACATCTTTCATAACAAACCAAAATACTAGCCATGCATGCAACTTATTAGAGAACTAACTGGCTTCGAGAAAATGGCGGGCTATAGGATGTTGAGATTGTGAGAGATTGGAAGGTTCTAGAACCTCGACCACCTCACCGGCCACCACGAGGCAAACCACGTCAGCAATCCGCTGGATTTGTTTAACGCTATGAGACACCATGACGGTCGTCATACCGCGAGTATTCTTCAACCGTACGATGGCCTCTTCTATGTTTTGAGTCGATATAGGATCCAATGCGCTCGTCGGTTCATCCAATAGCAAAACCTTCAGTGCATAGAATAAACTCAAATATTCTACTCAAAAAATTAATAAATAAAAGAATAAACTCAAAAAATCAGAACTTAAAACTAAACTTTGAGCCCCTTTATGCTACACCAAAGTTCTAAAATTGTGATGACGATTGACGGTTATATTTCTATATACTCTTAACAAAACTTAGAAGATTAAAATTAGAAAACTTTTTACACGAGTTAATGCGAAGAGGAAAGAAGTGAGACCTCGGGGTCATTTGCGAGAGTCCGAGCAAGAGCTACCCTCTGAGCTTGACCAACCGACAGTTCGGATGCGGGTCTAGATTCAAGAGACGGGTCCAAATCCGCATCGCTGAGAAGGTTGTGGACGTCTTTATCTGTGAGCTTCTTTCCTCTAAGTTGAGGTCCATATCTCACATTATCTGCTACTGTACCTGGAATAGAACGTAAAAGTAATATATAGAAACTTTTTCTATATCACGAAATCAGTATATGTACACATCTCAAGAATAAGAAAGAATTTGAAAGGGAAAAAAAAAGGTAGATTGAGCGGGCTGGCAATGCCAAAGAATCTAGTTTACTGGTTCTATTTTGGATGTCTAGAAATCCAACACGTAATACCTTTTAAAGTTTTGGATTTTTTTCGACCCTAAAGTCTTAACATTTTAAAATTTGTCCCTCAAACATTGCAACTGCTATTATGTGACCCAATTCTTATAAGTTGTTTAAAATTAGTCTCTTTCTATTAAGTCCTTCAATTCTTATAAATTGTTTCAAATTAATCTCCAATTAATTAAGAGTAACTTTAGCAAGATATACAAATTGGAGGACCTAGTAGCTATTTTCAATTATATAAGGGACCAATTTAAAAAAATAAATATTTAAGATACTAATATCAACAACAACAACAACAAACACCTAGACTTTTTTTCAAAATACCCACAATTATTTCTGGTTTCTTTTTGGTGGTAGAGTCGTAGATGGTGCTCGTTGAAAGTTCACACGCCATTAGACATTTTTCAAGGATTAATATTCTTGAAGAGTTACTTGATTATACAAATTCTTACGTCCATTAGCTTATGGGCGTACAAATGCTTGGTACAGTATTAATTTAATTAATTGGTAGTACTGTATAGTGTTAACTGAGGAACCCCTTACTATAGCCTAATTGTGAAGAGACCCCATTGTAGTTTACAAGTGCGAATAGACCCCTTGTGTAAAAATATATTCAGTCTGCACTTGGGCAGATAGTACGGTGGGTTTATCCACACTAGTAGATTTAATGGGGTCTATCCGCAATTAGGCAATAGTACTGGGGTCTATCCACAATTATATTCCGAAGTATCTAATACACTGCTTATTAATTGCCAGATTAGTGTAAATTTTGGAATGTTTAAAGTAAAGGGTACGCAAGCCTAAGTGGCGAATTTTTCTCTCTTCATCGCGAATAGATAACACCCTCACCAGTTGAGAGAATCGGGGCGGTGAAGGCTGTCAGACCCGCAAACCACGATAACAACCTTCACCGCTACCGTACTCCCCTGTTCTTATTGTGTATCACTAAACCTCTCCTTTTCCCCAGGTTGGTACGCAAGCCAAGTGGCGAATTTTTCTCTCTTTCATCTGGAATAGATAAGACCCTCACCAGTTGAGAGAATAAGGGCGGTGAAGGTTGTCGGACCAGCAAACCACGAGTGCACTTCCTATCAGAACCTCCCGCACCGTACGGAGGTTCTGAATCACATATAGTGGCAACCAGAGGGGTAGGAAAGTCATTTACTGTCCTCTTGTGTGGCTATCGGAACCCCGCACGGTGCGGGGTTCTGATAGGAACTGCACTCCAAACGACGATAACAACATTCACTAGTACTGTACTTACCTGTCCTTATTGTGTATCACTAACCCTCTCCTTTTCCCCAAGTTGGCTGTAAATTAAAGTTAATCTCATTCTCATCTTATTAATTTACTCATCAATCACATGCTTTCTAATTCTGTTCACAGTTTTTTTTTGTCGGTAACATATCAATTTATAATGAAAGAAATACTAGACAAGAGCTTCAGAAGCTGGATAGATGCAAGATGTGCTTTTTTTTTTGGGAAAAAAGAGGAAAATATGATTCAGAAGCTAGTACACAAAGAAATGATATAGTTTATTTATTTACGCATAATAACTACCTAAGTTACATATATTTGGAATAAATGCTAAAAAAATGTTTAATTGCGCCCGATGACTCCGATCTGCACTACAAATAGATAGTGGACACATCATGCATTTAACTCCAACAATTGATAATAATGATAAAAACTCTAACAATTGATTATTTAACGAATAATTATTATTCTTCTTCTTCAATGCAAAATAGGGATAAGTGTAATTCAATATAATATAAGTGTTATATTTAAAATGAATTGCACTTATTAATAATTATTATTAATTAAACAATCAACTTTAAAATTAAAAGTAATGGTTTATATCCTACAATTTTTTGTAGGGGAGAAGAAATCAAAATTTGGGAAAGGAAATAGTAAACCCTAACAATTGATTGATAATGATTGAAGCATTAAGAATGATGCTGAAATTCTCGGTGGACCTGACGGAATATATGCATATATCATCCACGAAATAAGCCCGCCATTCTAATCAATGACTAGCTATCTAATTAAACTCTCATTATATATACTAAATCAATCAATCAACAAACAATTCCTTTTGATAATCATAGAGTCAGCTAAGTAAAACTTACCTTCAAACAAGGCAGGGAGCTGGAACAGCATACCGACCTTCCGCCGGAGAGACAGCACATCAAGCCCGCGGATATCGTCACCGTCGAGAAACACGGTGGCCGGTGACGGCTCCCACAGGCGGTTGAGAGCGCGGAGGACCGTCGATTTGCCGCTGCCGCTGGGACCGATGATCCCGGTAACCTTACCCTTCGGTATCTCTAAGTTGACTCCTTTGAGTATTGCTTCGCCTGTGTCTGATACTTTGCTTAGATTCTTGACTTGTAATTTTGGTGTTGTGGCCAGCTGTGTTTGGTCTTGAGGATGATCATGGTCAACGTTGAGAAGGAGGTGTCCCCTCTCTTCTTCTGCGAGTACTGAGATATATATATTAGTTTAAAGAGAACTTGAATTAGTTGTATATATATTAGAGGGATTTTAAGATAGATCCTTACCTGCAGCTGAACCCATTTGAGAGGAAGAAAGGTTGAGGAATAAGAGAACTCAGAAAGATGGGTGGTGACGGGATGATGTGCTATATATAAAGCGCTTTAGACCCTACTTGTTTTAAACTATTAGGAGGGTGGTTGGGAAGATTTATTTTTTTTAAGCTTATAAGTTACGATAGCTTTTAGTAGCTTATGGCTTTTATAATAAAAATATTATAAAAATTATTTAGATAGTATAGTAATTTGTTTGGTCAAACCTAGCTTATTTAGGTGAGCTTATAAGTTAGTTTTTCAAAAGCTGAGATATACCAGCTTTTTAAAATGTGATTTATAAGCTAACTTATTTTGTATTTTACCAAACAGATAGAAACGAAAAAGCTAGCTTAAAAGCTAGTTTACCAAAAAATAAGCCGCCCCAAACACACTCTAAATTTGTCCATTCTAATTCCTAAATTCTTTTTAGTCTCTATATATCATTCTTAATTTAACTATTGAAACTAGTCCGGTATTTATGATCAGAACTATTTTCGGTCCCATATTGCCTCCCAAACTATTAAATTCACTCCTGCTTGCTACTTGAATAATCAATATAGTGCCTAGTTGCCACTTTTTGTTTGTTAATTTTTAGTGTTTTAAATGGATTTATGAGAAGAAAGTGGTAGTTCAAAGGTAAGATGAGACTCAAAATAAATCAGGAGGTAAGTAGGGGAAGATTTAATAGTCTAGGAGGCCAAGATTAGACCAAAAATAGTTCAAAAAATAAGCAGAGAAAAATTCAATAATTTAGGATGCAGGTAGATAGTGACTAAAGCCTATATATACTAGGTTAAATCACAGATAACCCCGAAATCTATACGTGTATCCCCACTTATTCCTTTACGAGAACTTAACTCTTTGCATTTATGAGGGAGGTGATTATGTGCAAATTGTTTTTCCAAAAATAACAATGAATTTGTATCCTTTTCACCGCAAAAAGGTAATGGAGAGACCACTACATTAATCGTAATTGTTGATTAGTATAGTGGATAGTTATGATTCATACCAAATCCAATACTCACTATACCTCAATGATTTGCACTCATTTTCTAATTTACACTCAAAAATAAATCACAACCATCCATTAAATAAATTAACGGTTGTGATATAGCAGTGATCTCTCCACTACTTTTTTATAGTGGAGAGGATTTGAATCCATATATAGGAGTGCTATGGAGTCATCTGGTTCATCGATTAATCCATTCTGCATCATGATCCATAATTAGAGGCAATGGCCATCACCATGCATGTTGGACAATATCGTGATCGGCGTTCCTCTAGATCTAAGGTGTTATGGAGTATGCCAAGCCCACGTAGCATCTCAAGCAAGGGGATGACCGGGTCTCTTCAATGATCATCGTGCCACAAATCCTAAAGTCTTGACCTACATGACCCTGTTTTAAGCCTAGTCAGTGCACAAAAGAGGATCTTGAGAAGGAGAAAGTATCCCATGGGATACTTTTCCGCTGAGAAGGCCCTATCAATTCTCGGAAGAGGGTTGTCATGGCATGCTTTATTGGATGGAGGTCTTTCCTTTAAAGAATCGCAACAATGACGATTTTAGCCTTGTACTTATTAATGTAATTAAAGGAATGTGGTTATTAATTAATTAATGCTTAATTTTGGTACTTAAGATTGGTTAGGTGAACCGGGACGGTGTAGGAGGTTGGCATAAGAATGAGGTGACGTATGATTTTATTGTTCACTAACAACTCACATGATAGTTTTGCTTTCGTGACTATCGCATGGGAAATTTACAATAATAAAGCGGTATATATCGTCCATTTAGAATTTGGTATTCACTGATTCTTATGCGACGATGTAAAAAATTACGGTACTAAAACACGCACATGAATTGACATAAACCTCTAGTTATTTGTTTGCTATGTTTGCTTGAAAACTAACTAGATCCTTGGTTACTTATGATCACCAAATTTATAGTAAGATCATCGAGACCAAAGTTTGTGGTTTACATAAGGTTAGAAATTTATAGTTAGATCATCGAGACCAAAGTTTGTGGTTTACATAAGGTTAGAAATTTATAGTTAGATCATCGAGACCAAAGTTTGTGGTTTACATGAGATCAGAAATCTAAAATCCAATGGGTACCCATACCCCTTGAGCCCGTCAGAATTGTGGTTTACATGAGGTTAGAAATCTAAAATCCAATGGGTACCCATACCCCTTGAGCCCGTCAGAATTGTGGTTTACATAAGGTTAGAAATTTATAGTTAGATCATCGAGACCAAAGTTTGTGGTTTACATAAGGTTAGAAATTTATAGTTAGATCATCGAGACCAAAGTTTGTGGTTTACATAAGGTTAGAAATTTATAGTTAGATCATCGAGACCAAAGTTTGTGGTTTACATGAGGTTAGAAATCTAAAATCCAATGGGTACCCATACCCCTTGAGCCCGTCAGAATTGTGGTTTACATAAGGTTAGAAATTTATAGTTAGATCATCGAGACCAAAGTTTGTGGTTTACATGAGATCAGAAATCTAAAATCCAATGGGTACCTATGCCCCTTGAGCTCATCAAAATTGGATTCTGACCCTCTCTAATTAATTCAATTTTAATTGGAGAAAGTCTAATTATCCTAATTTTTATCCTTCATTCCAATTTCATTGGCTGAGATGAAGTTAACTATGATTCTAACATTAGCTTGAAAACCAATTTTGTTCATAACTATTGTGAAAACCGCTATTGTAATAATGCAAATTCTACATGTCTTCATCTCAGCCCTTGAAATTGAAGTAGAGGGTGATCTATCAAAATTAGACATAGACGTTTATTTAGTCTTTTCTTTTCTTTTTCTTTTTCTTTTTTTTTTTTTTTTTGATGTAGTTATTGAAATAATGTCTTAGTTAAAAGTTAGATGCGATCTAAAATGACTTCATCAAAAATCTGATTGTGGATTATATCATGCATGAGAAAGTATACAATGAAAACTATCCATGATATTAAATGTGCATCAAAGGATGTCAACCCTTGACATTAAATATGCATCAAAGGATGTCTACCATTGAATATCCAAGGATCCTAAAATCCAATAATTTAAGAATTGACATTAAAATGGAACCGAATGCCCTTTATGTATAGGAATTAAGAGGGTCCAATCTATAGTTGGTGGGCTTTAAAAAGATGTTAATAACCAATTTTAACCCAAAAGCTATAACTACTAAGTATTGACCCCATCTCCTAATTTAAAATCATCACTCTTTTTTTATCCTAGAGACTAATACTCACTTATTAATACCTCTACCACTTTATATTTTCCCATCATGCGCACGATAAGTTGTTCAATTTTCATAACAGCATAAGCAAATCATTAACGCTTCTTTAGCGATTGCTTTCCCTGCGCGGTAGGGTCATTTATTGCAAAAGTTAAGGGGAAAAAATGAACACTCCTGCCTCCCCCAAGTAATGCCCACTAGCGTGATTGAGTCCAAATGAGGAAAGATAATGCGGCCAACAGAATTAAACACCCCTAATTGTTTATTAAGGTACGGCCAAATGTACCTTTCATTATTTATTTCTTTATTTCTTTCTTTTATCTTCATCAATCTTCTGTATCTCTCATCCCAGATAGAGCCTTCCCTAATTAAACTAGTTCCTTTTTCTTCCTCGCTTTAGAAGATATTTCATTTAAACGCCTGAACTTTGGAAGGTTTGGCACTGTAACTCTCTTAGATTTTGGTTACTCCGCTTTACTCTCGTCTCACGTACCCTCCAAAATACCCATCGGTTTATTAAAAATTTCATTGTTTTTTCATTTTTAATTCGGGGTTATATATTAAAAAGGATATTTTAGTAATTCCAGCATTAACAAACAATAAAGTCAGTTCAATGTGCAGGACGTTAAGTGAAACACCCTAAAGTTTGAGCAGTCAGGTGGAGTAAGCAAAATTTAGAGGAGTTATGTGAAAGCCTCAAATTGTAAGGGGGTTAAGTGAAATTTACCCTAAACTTAAGCAATCGGGCATCACAAAACAACAAGTTTGGTTCCTTCTGTTTTAAGGGCTCATCCGGCCCGGTGGGCCCCAATAAGAAGCTTGCAATTTATCTTATATTTGGATTGTTTAACACAGTAACCTGCTATTAAGAATGTATTCCATTTTTGGTATTTTGTGTTAGTAAAATAATGAAGGAGACAGAATTTCTGAGACGTGAAACACTTTCCTTAAAGAATTATTTGCCCCACTTGATATTCAAATTTGCTTTGGTTTACTGCAAATATTCTTCCCAGAATACAACAGAAAAATTGAAAATTCTAGCAATCAAATCTGGAATTTTTCATCAATTCTTTGTGAAACAAGTTTGTAGTATTGCAGATGTTTTTGAGAGAAACGTTTTTTAAGAATGAAGTATATTTAGATGTCTGTAATCATAAACTATTTATAAGGTTGAAAAAGTGTTTTCAACAGTCACAACTTTTCAAAACACCCCTTGGAATAAACAGTCACTTTTTAACAGTCTTCTTCCAATAGTCACTTGTCTATTGATATTTTAAGAATTCAAAATTTTAAAATAACAATAAAGAAGTAATATATTCAAAAATATATATAGTAAAAGTTAGAATATTTGAGCGGCAGCAACAGCGGCAAGCGTGCCAAGTGCTAAGTGCGTCTAATAATCGCGTCAAAATCGCGCATTATTCGTGCTACTCGCACGCGAGTTAGAAGTCTATGCTTTGGCCCATTTATCAAAGCCCAATAAACATTAAATGCTTTTAAACCTCTAAAAGGAATGCTCAAATATCCGATGCGAGACTATCTTGTTTATACAAACAAAAATACTAACATTTTGTGAGGAATAAGCATGATTGCTGTTGAGACTGCATGGCTTTAGATAGTGTGCGGAGAAAATATTTAGTAATAATATGTCCAATATGTTAATGATGCATCTAAGGTCAGTTTTTGGATTAGTGCAATACTTTGATTAAAAAATCAATTTTCTCTTAGTGAACAATCTTTGATTAAAAAATCAATTTTCTCTTAGTGAACAATCACTATCTGAGATAGTCACAACCAGGGGCGGATCTATATATGTCTCTAAGGGTAGTGCAGTTGCACCCCTAGAGATTTACAAATTACCAATTAAACTCTCTTATATTTACACTTTGCCTCCCTAACATTTAAAAATTTGCACCTTAACCCAAAAGCCCAAAACTAAAACTAAAATCCAAATGGCCTAAACCCATTACCCAAAACACACTCTCTATGGTCCCCAACCCAAAAGCCCAAAACTTAAACTAAGATCCAAATGGCCAAAAAACTCTCTCTCTCTCTCTCTCTCTCTCTCTCTCTCTCTCATTTCACTGATCCCAATTTCAAATATCCAAAAGGTCAAATCCTAACTCTGTACTATCTTTGCTCACCCTTGCCACCTCCCGAATTGCCACCCGCACCCATCGCAGACCAGACCACCACCCATAAAATGTACCGAGTGCATTTCTATAACGTACTATAGTTTTATAATATTATATTATTATGTTTAGATAATTATTAAATACTTGTTGTCCGCCCCCCTAAGAAAATTTTTCTATATCTACCACTGGTCACAAATTTGTGATAGATTAATTTGAGACCAAGTCGAAACAGCCACTAATTGATTAAGTTATGCAATTATTTTTCAAAATCATGTGGGATACAATTTGATAGTTGCATAAGAGAGCCATAATTGTTTCTTTAATGCAACTAGCTAGCACGAAAATACATTATTGAATCCTATTAAAATAGATGAAGTTAGGTGTTTGTTTCAAATTTTTTTTGGGATTACAAGTTTATGGATTTGGAAGTGTGGTGTTTTTGATTTTTTGGATTCCATAACTTTGTTTGTTTCAAAGCAAATTTTGAGATGTTTTAGCATTTGAGATCCCAAAATAATAAAATACCAATATATTTTGAGAGGTTTTAGCATTTGTGAAATCCTCTCTTGAAGAGAGGATTTCACAAATGCTAAAACCTCTCAAAATATATTGGTATTTTATTGTTTTGGGATCTCAAATGCCAAAATTTGCTTTGAAACAAACAAAGTTATGAAATTCAAAAAATCAAAAACACCCCACTTCCAAATCCATAAACTTGTAATCCCAAAAAAAATTTCAAACAAACACCCCCCTCCAATTTGATCCAACCCAATAAAGTTCTGAACCGAGCTAAACCCCATCAAATTCGTGAGAGACCCAAGCCCGACCTGTCCTCGAGCTAAGGGGCGCACCAAGTTCATATGTGTAGTAGGCTATAAATACTTCTCCATATGTTGAGCATCTAAGAGTTTTTCAAGCAAATTGACAAAAGTTAAGATACTCCGTGAGCATCAATGTAACGTATATCACAGACTATACAAAGGAGAGGAGACCATATGGCACAAACTCCTCGAGAATGAGAAGGTGCTCACTAAGCACCTAAGAATTTTTGATGCACTTGGGAAATTGTATTGATGGTCATTGACAACATGCATGTTATTATATCCTTTACAATATATCTACGCTAGAGTAATATTAATTCATCTTATTAATATAACACTTCTCCATCTTCGTCTTCCACTCACTTCATTGTTAGGGGGAAAAATTGGTTTGTTTTCGTTTCTACAAATTCAAGTTCGCACGGCTACGGCCCAAAACAAAACACCATGACAAGAGACCCAACTCCACCCAATGTTAATAGACGCCTCCCTACGATACACAGATATAAATGAAGCCCACTTATGATCAAAAGATATGTTCTGGAAAAAAAAAAATAAAAAGGGTATATAGCGAACTCTGGGAAGAAAAGCATATAGAGTTGGAGAATGTGGCATGTAAAAACATAATTCACATTCAAACTTAAACCAGTACGAAAAATGCACAAGGTCAGTTCATCAACAAAAAATAGTGCAAACAGTCAAAGAATCGGTGCAAACATAACATTTAACCGGTGCAAACATACTATTTTATTAGTCTAAATTATTATATATATATATATATATATATATATATATATATATATATATATATATATATATATATATATATATATATATATATATATATATATATATAAACTTGGTATCAGCGTAAGTTTTGTTTGGTATTGATATGACCTATTCCTATCCACTCTCTAGCATGAATGTGATGCCATTTGAATGAGTGGATGAGAATGTGTCACCTCACTACTAAACACAAAAATTTATATTTAACCCTAAGTTCCTCCATATTGCTTTATATATATATATATATATATATATATATATATATATATATATATATATATATATATATATATATATATATATATATATATATATATATATATATATTCAAATTTCGTGCCGACACAAGCTCTTGTTTGCCTTCCTATATGGCTTTCTATTGAGAAACCTCTATTATATGAATTTCATTTTGGAAGCGTACTGTTGTCCACTTACGAGCTGCATTCACTGCATGCCTAAAAAGAAGGGGAAAAAAAAACGCTGCAGTCACTGCTTCAACAAATTCTTGGCCTATCTAATAACTACTGCTGAAATCAATTTTTACAAACGGTTAGACTTTCTTATTAGAGCTCAAATCAACTTTATGCATAAAGCACGTACTTTGCACACATGGAAAAAATCTTTACATGAACACTGTATGCCAGTTATTTGGGACAGAATACTGGCTGCTGCCTGGCCCTTGATTCCGCAAAAAAACAAATCTCTTTTTGCAGATTGCTTCTATTCTGATAATCAAACAAATTAGTATAAAGAAATATTAATGAAAAATTTGATGACATACCCACCTTTTTTCTATCACTTTTGTCCATCCCTCTGTGTTGAAAGCCCCACCAAAATGCATGCATCAGTTTTGAAATCAGAATTTACTGACTCCATAAAGGAAACTTTTTACTGTCGAGATAAAAATAAATTTTCGAGGGAAAATTGAAGAGGGTGAAATAATGAGCCCCGAAATAAATCACCCTCATATTTAACCAAGTTCACGTGCTACCTCTGTTTTAACTTTAATAACTGGGACGCTTCAATTTTAAGGCAGCATTAAAAGAGGCCAGCAGGATATTCGCTCGCCTTCAAATTTCCCTATCATCACGAACAAACTCTCTAATCCCCAAACTACCCTCAACACATAAACCTCCTCCTCCAGTTGAGGAGTGTTAATTGGATCGGGTTAGTTAACCAAAATCCACCCGGTCCAACTTGAAATTTGAAAGGTCCTTATATTCTCTTAGAAGTTAATAACATAACTATCTATACCTTTCCTACACCACAGTTAGGCTGCAGAAAAAGCCCCTTGATGAGTCATCAATATTGAAAAAAATTTAAAAAAATCGGACCCAACACTTTGTCTCTTGTAGTGTAGAAATAGTGTAAATGGAGTAGTGTATTTATCATGCACTGCTCTTTCTGAAAATCTGGTAAACATTGAAATAAGAAATATACATATATAGTAACTCGTACCTAACTTCGGCCTTGCTACATGTTTTTTTCCCCCTTTTCATATTGAGGAATGATAAATGGGGAATAGGGTGGAATTCATCAAATAATTATCAAATAGTTTTGATTATTATCCATCAAACCATTCCTTCAGATTTGAAACGAAAGATCATTTAAGATAAATCAAATAATTTATACTATCCAGATATAAAATGAATCGGATATCAATATTAACATTTTCTTAATTTTTATCCGATACTTTGAAATTTGACCTCATATAAGTTGTGTTATACTTGATTAAAAGAAAACCGGATAAGAAATTTTGACTTTGAATCGAATCGAAAGTCTTAATGCCTCAATGTTCAATTCTATTGATTCATTTTCAACCTTTCATGAATAAAACCTTAGATATAGCTTGGCAAAAGTCTAAGAAATAAGCATTAAGAAGAAGAGTTAATATAGTTAGTTTATTTATTAATCCAAAAATTAAATTGTTAACTTGTTAATTTTAATATTTAATAATAATGAAATTATAATTACTTTCTTTATAAATATACAGGGATTATCGTTTAATCCGCCAAAATAGAAGTATTAGTAAATCTCTCAATTTGAGGGTTGAACTCATTTAACTTCTTGAGAAGGGTTATCTTGACCTTTTCACATATCTGGCCTGTGACAAATCATAGAGTATTAGCTTTATTAACACCTACAAAATCCCATCCAGATAAGAAGGGTATTCAGGTAATTTCTCCCCTCCCTCTCTCCCTCCCTCATAATTTCAACATCTCAAAACAAAACAAAACAAAACAAAACAAAATGCTCACCGTAGTTCCTCCCCCATTTCCCCATTTCATCATAGCGCAATGCCCTCGTCACTTTCTCTTTGTCATTTCATCAAACGCCTAGCTTACAAATCCCCCGTCACTCTCCCTCAACCTCGCACCCTCAACTAAACTCCGACACCCAAACCAAAAATGTCCTCCCCCTTCTCTAGCCTCCCTCGCCTTCTCCTGGCGGAGGACCCCACCCCCTCCCCGTTCCCGTCACCGCCCACCGCCTCTTTTCGCCCAAGCATTGCCGTCATCATTGGAGTCCTAACCACAATGTTCTCCCTCACCTTCCTCCTCCTCCTCTACGCTAAGCACTGCAAGCGCGACGTCAACGCCACCTACGGCAGCGGTAACGCAACCTCATCATTTGCCGCGGAGCACCGCAACTCGGGTGTCAACCGCTCGATAGTCAACTCTCTCCCGGTATTTCGATTCGGATCCTTAACGGGTCACAAAGAGGGTTTAGAGTGCGCCGTTTGCTTGAACCGCTTCGAACCGGCCGAGGTGCTCCGTCTCCTTCCCAAATGCAAGCACGGGTTCCACGTCGAGTGCATCGACACGTGGCTGGAAGCGCATGCCACGTGTCCCCTCTGCCGGGTCCGGGTCCAGCCCGAAGACGTTCTCCTCGTCTTCGACCCGAAGCCGGATCCCGAACAGGCGGTGGAAAACAAAAGGGTGAGCAAAGGCGGTGACGGGACCGCGGCGGTGAACATACCGTTGCCTTTCGTGCGGAGGATCTCGGGTCGGCACTCGTCCGCGGGCGAGAAGCGCACGAATTCATCTCACGTGGCAGAGGTTCGACGGTCTGATGGCGGTGACGGGACCGCGGTGAGCGTCGGGTGCTTCGAGAGGGTGAGAAAGGATGGTCTGTTGTTAACGGAGTCGTCGGCCGTTGAGAGGGAGGAGTTTGAACGGCGGTTCAGTCACCGGATTATTGTGTCGGGCGGTGACGGGAGTCGAGAGAGATGGAGCGATCTGAAGCCTTCGGATCTGCTGTACCTGCGGTCGGAGATGATTATTACGGACAGCGGGAGGATATCGGCGTCGAAAGCGGAGTACGGATCGGGTGGCAGGAGCGTAAATAACTTGAGAAGCGTGTCGGAGATTACGGGGGTACCTCGGTTTGGAGGAGGAGAGGATGAGACACTGAGAAAGTGGTTGGGGTTCAGACCCAACCGTACTGGTTGGTGCCACGGTAACGGACCTAACACCTAGATGTCGAATGACGTAATTGGCCACGGATCTAGCTGTTATTTACGGATGACTCTTTTCTACGGAAGATTCTGATAGCGTGAAGGAGCGAGAGTCACGTGAGGGACAGGTAAGAGCACGGGGTCCTAATTGTTACCGCTGGTCTTGGAAGACGAGGAATGTTGGGAAAAGGGGGGGCCAGGGGTCCGAGATGGAGGTTCTCGTGAACGGCGAGGATGTCTTTTTGACTGTGGAAGGATGGACCAGAACGGCTGGGATTGGGCGGTGACGGGAACTATGCAGCGGTTGCGAGGGAAATGCAAAGGGCGCGGGAGAGCGTGGTTCGATTTTGATGCGGGTGTCCACGGAAGCATTGGATGTATGAACGAGGGGAATGTCTCGTTGCTAATGACTATAGTTAGTAATTGGCTAAAAAGCCAATTTACTCCTTGTATTAGGCCTTTATATGGAAATTACTTACTCTATGTACCCCATCTCAATTATAAACTAAGTCATTGTTCAACATCCGTTAACTATTTGGTCTTAACTTTTATCTAGTGACCATACTACCGTTAATGATGTGAAGTAGTGGTACCTATAATTTTATTTAGAACAACTCCTTTTAACAAATTATTGTAGGTTTGAATTAAAACACAATTAAAAGGAAACTACACATTATCCGAAACAATTATTCAACCACAAAATAACTTTTAGATGTTACAGTCATATCCAGAAACCTATCTAAAAGAAATTGAGCGCAGCGCAAATGTACAATATATGTGGACATAGTCACATAAAGACTGTGATGGTAGTTTCTCCTCCACCAGCCCAAAAAGAAACTGGTAACCTAAGTTGCATAGACACTAATTCCATCATCCAGTACGATATGGTACAGACAACTGGATAATAAGGATTCCTAGATTATTGCATGTCTTGTTGATAAATCTCATAATGTACCTGTCCTTCATATGGAAATATTAATAAGCAAAAGTAAAGTGCCCATATGGCAAAAAATTCGAGATCACTTTAATTTTTGTGGTTTGATTATGCATTTGATCACTTTCGTGGTCTGATTTTGCGTTTGATTTCATCTAAAAGCATTAATAAGCAGAAGTAAATAACCAGATTGATACCCTAACTTTTAGGGTTAAGATAATCTTGACCTTTCAATTTTTATTCAACGGATTTTTTTAGTGGAGAATTAAAATAGAACTAAGTTTACATTTAACATGGTGTATGTGGACTCAGTTGAGAAAAAAGAAAGTATATGGACTAATTTAAGTATGAAACGCCGGTACAAGGACCAAATTGAACTTTTAGCCTTAGTAATTTGATTAGTCATTAGATTGTTGCTAATGAAGTATATCCTTTAATAATTTATTTAGATGTGGACACAAGAGAGCACTTATGCCAATGGTTCACATGTGCCCACGGATCTACTTTAGGTTGATATACCTGCTAACGGTCCTTCATTTGGCAGGCTAAAGTTTGAACTGAGAAAGAGAAAGATTGGATAGGTGAACGTACAGTAAGTAGTACGTTTCAGCCTTTGAATAGAGAGAATCTTTAGAAGAATTCAGCATAGATTTGTGTTTGAGATAGGAGAATCAAAATTCATATGTGCCAAAATTACTCATCAAAAGATTATTATGGTTACAACTAACATTTTCAAGTTTTGCTTGACAAGTAATACTTGTCATTTATTGATTTTCTTGAATATATTTTTATTTTATTTTATTTTATTGCTAACTTAGTTTCGAGTATGTGTTGGGTAAACTTTCTATTTTTTTTCTTGTCTTTTTTATAGTAGGAAGTCTAACTTATGGATCAAACTTGCATGTTTGGCAACCGGAAAGTAGATGGAACTTCACTTTCTATATTTTTTCCTGTTTGGCACTTGGAAAGTGATTGGAAAGTAAACGAAAAGTGAAGGGTGCCACCAGCTTTTTAGCCTCTTGTACTTTCTCAAAAAAATGGAGGAAGTGAATGGAAAGTGAAGGGAGAGGAGAGAAAAATTAATTTTAATTATTTTTTCACCCTTTTAATATCAAATAAGATTTTTTTAATGGGTTTTGACCTGGTCACCACAATGTGCATCTTCTTAGTGTAGCATGAATATAAATGTTAGACTAGAGCTCAAATTTTATTTTGATAGGAAGTTTAATAACCATTAAAGCCTATTATATTGAAAATTTTGAGCTTCTAGTCTGAGCAACACCAGCTTATAAACAACGTCAAAGATATGTAAACTTACATGATTATTTAAGTTTATATTTCTTAGTGAAAGTTATAGTTTCTAGTATAGAAATTTTTGGTCATAAATATACCCAATGTAAGGATTATTTTCTTTAGAAGATCTTAGCAATATATGAACATCTTAGAAATTAATTTTACATCGTAAGAGAATATTATTCCAACTTCAATTTTTTTCAAATAAGTAGATGCCATGTTACCTGCCACATTAGTACCATCTCAACTCTCCATATTTTTACTTTTTTTTTTATCATCCAAACAAGATTTGCAAATAGAAAGTAAAGAGAAAGTGCTTTTTTAAGAAGGTACTTTTTGCTTCACTTTCTAGTTTTATTACTTTCTGGTTGCCAAACATGCCATAAATGTTGATATTTACAATGGCTATGATATATTATCATCATACTTCTGGGGTTAATACTGTTGGAAACAGCGAGAGAATATGGGCTTTTTGGGGGCTCCGGTGTAAGGAGTTTGTTTTCTCAAAGTGTTCTTTTACAAAGAAAACACTTCTTTTATAGGCTTTTCTCTCCTTCATCTCCACCCCAAAAACTAACAGCCTAAATAATTATTCTCATTAACTACAAATTAAGGCTATTTACTGCCCTAATTTAATTTACATAATGAGCCCATTAATTCTTCACTAATGACCCATTATCACCCATTTACACATGGGATTTGGTTGATTTGGTCAACCCTACTAACAAATACTAATCATCTTTTTGAGTAAATTGTTTTCCATTAATAATACTCACGTCAGCAGTAACTTTTAAATGATAATTTTATCTAACTTTATTTTGGCCAAGTAAGCATGCTACTTTGTTAAGCCTAACGCTAATTTATTTACTCTTTTTATATGTACTCCTGGTAACTGGTAAGATTGAGAAGTAGCAAAGTTGTTACGGCTGAATGAAGAAGAGCAATTTGATCCCTCGAGCTTAACCTATTAATTAGTGGCCCAACTCTCTATTTCATTAGTATTTCTAATTTATGAGTTAGACAAACCTTAAAATGGAGACTGTGAGCCAAATTACCTTCAAAATTTATGTTACTGGATATTGACTCCAAGTTTGCGAATCACACGAATTCAAGATAATAGTGCGACCGAGGACATACAACTTTTCACGTAGTCAAAGAGTAGTCTTAGAAAGTGTTTGGGAAGACTTATTTTTTTTAAGCTTTTAAGTTATGTCAGTTTTTAGTGGCTTTTGGCTTTTTTAATAAAAATACTATAAAAAATTATTTGAGTAGAATAGTAATTTTTTTGGTCAAACGTAGCTTTTTTTAATGAGCTTATAAGCTAATTTTTCAAAAGCTGGGGTATACTAGCTTTTTAAAATGAGACTTAGAATTTAACTTATTGGCATTTTACCAAGCAGATAGAAATGAAAAAGCTAGCTTAAAATCTAGTTTGACCAAAAAATAAGCCTCCCCAAACACCCTCATAATTAAATTTTTGATTATGCTGACCTCTTATGTTATTTAAAAGATGATTTTCACAAAGCAACTTTAAAATAGTGTGAGAATACAAAAACCACCTTTGAGGTTCAATTAGTATAAAAAAACACCTTTAAAGGGCATTCCGGCTGCAATCAACCATCTTGACCTATTTTCTAATGAAACTTTGACGGAAATTTTAAAAATAACCTCAAAAACTACATGTCTTCTTAATCAAGTTTGACATAAGGAGATTTTTAGGATTTTACTTAAAATTTGACCAGAAAATAAGTCGAGGTGGTTGATTGCAATCAGAACCTCCTTTAAAGATGGTTTCTGTATAAATTGAACTTTGAAGGTGGTTCTTGTGTTTTCTCCCTGTTTTAATGGTGGGGTTTATTTGGGTTATTTTGATATTAACCCCTCAAATCTTTAATATTTTGTTATTAGCCCCCCAAATCTTTGAAATTGCTCTCAAGCCCCCAAATCTTTAATATTTCGATATTAGCCCACCAAATCATTGAAATTGATCTGAAGACCTACAAATCCTAGTAGGATGTTGAAATAAGCATCTCTAGTTAAAAATCTGACTGAAATGGGGAATATTCTATTTACTTTAACATTTTTAGTGATTTACCAGTTATACCCCTCTCACACAAACTCAAACTCAAACCCATTAACCACTTTAACTTATACTCGCCGTTTAATAAAACCCTAACCCAAAACTATTTTCCACTTCATCTTCTCCAACATCTTCCCCAACAACTCTCTTCAGGCATGATCCCAAATTTACAACAGATAGATTCCAGTTGAGGAAGATGTTAGAGAAGACGTTGGAGAAGATGAAGCGGAGAATCAGTTTAAGTTAATGTTTTATTAAACAGATTTGGAGAATTTAACAAGTATAAGTTAAAGTGGTTAATGAGTTTGGCTTTGCGCTAGAGTGATATAACTGGCAAATCACTGAAAAAGTTAAAGTAAATAGAATATTCCCCTCATTTTAACCAGATTTTAACTTGGGGGCTTATTTCAATATACTAATAGGATTTGGGGGGTATAAGATAAATTTCAAAGATACGAGGGGCTAATATCAAAATATTGAAGATTTAGGAGGGGACCTGAGATCAATGTCAAAGATTTAGGGGTCTAATATCGAAATATTAAAGATTTGGGGGCTAATATCGAAATAACCTTATTTTTTGGGGAAAAAAACCCTAACCCTACTTTTATATCAGATAAATATACTGTTAAGAATATATCTGAATGCGCACTGAATGAATGGCTCATGATTGTGATTTTTGTTGTGCCCTTGACTCACGCTTGATCGTTGCAAGCTATATTGACCTGTTTTTAATACTAGGATTATAGGACGTTACCTATAGTGAGAACTTAGACTTTATGGCAAGAGTCAAGACCTACATGACAGTGATATATTTGCATATTGAGCCCCTATTGTTCATCCTTTTGTGCATAAATAGTATGACTTGATATATAGGGGCAGAGTCCATTTGGAAATCATACAAACTGAGAAAGAATAAAATGGTGAAAAGGTGCCGTATCTTCCGAGCGCTAATGTTTGTAGGTCATATATCGATTTCTACTCTTATATTGAATACATTACCTTGTAAGTGGCCTAGTGGTTAGGACTTGGAGTCAGCTCAAAAGGTCCAGGGTTGATCTGTATCTATGACATGTTTATTCTCAATTTCTAATTAAGGGTTTTCGTATATATACCTCTCAAATATTTCATATTTGCAAAATCACCCTCCAAAATTTAGTATTTATAAAATTATCCCCAATTCTCTCACATTGATTTTTCTAACCCTTTCACTTAATAAGTTTAGGTTTTAAACATGAAATTGTTATAAATCGGTTGGAAATTATAGGAAAATTTGACATTGCATTATTTAAAAACCAACATTCTCAAGTTGGAGCAGTAGAAAGACCTAAAATGATAGTTTTGAAAGGTAATTTGCAAATACCAAGATTTGAGGGGTGATTTTATAAATATTAAAGATTTGTGGGGGTATATATGCAAAAATATCTTCTAATTATTAGGTATTTCAACACTTGTGTTATTCACCTAGGTCTAGACTGTGAATTAGGGAATCCCCAAGCCTCAAGGTTTACTTGGCTGATACTACGCCAATGTTCCTCCAAAAAGGAAAAATAAAATAAAATAATAATTGTTATGGTGTTTCTATTACTAAATACTAATGTCCAATCAATAGCAGACAAGTGTCCCGCATTAAACACCTAATCAAATCAACTCGACACCGCGGGATGGCCAAAATCTTCAACATGGCCGACTCGACGGGTCGACATCTCGCGGAGTCGACTTGAAAGGCGGTACATGTTGGCCCTCTTGATAGGCCAACTCAACAAGCAGCCCACTCAATCATTTCCGTGGGCGACACCTCGCAGGGTCTACTCGAAAGGCGGTACTTCTCGACACTCAGCCAGGCGAGTAGGAAGATGACGATATACCTCGAGCCCCCCGCTGATAGCTCGTCGCCATCACATTAAATGCATGGTCAGGAGCATTATTTCTCCATCCCCGAAGATCTTTATGACACATCGGACCACGTCGGCACCCCATGCCTCCAGTCACTTCACATTAAATGCCGAAGTGACTCTCTCCACTCAGAAATACACCAGTGCAAGTGTCGACTCGGCCGCCACCCATACTCTACCGGTTACCGAATCACCCCTCTATTGCCACTATAAATAGGGGGACTATTCCCTACATCAGGGGAAGCAATTTCTAAGCAATATTGACTATTCACTAAGGACTTCTTCAGTTCTTGACTTTTTTCCCACTCAAGCAAATTACTGACTTGATCGTCGGAGGAGCAACCAGAGAACACAACTCCGACCTCATACGAGCTCTCACGCGTGCAAGGAAGAACAGCTGGCCCATCTCAGAGTCAGATATTCGGGGTAGTTAGCGGCCCCTCATCACCTCAACTCATAACTAAGTGACTGTGTGATTCCCAACATCAACAATAATAATAAAAACTAAAAAAAAAATCAATACATTTTGTCTTTACAATATTCTGTTCATTACAAAAGAAGTTCCTACTAATGTTATGTTTATTTAATTCCTTTAGTCGAATATATAAAAGCACAAAATGTAATTAAAAAAAGAAAGGCTAAATAACACATAAATACCTTTAAATACCCTAGTGTTTTTAAGGATTAATTGCGAACAGACCCGCTTTAGTATCATCTAATTGCAAAGAGACCCTTTATAGTTCTATTTGTTGTGAATAGACCCCTTGTAGTTCTACTTTTGTGAATAGACTCCCTATAGTATTGGCCCAAGTGTGAGTACACCTCCTTAGTGAACTTTTTCGATCCCTTTAAAGGTGTGTTTGGTTGGGAGGGTGTTGAAACTATAAATGTAGTTGCAACATTATGCTAATCCTAATAGTCATTTTTGTTCCATCATTTACGTAATTGCACTTATTAGCTCCTAATAAACTAATTAATCCAGTAGCATCGTCTAATGATGCTATTTTTTCCGTTGTAGTACATGCTTTGGCCTCTAGCCTCGGCGCCAACGTATACAACACATGCTGTCCTTCCCGTCCTTCTGCCAAAATCATGGGCAATCCAGTCGCTCTGACACCTTCTCTAACCTTTTCCACTGGTGAAAATCCCCCAATAAACAACCAGCCCTAGGGGTGGATACAGTTCGGATATGATACCATATCTGTATTCACTTGCCAATTACGGATATGGATATGGATACAAATATATCTCGGTATTAAAAATTCATATTCATATCTGCTAAAGTCAGATGCAGATATACATGCGGATACATATGCAGAGACAAAATTGGATATGAAAAAGCTAGATAATATTGAAAAACATATACTTCATATAATATAAGAGAGTTCACTAATATGTTTGTCATTTCTAAAAAATCATCGGAATTAAACTCAACTCTATTAATATAAAGATTAAAACTAAGGAAAAATGCTCCTAGCCCTCAAAATAAAAAAGCAAATATGCCCCCACCCCCCAAGACTAAGTCAACTTCCCCAAAATCCACACTTTTATGCTCCTAACCCCTAAAATTTGGTGCCATGTCACCAGATAACTCAAAAAAAGAAAGGGAAAAAAAACCCATAATGCCCTTTCCCTCTCATCTCTTTCTTCTCCCCTTTCCCTCTTCTTCTCTCATTTCTTTCTTCTCATCTTCCCTCCTCCTCCTCCTCCTCCTCCTCCTCCTCCTCCTCCTCCTCCTCCTCCTCCTCCTCCTCCTCCTCCTCCTCCTCCTCCTCCTCCTCCTCCTCCTCCTCCTCCTCCTCCTCCTCCTCCTCCTCCTCCTCCTCCTCCTCCTCCTCCTCCTCCTCCTCCTCCTCCTCCTCCTCCTCCTCCTCCTCCTCCTCCTCCTCCTCCTCCTCCTCCTCCTCCTCCTCCTCCTCCTCCTCCTCCTCCTCCTCCTCCTCCTCCTCCTCCTCCTCCTCCTCCTCCTCCTCCTCCTCCTCCTCCTCCTCCTCCTCCTCCTCCTCCTCCTCCTCCTCCTCCTCCTCCTCCTCCTCCTCCTCCTCCTCCTCCTCCTCCTCCTCCTCCTCCTCCTCCTCCTCCTCCTCCTCCTCCTCCTCCTCCTCCTCCTCCTCCTCCTCCTCCTCCTCCTCCTCCTCCTCCTCCTCCTCCTCCTCCTCCTCCTCCTCCTCCTCCTCCTCCTCCTCCTCCTCCTCCTCCTCCTCCTCCTCCTCCTCCTCCTCCTCCTCCTCCTCCTCCTCCTCCTCCTCCTCCTCCTCCTCCTCCTCCTCCTCCTCCTCCTCCTCCTCCTCCTCCTCCTCCTCCTCCTCCTCCTCCTCCTCCTCCTCCTCCTCCTCCTCCTCCTCCTCCTCCTCCTCCTCCTCCTCCTCCTCCTCCTCCTCCTCCTCCTCCTCCTCCTCCTCCTCCTCCTCCTCCTCCTCCTCCTCCTCCTCCTCCTCCTCCTCCTCCTCCTCCTCCTCCTCCTCCTCCTCCTCCTCCTCCTCCTCCTCCTCCTCCTCCTCCTCCTCCTCCTCCTCCTCCTCCTCCTCCTCCTCCTCCTCCTCCTCCTCCTCCTCCTCCTCCTCCTCCTCCTCCTCCTCCTCCTCCTCCTCCTCCTCCTCCTCCTCCTCCTCCTCCTCCTCCTCCTCCTCCTCCTCCTCCTCCTCCTCCTCCTCCTCCTCCTCCTCCTCCTCCTCCTCCTCCTCCTCCTCCTCCTCCTCCTCCTCCTCCTCCTCCTCCTCCTCCTCCTCCTCCTCCTCCTCCTCCTCCTCCTCCTCCTCCTCCTCCTCCTCCTCCTCCTCCTCCTCCTCCTCCTCCTCCTCCTCCTCCTCCTCCTCCTCCTCCTCCTCCTCCTCCTCCTCCTCCTCCTCCTCCTCCTCCTCCTCCTCCTCCTCCTCCTCCTCCTCCTCCTCCTCCTCCTCCTCCTCCTCCTCCTCCTCCTCCTCCTCCTCCTCCTCCTCCTCCTCCTCCTCCTCCTCCTCCTCCTCCTCCTCCTCCTCCTCCTCCTCCTCCTCCTCCTCCTCCTCCTCCTCCTCCTCCTCCTCCTCCTCCTCCTCCTCCTCCTCCTCCTCCTCCTCCTCCTCCTCCTCCTCCTCCTCCTCCTCCTCCTCCTCCTCCTCCTCCTCCTCCTCCTCCTCCTCCTCCTCCTCCTCCTCCTCCTCCTCCTCCTCCTCCTCCTCCTCCTCCTCCTCCTCCTCCTCCTCCTCCTCCTCCTCCTCCTCCTCCTCCTCCTCCTCCTCCTCCTCCTCCTCCTCCTCCTCCTCCTCCTCCTCCTCCTCCTCCTCCTCCTCCTCCTCCTCCTCCTCCTCCTCCTCCTCCTCCTCCTCCTCCTCCTCCTCCTCCTCCTCCTCCTCCTCCTCCTCCTCCTCCTCCTCCTCCTCCTCCTCCTCCTCCTCCTCCTCCTCCTCCTCCTCCTCCTCCTCCTCCTCCTCCTCCTCCTCCTCCTCCTCCTCCTCCTCCTCCTCCTCCTCCTCCTCCTCCTCCTCCTCCTCCTCCTCCTCCTCCTCCTCCTCCTCCTCCTCCTCCTCCTCCTCCTCCTCCTCCTCCTCCTCCTCCTCCTCCTCCTCCTCCTCCTCCTCCTCCTCCTCCTCCTCCTCCTCCTCCTCCTCCTCCTCCTCCTCCTCCTCCTCCTCAACTTTGTTGTCACTTGTTAAGCTTATGCGTTAGTTGTTAAGCTTATGTCTTTGTTGTTAAGCTTTTTCGTCAATTGTTCAGTATAGCCATTGGTTGTTAAGCTTATCTAGTTAATTGTTAAGCTTAACAATCAACACATAAACTTAACAATTAACGAATAAGTCGTGTCGTAGCCGTCCCCATACCCTAGTTTTGAGAGATAAGAGGGAGAAGAAAGGAAATTGTGAGGAAGAGTTTGAGGGCGGTGGGGATGGTGGGCCTAGGCGGAAGAGATAAGGGAAGTGATGAGGTAGGAGGGGTGGTGGGGCCCATGTAGAAGAAGAAGTTGAGACAGGATTTACCAGAGTAGGAGAGATGAGAGAGGGCATAGGGAATGGGATACAGAGATTTGAAGCCGAAGGAGGAGGGAAGGGAGATAGGATGAAGGATGGTGGGAAAGGAAGAATGGAGGAGGAAGAGGGAACAGAAGGAAGATAGAGGGGGTGGATGTAAAATTTTCACGAGTTTACATGCAAATATTTAAATGTCCTAGAATGACAAAGGATCTGCCCCTAGTATTGGGAGCTGGCATGTTGCTCGTCCAGACTCCTGAGACTCCAATGGTTGGAGAGTATGCACTGATAAGAAAACATGTTGGAGGAGGAGGGTTGACTCCTGACTAGAGCTCCTTTGACGCTCAAGTCAATGGTTTACAGATGAAAGAGTTTACTGTAAAAGCTTAGAACTTAGTTAGTATCTGAATGAGTGAATTAGTTCTCATATCTCTCTCTGATTGGAGAGCTTTAGATATATTTCTATTAGCTTCGCTAATTTGGAGGGAAAATCCTCTAGCTTCACAGAAAAGAACTCCGCTACTTGAATGGGTTGTGATGAGCCCGACCGCGACATCAACAAAAGAGGTAGCCCCTTCTCACCAGAGAGAGTGAGGTGAGGACGATCACTATGACACATAGGATGTCAGTTGTCTTGTTAAGCATGCGTTAGTTGTTAAGCTTATCGTTAGTTGTTAAGCTTATCGTTAGTTGTTAAGCTTATCGTTAGTTGTTAAGCTTATCGTTAGTTGTTAAGCTTATCGTTAGTTGTTAAGCTTATCGTTAGTTGTTAAGCTTATCGTTAGTTGTTAAGCTTATCGTTAGTTGTTAAGCTTATCGTTAGTTGTTAAGCTTATCGTTAGTTGTTAAGCTTATCGTTAGTTGTTAAGCTTATCGTTAGTTGTTAAGCTTATCGTTAGTTGTTAAGCTTATCGTTAGTTGTTAAGCTTATCGTTAGTTGTTAAGCTTATCGTTAGTTGTTAAGCTTATCGTTAGTTGTTAAGCTTATCGTTAGTTGTTAAGCTTATCGTTAGTTGTTAAGCTTATCGTTAGTTGTTAAGCTTATCGTTAGTTGTTAAGCTTATCGTTAGTTGTTAAGCTTATCGTTAGTTGTTAAGCTTATCGTTAGTTGTTAAGCTTATCGTTAGTTGTTAAGCTTATCGTTAGTTGTTAAGCTTATCGTTAGTTGTTAAGCTTATCGTTAGTTGTTAAGCTTATCGTTAGTTGTTAAGCTTATCGTTAGTTGTTAAGCTTATCGTTAGTTGTTAAGCTTATCTAGTTAATTGTTAAGCAACAATCAACACATAAACTTAACAATAATTCTAATTAATTGTTAAGCAACAATCAACACATAAACTTAACAATAATTCTAATTAATTGTTAAGCAACAATCAACACATAAACTTAACAATAATTCTAATTAATTGTTAAGCAACAATCAACGGACCCTCATCTCCAACTTCGAAAAGACCAAACTATCCCCCATTAGGAGTGACGTTTTCTTTATCATTTGTGGACCACAGCATATATTAAAACTAGGGTGCACCCCTCGTGTGAGGGCCTAACGCCCGTGGTCCCCGTCTCTATTAGGGCTGGGCCTTCTCTTGTAAATCCCAAAAGGATTCGACGGGAATAATAAATGATTTATTATCTCGTGGCAGAATTAGGCCTGCGTCGGTCTTGTCTTTAGAGTAGGAGATAGGGCTTAGGGGTACTGATAGGAGGGCCCGAGATTAGGTCATCGATCCAACTGTATCCCTATTCAGCGTGCCATGGATCTGTGCTCGGATGATTGGATTGGCAAAGTGATGCAAATGGGCCCAAGCCCACGAGGTAAGTTGGTTTAGGATCTAGGTTATTGGGCCCTACGAAGGCTAAAAGTTCAAACTATACTGTAGGGGATCGTCTGTTGCATGTTAATGATAGCATATGTAGGGGTACAAATGGTGTGGCCACAGAAGATTTAGGGGGTTGCCGTACTTTAAAGATCGCATGTGTGTCAACATACAACAACAAAACATAAATGATTTACATGCTGAGATGAGTTTAATTGAGGTTGTGAAAGGAAATGAGAGGCAGTGGTGTATCTAGAAAATTTTCCTTTTGGGAGGAGAGGGGAGAGGGTAGGAAACAAGTATCTATTTACCTAGAAATATAAATATAATATTATAAAATTGTAGTATGTAATGGGAATGCGCTTAGTACACTTTAATTGATAAAAATTTAAATGGATTTTTACTTCCAATGGGATAATTCAAATTGTCACTAATTTATTTAGAGTTTTTAGATAGCATGAGCTTTGGGGTGCACTTTAAAATTTTTTTTTTTTGAGGGTGGATGTAAAATTTTCACGAGTTTACATGCAAATATTTAAATGTCCTAGAATGACAAAGGATCTGCCCCTAGTATTGGGAGCTGGCATGTTGCTCGTCCAGACTCCTGAGACTCCAATGGTTGGAGAGTATGCACTGATAAGAAAACATGTTGGAGGAGGAGGGTTGACTCCTGACTAGAGCTCCTTTGACGCTCAAGTCAATGGTTTACAGATGAAAGAGTTTACTGTAAAAGCTTAGAACTTAGTTAGTATCTGAATGAGTGAATTAGTTCTCATATCTCTCTCTGATTGGAGAGCTTTAGATATATTTCTATTAGCTTCGCTAATTTGGAGGGAAAATCCTCTAGCTTCACAGAAAAGAACTCCGCTACTTGAATGGGTTGTGATGAGCCCGACCGCGACATCAACAAAAGAGGTAGCCCCATGCTTGCCTTCTCACCAGAGAGAGTGAGGTGAGGACGATCACTATGACACATAGGATGTCAGTTGTCTTGTTAAGATGTGGTTGGAGGTGTTCATTTGGATGATAGCACTGCAAAGGTAAGAAATGAGAGGCCTTGGCCTTTTGCATGGACTTTTCTACTAGTGTACTAACAAATCAATCGGATCTAATGCTTATGCTTATCATATCATATATGTTTACTAGTCGTTGATACGAATGTGAATTAAGACATGATGAGATGTGGAAAATCCATAATCCATATTTGTCAAATGGAATATGGATAAATATCATGAAAGAGAATAGGTTTTTTCCCCTAGAAATCACCTTAAAAATAAGGTAATTATAGGGAAACCACCTTTCATTTTCAATTTATACATAAATCACCGTTAAAGTTGGTTTTATTGCAATCAACCACCTCCCAGTCAAATTCTTCACTTAAAACCCAAAATTACCTTTAAAAACTCGCATTCAATGTACATGGCTCATTTTTTTAGTATTTGAGTTTTGTTAGGATACAACTCACGTGCCTTGAACTTGAATTTTGTTAAGCTTATTTTTGATTTTTTAGTGAAATTTGACTAAGAGGTGGTTGATTGCAATAAAAATCAACTTTAAAGATGGTTTATGTATAAATTAAAATGAAAGGTGGTTTTCATATAATTACTCTATTATTAAGATGGTTTCTAATAAAAACCCAAAAGAATAATATATATGTATATAAAGAGGATAGGAGAGAAACAAATAAGACCAGTGAGTATAAAAGTTAAAGTTCTACCTGGTAAAAAAATCATATAAAGGGCATCGTAAAGGAAATCAAATAGAGATAAAGGAGAAACTTACATGTATCGTATTAATTTCTGTATTTAAAATTGATAATGGTCATGTATCCACTTTCTTATTACTTCTGGCATGCTTTACTATTCACTGTATCCTCTGGGACTATTATCAAAATCGTTTATTGCGTGTTGCTGACATCATGACATGTTCAAAGCCTCAATAACTGTTAAAAGTAGCTTTGCCTACAACGTTTAATTAAGTCCATCTTTTGGACTCACTTTCTCTCTCCAAAAAAAAAAAAAAAAGGAGCTACATGTAACTCCAGTTGTACCAATAATGACCGTCTCCATTTAGCTATCGAAATTACTAACAAAGATATCAAATTAGCTAGCTAGCTCAAGCACAAGAGTTAAGGATGTTTTTTAAGACATTGCTAATTTGGCTGAACATGACTTCAACGATTACAAATATCAAAACTTCAACAACAAAAAGAGGGCTAAAAATTCATTTTCACTATTCCTTATCCACTTGAAAATCAAGAGAAAGAATAAGTTGGCACTTCCCATTAGTTGATTTGACTCCAATTCTAGAAAACTCATTTTAGAAGGGTTTTGTTTTCCCTCAAGGAAATAGCTTGAAAATCATTTCTGGAGGTTTCTTCACCCAATTTCCTTTTCTTGGGTTTCTGGAAATTTAACCAAACAGCCCTAAACTCCCATTGATCAAATGTTTTGTCCGACGATGGCAAATCACATGAGTTTTCAATTCTGTATGAAAATAAAATTATCAATATGGAACAATAAACAGGAAGAACCTCCTACGAACTGTAGTTTGTAGATAAAATTCACACTTGCATCCAATAAAAATTATCATACTTATCGAACAGAGAATATATACACAAACAAAATTCAAATTGCCAAAATGTCATCAATCTATTCTCTGGCCTACGTTCAATTTTCCTGGGGATGCTTTCCCCATGAACTTTATCCACGCAAACTCCCCAATCCTCTCCCCTCCCAGTCCTAAGGAATCATCGTCTGATGATGATTCCGTCTCTTTAATCATGATATCTACAGATTTCATACCTTTTGCAGGTCCATCGACTGCTTTAATGCTACCTTCATATGAAATAAACTGGAGCACTTCAAATTGATTATTATCTTCTTTACTTGAAACCAATGCAATTCCATCAGCTGGACCATTTTGAAGGGGAATGGAAGATGTGTAGATGAGAAACCCCGAACCAGCATCACTGACCGTAAATGATTTTTCATCTGACAAGGGTAATGATCTGTATGTTCTTCCATTGGCTCCATTGTACAGTATAAGTTTCAGCGTAGATGCCTCTATAGAGGATCTTGCTATGATTTCAACAAACTGCAACAATTGAGATAGGATAAGAAATGAGTGCTTTAGTAGAAGATTAGATGTTGCTATTATCAAGGATAAATGAGAGAGGATTTAGGAGAATTTGGCCATGTACAACGGAGGCCGGTAAATGCACCAATTAGGAGAATTATTGGTAAAGATGCAAAGAGGACGAGAGGTAGACCTAGAAGAACTTGGTTAAAAACAATTAAGAAGGATATGAAAATAGTTAACAGATAGCAAATTCTTTTCTACAGTCTATAAAAGAACAGTTTGGTTGTAGTAATTATACCTCATTTCTATCTTTTCCTTTGTTGTTGTAATGAAACTCATTTATCCAAGCTTTCAAGGAGGGGCTGTATGTTTCAGGAATACTCGGGAGGGGATGCCTCCAAATGTGAAGAGCATATTCAGGATGGTCAACAAAGGGATTTCTGTTGTGCTGGTAGAACCTGCATATTCTGTCATTTCTCAGCTGCTCAGCTCTTGAAGGTGGATCGAGCTCATTCCATTGCAGTAAAGCTGAGAGGAGGCCCATTTCTCTTCGCTCTGTACAAATGAAAGGCAAACAGCAATTAATATTTTGAGTTTAGTTTGCTTGACATAGTATAGGCCACCCACATACAAACATTAGCATGAGAAGGCACCACTAATGAGTATGTAAATAGTACAAGTGATAAATTATTTCCGATCAAGGTTTGAGATTCAGGTTTAGATCAAGTACAGTGCTGATATAAAAATAAATATTTCAGTTGTTTTCTCTGTTTTACGAGAGTAGCCAAAAATAAATCAATCAAGTAACAAAAAGAAGCATGTTTTGATGAGTGGGTCGGATTGAAACCTTACAAGAAGGAATTTACTGGGTAAGGTGGATTATAGTGTTCATTCGGTTGGTAAATGTTTTGACAGAGATGTACTGTCTGCAGCTACCTTTGGGTTATTAATTGTAGGTTTTATCTTTTGTTGAGGGGTTGGATCATATGCGAGTTTTTATGTATGGTTGTCTCTGCTCCTCATTGTAACTGTTCTATTTTATCTTTTTAATGGAACGCTGGGAGGGCTTACGCCTCACAGTTTCTTAAAAAAAAGAAAAAAAAATAAAAAAAAGAAGGATAATAATGATACTGTGACTAATGGGAAGGGTATTTATGTATTACAAATATCAACTTTCAATCTGACTGATGAAATACAAATTATACAATTCCCTACATGCGCTATGTGCTAAATTGACACCAATGTGGATGATATTTCAGATGAAGGCAGGGTTTCAGTTCAACCAAGACAAGAACCTGAGCTTGATCCAGGATTTTCTAAATATATCAAGCAAACTATAGGCACATAAGTTCTATCCAAATATACTTGCATTTCACTATAAAGGAAGACACTTTAGGTGTTACAATATAGTAAGATACACCATTTTCTTCCCTTGTTACAGTTGTTAGCCTTTCAGTGACATACTACATAAATTTAATAATAAAAATCAGATGTGGTTTGTTATTCTTAGGATAATGAATACATTTCACTTTATCTCGCATTATTGAACAAATTTTCTGTTGCTTCTTGGTCAGTAGCAATGTAAAACTTGCCAAACCATGATTTTCCAACAGTGAGTGCTACATAAATCAGACATCATAAAATACAAAGAGCAAAACTCTGTCTTAGATGAGAAATATTGACTCTTCCTGTAGCTAATATCAGATTTTCCCCCCCTTTAATTAAATTAATAGACATAAAGTGAAAGTGGAAGCCATATTGCAAGGTGTTACCCACCATTGTTGCTAAGAAATAAACATGACATGAAGTTCCAAAAAGAATAATCAAATTGTTTTCCCCCTCCTCTTTCTTATCTAATTTCATATTCATGAAATAGTCTTCAAGTTCAAGATATCCCTCTAGGGTAACAACTTCGATTATCTCATGACATTATCGTCTTACCGATGCTTGGTGAATCAGAAAGTTGCAGATATGGGCTTCCACCAGGCTGAAGGAATCCATAACATACAGCCATATATAGTACAGACCTTGCTATATCCCCTCGTACCTGCAGTGATAAACCACACACCCTTAAGAGTTAAGAGTATCAATAAAATATAAAATATATTCTAATAGGCGCAACATGCTGAATGTATTACCTATGGTCTTTTGATGAGGAAAAGACAAATATACGACTGTATATACGTGAAGTGTATGGTGCTAAATATAAAGGATATGTAGACTAAATTAACAAATCTACACAGATAAAGCTAGGATATTGCCCGCATATAAATGGTAGACCCATTTATAAAACTTAATTATATGCAAAAATCCTGCCCTCCAACTTTGCAATAAAATACTATAGGTGTAGTAATGATCACCATATGAGCAATATGATATGATTTTGCAACAAATACTTGGCAATTATCCATATTTAATGAGGAAAGCAAACTAAAACATCATAAGAAGGAAGGCAAACCTGTAAGGGTGGAGCCCATCTTTGTTTGTCTGTTTCAGTGTCAAGCGCAGCTTCCTGGTTTGCTGGTCTCAAACAGTGAGTTGATATATCATTACATTCTCCATAATACTTATTTCCTCTTGCTGAATTCACTGAAAAGAAAGTTCTGCAATTTTCAATACATATGTACAGACATTAGCGAACATTTGACAACCACCAAGAAAAAAGACCAGGCTTCAAACAAGCTTATTGCAATGAGATAGTACACAGTACTTTTGTGATCAATATGAATATATATACTATCCCAAATTTGCTAATTCCGATAATCAGTCATTTAATTAAACATAGATTTATGGAGTCCGTGTGCTGATTTGTAAAGGACTATTCATATCAGAGGTGCATTTGTAGAAGCTTAAGGCATTGGGTTATTTGGCTACTAAAATTAGGATCCAATCAATATGGTAGTGTTTGATCTGAATCCAATATCAATGAGTTCCAATGATGCAACTTGGGATCAGACCATAAGAAATTATCGCAGACAACTTCACCCTAACTTGAAAAAAGAAAGAATTAGAAGAGTGCTTAGTGACTACAACAGAAAGTGAAAAGAGAAAAAAAAAAAGAGAGAACAAAAAGAAAAGTGATGCACCACAGAGAGAAGAAAAAGAAAGAACAACGAAGAATATCCACTGAGGGTCAATTTCAGGGCTAACAATATTTACGTCGTTATCAGGAGACATGAAGAGATACTCTAGAACTTGATAGGTATCGAGTTGGATCTAAACCTAATTACGATTAACACAGGAAATGTTTCTGATTGATTATAATAGATTTTCTTGATTTCTTATTTAAACTCTATTGTTATAAATCCAACTGAAGTGAAATATTTACTTGGATCTCTCAGGAGATAAACAATTGATTGACTGGAACTCTATAATCACTGTAACCATTGTATTATTGAAATATTAACACATCCAAGGAGTCAAACATAATCAACATAGGAATTACCATGTATAAGATATATTAATCAGGTTATTACAATGTATAAGATATATTAATCAGGTTTAAGATTTTAAAACAGGAGAGTTGGAGAAATCAAACATAATCAACATCTAGCTATGAGAATTATGTAGACATTCAACATGCTTATAGCATCTCCATAGGGATTACCATATCATATTCTGCAACAGGTAAAACAGATATCTTACCATTTATATCTGCAGGACGTAGGTTATGTAAATCGGTTAAGGATGGACCGTCCATTAGGCCATATGAACGAGGCCATAAATGTTCTCCTGCAGGAAAATGATTAAGAGAGTGACTGGTGGGGTAAAGAACATTTTAACTTGGTTAATATTGACAACAATAGGTCATATTTACTCCCTCCACACACAAACAAACACATATAGAGGGAAGAACGTATTGACCAAGTTTGTAGACTGTAGTAAACATGGTCTTGTAAGATTTTTATGGATAGTATTTAAAATCATTCATGTATAAAATATAAGGCTTGGTATCTGAAATAGAATACTATATTCTGTAAGTTTGTGGTTATTTTCGACTAAAGATATCCAAGCTTTTCACGTTGCAGTTATGAACAATGCTGCAGTGTTATTAGCAACTCATCTGATATAAATTAAATATGTTTAGTATGGACTATTTGTGATCCGCACCTAATATATTTTGTGGGTGCTTATCTGAAAGGAAACTAGGAACAAATAAATTTAGATAGTTAATAATACTGTGCATACTGCGAGATTTCTTATACTATTATAAAAGTGTGTTGGATGTTAAAATATTTTCTTCCGAAAATGCCCTCCAAAACACATACGTGCATCCATAAAATACATACATGCATACATAAAACACATATATTCATAAATAAACCATACCCCTTCAAATCAAACACATACATATATATACATACATACATAAACTATACTCTTTCAAATTCTTCTCATAACCTCCAATCTTATTAAATCACATTAATTAAAGGTTTCATATTATAATATAACTATTCTTTACTATAGTTATATTTATAAACTATAGTATAACTATTATATATTATAGTTAGATGTATCTATTTTGTATTATACTTTAGATATTAGTAAACTTTATAATCATATTTTGTAACATGATGTTTGGGTATACATTGATTGTTACATAATGCTATTCAAACAGTGAACCAAATAGTGGTAAATACTAATTCATGATAGACTTTAATTATTCATGTTATGTATACTCACATAACATGAATAATTGCACGTTCTTATTAATAGTCCTATAAATATTATTTACTATGTTTCTTGTACTTAAATTCATTATAACCCCTAACCCCCACTCACTAATAATACCTATCAATCCATTTGGATTCCTATCATCACCCCTCAACCCTCAATTAAATCAATTAATTATGTTGTTATAACCCCCATTAACAATAATAATATATATTAAAGAAAACAAACTCTTCCAACAAATAACCCATCATTCAACACCAAAAAAAGAATTCACTCCTCTTTCTTCCTAGACCACCTGTCTCACTGACCATAGTCGCCGCCATCTCCGGAATGCTACTACACACGATTTTCACGATTTTTGTATGCTTCTCAAAGCTTATAAGATCATTTGGTGAGCTAACCTTCTCTTTGTTTATTTTGGGTAAACCTTAGACATTTTTTATTTAATTTTTGAATATATGTAGAGAAGAGGAAGCAAGTGGCAATCAAGAAGATAGGAAATACTTTTAATAATAAGATCAACACTAAGAGGACATTGAGAAAGCACTAGAGCTTGAGTCAGAAGGCCATGAAAGATGCAAATGATTTTGGAGAAGAGGGAGATTGAAGGTGAGAAAAAGGTAAGAAAAGTTTATGATTTGAAAGTTTGAAAGTTTCTTATGTTCGTTTTTTTTCTATAAAAAAATCATTTTGCTACATATAGTAGTATTTTGCAACTTGAGCAGTTTAACGTAGATGCATCATAATAATCACTCTTTATTTAGTATATCATTCCATCTTTTGCTCATTAATTTATTTTCTCCTTATTTTGTTTATCAAGGGACATGCTATATGCTTCAATGGACACAACCGACACTCCAGTCAAATGGGTCTTTCTGAGCTCATTAAGCATCTACGGATCATGAAAAAGGCCTAAAACAGGATGAGAAGCAACCACTACCGCAAAGTCAAAGTAACTGAATTACAGAATCTTGCATACATACGCGGATAATATTGTTTGTAAAATAAGAACAAATCATACATGATTCAAGAATAAGGTCCTTTATGTTCTGCAATGCTGATTTTAGTATTTTCTCACTTTTCTTAAAAACTATATCTTTAATCAAACTATGTTATGCAAGTTTGATTCTCTATTATCTTCTAAGATGGAAATCGGATATTTAATCAAACCCATCATACTTTATTCTCTCCTTTCTCTCACATTTTCTCCAACAAGATAGATTTGATTTTTCTCTTAAATAGAATTGGAGTTCTTTTTCTATTTATTTTGATTTTTTCGATGAATGATATATGGTTTTCAAAATAAGTTACTACATTTGATTGCCAACGCCAATTGTTTTATTGTCAAAGGAATGCTTTTAATGTATTTGTACTTTAAGCATTTGAGCGTTAAAACCCTTGAAATATGATTTTTGGATGGAAAAAACATGAATTCTTGTGGAATTCAAACATTACAAGTCATAGATTTAAACATTTTTTTGATTTTGAACTATATATATAGATAAAAAGATGTTTTCGAACCAATTTGAACATCAAATGTTTGCTTTAAAATCATTTTGCGAAATCAAGCTCTCTCTTATGCATGCAAATACATATATAAAAAGAGAGAATCTTCAATTTTCTAAAGAACCAAATTCAAGTTGGTGGCAATTTGCGATTTTTATAAATGTCCTCATAATTTGAAAATTTTGAGAAATACACAAAATGCTTTGAGAAATCGCTTTGAGAAAAGTACATAGAACTTTGAAATTTATAGAAATACCCAAAAGCTTCCATACATTTCATATTTTAAAGAAAAGCTCACCGAACTTGCTAAAAGCCCAAAATTTTTGAAGCGCAAATTTTTAAAAAGTAGAACTTAAATACACATATTAGTCTAAATTTGTATAATTATACTTTATAAAAGTATATTTACCCTTCATAATTGTATAATTACTATAGCAAATTTCCATATAAAACCCTCAAAATCGTAAAATTTCTAAATAGAATTATGTTCTTTGAGTTTTACAAATAGAATCACATCTTTTAGGTATTCCAAAAGTTTTAGAAAAACCAGTTATTTTCATATAGTTATTATTATTTGCACCATTATTATTGCACCATTATTATTCATATTATACTATTATAAGCGTAAATTGGGGTGTTAAAATATTTATACCTCAAATACCCCAATCTACTCAAAATACCCTTATTGCCTCCAATCACCGTCAAATTTATTCAATTCATTCTATTTACACTATTATTATTATTGCAATAAAGATAAAAGTAATATTAATAATTAAATATAATATTACTAATTTTATTATATTTTTAATGAAAAATAGTATAAGGTATTAAAATGTTATATCATAAATATATAACACTATTATATAGGACAATAAAATTATAAGTAATATTTATAAATTATTCTTAGAAATCTAACATTTAATATTTCTCATAAGCAATAGCTAAAATTTATATTGTAACTCACATAAAAAAGTTTAAACATAAATAAGTGCATACACATGCAAAGCACGTGCACTATACTAGTACTGATAAATGTGGTTCGACATTAAAAAAAATCACTTTTAAAATAAGATAGAAATTCACTACCAACAATGTGTTACCATACCGAACTTAAAATCAAGTAAAGATTATCTGGAGATGGATCAAGGTGGTTTTGGTGCTTGATGGTCAGAACCTGGTCTCATGGGGGTGCCAAGCACCCAGCTATCTATGCTAACCCTTAAAAATCTAAAGCTACCTTTCTTTTTTCGTTCTGAACCAAACCATTTCAAGTAATCTATTGGATTAATCATGATGAGTTAAACCTAACAAAGCTAACACAAGTTGAGGTCCTAGACACTCCTTATCAAGAGATATATTAATGAATGTCTTTTTATCTGAAATAGAAACACTATTTTCAATAGATTTGTGATTGTGATGTTTCCACTACACATATCCAACCTTTTCTCTTGAGGTTATGTGAAGAATGCATGTGATATTAGGGGTAACAAGTTTATCTCTCAGATACAAACTGTATATACTTCTCAATCAAACACATGCAACACATATTTATAAATGTAATGTCAAAATTCCTCCAAATAGTCTAGTTTTTAGCTTATAGAATAGACTATTACGTGATCAACTATAGTTTGTGGGGTGCTTATTTGAAAGGGAAAATAATAAGTATTCCCGCTTGGATAGGGATCTTAACCTAGTGGGATTGAATATTTTTAAGATAGATTTCTCCAATTTGATAAAAAATGATACTCTTAATTTGTAGGATAGAAAATAGAGATCCTCAAGGGTTAAATACAATTCCTTTCAACAGTTAACATTCTTTACTAAATAGTAAATTACGATACTCACTGTTCCATCCCTCTGGTTTTCCTGCCAATTCTTTTGCAACTGCTCTCAGTGAATATATCTCAATCCTGCACACAATAATCCATTCAAATGCCTAAAAACTTGCTGAGAAGAAGGTGCTCGTACAAATGGAAATCCTTAATGAAAGGCTTAAATCTACTGAACTAACAAATAATTGTAGACATTAATTGGCTGGTGCTTACACTTCCGAGGAATCTTCTGGGTGATCAACATCAGCCGCATCAAGAATTTTTAACGCCTCCCAGACCTACATGCCATCAGTCCATACTTCATAATCACAGAAATGGAATTTTTTTTGAGAACTTTAACAAAGATATATATGTGAACTTTTTCAAGGAAATGTAAGACAGCTAGAACAAATTGAACATAGCATCTAGTTGCATTATTCACGAATAATCTATGTGCATCATAATTCTTGAGATGCGGGAACTTAGAGAAATAAAACTATCCACCAATTTATCAATATATCCTGATCAACACTATAAGTAATGTTCCTTTATGCCCAAAGGATTGCACACAAAGCCCACTCACCTCCTTATAAGCCAAGGATTCGTGATCAGAAACCAAGGAACCTAGCTCCTTCATCAACGCAGCTCCTTCTAACGCATCAATGCCCGAATAGTAACCACTAACATCTTGGCACCGGTGATTCAATTTAACCATTGCATTATCAAGAGCATCAGAAACAGGATCA
Source organism: Asparagus setaceus (assembly GCA_012295165.1). Taxonomy (NCBI): domain Eukaryota; kingdom Viridiplantae; phylum Streptophyta; class Magnoliopsida; order Asparagales; family Asparagaceae; genus Asparagus; species Asparagus setaceus. Next base: position 62,547,669 of record CM022705.1, on the reverse strand, counting down.
AGAGATAGAAAACTAGATGACACAAAGATTCCAGAGACAAAGAAATTGAAACAATTCTCGAGCAAAACCCTGCACAGCCAAGTCCACAGTAGTGGGATTAGTGGAGATTTGATGGGTAGAAACAAAATCACAACTTTAGAAGAACCCATTATCCTAAATCTTTAATTAATGAGGAAAAATCATGATTCGAGTCAACTGACCTGAAAAGGGCTTTGGGTTTTTGCTGAGAGGTTTGAAGCTTTTGGCCATGGCGATTTCTGAAGCTACATGGGTTAACCTTGATTGCTCTTTTTTGGCGTGCAGGGATGGAGTTGGAGCTCGTAGTAGAGAAGAAGAAGGTAGTGATGGGGACTGAAGCAAGGGTCATTTCCCCCGCTTCCAGTTTTTGCTGTGTTATCGTCGAGGCGATACATTGGCTACGAGCCTGACGAATCGAATTCTAGACACCCGCTACATCCGATTTGGATTCGGATCCTCTTGATTAGTAGTGAATATTTCATTAACCCTATTTCATTAACCCGCAGTTGGAAACTAAATTACTCCCAAATCTATTAACTGACTATCTATTTCGTTAAAAATTATAATTGAAATTGTAGTTATAGAAATTCGTTGCAGTTTAATGTTACAGTTGCAATCGTTTTCTATTTTTACATGAATTAAACAACCTTTTAATCAAAGTGATATTCACGACTTTTACTATCATAGAAGAATGCGTTTTGGGGAAAAAATCATAGAAAAATATGTACAATTTTAATGGTTTCGCTTTACTTTTATTAAAATATATATTATAATGTTGCATGAAGCTAATTAGAATTACCAAATTTTCATAAAAACCAAAATCATTAAACTTTACACATCTATTTATGATACTTGAGGTAATTGGAGAGCATTTTGATGCTTGAAGAGAAAGAGAGGTGATTCAATCTTTGATTATTAAGCTTCAGCTGGCCAATTGACTTCAAATCTGTTCATTTTTTTTTTTGTCAGTTGTCCGTCACCAATTTAGATGTGCTAATTGACTTCATAACAGAAAGACACAAGCATGTGAGCATTATATAACTAAAGATATAATTGAGACTAATAACCCCTTTTTGTTCAAGATCACACAGGATGATAATATTAGATTCCACCCATTTTTGTTCGGTTGTCAAGGACCTGAGATCTGATGATAATCTGCCTAATTGAGTTGAAATGGAAAGGAGAAATATAACAATCAAATAGCGCATATAGTTAATTTCGTGGGTACCAGTAAAAATCTTAGATGTCTTAGATCATCCAAGTAACCATTATCTATAGTGTTGATTTCTTAGGCTGTATCTATTTGACGAAAAACCATTTCTATTAGAATATTAAAATATAATCATCAACCCTCATCATAACTTCGCAGTTATGTTGTAACTGGTTAGAAGAACTTTAACATGATATCAAAGCAACCCAGGTTTAAATCCTACCGGTCACGAAATTAAATCTGATTTTCTAAAAAATAGCACCGTTGTGTGAGTTCAGGTTTCGGCCCATAAAGAAAAAGAAGCTCAACTTGCAAGGACATATTAGAATATAAAAATATAATCCTCAAACCTCACAAAAATCACTTTAACAATTTCAATGCCGACAATTCTTTACCTGAAACTTTATTATTTTCTTTAGTTGTGCCTCTGCTTCTACTCATTTTTCCTTTGACTGATCTTTTACCCCCTCTTTAGAGCAGATGTAACCCAGCAAAAGTAATATATGTTAGGATTTTTGTTATGAGAATAATGACTAACTATTTGGGTACGATTTGAGTCTTGCATGGATGTGATTTATGAGCAACTCTTCAACATGCCAGACTGTACACGCGTCACTACTTAATTTAAATCAATCAAGCATCCAATCTATATTAACTCATAGCTATCTCACTATCAGCATCTCTCTCACTTCTCATAATTGAATGGTCACTCTTATCATCTTTACAGGAGAATTGGAGATCAGGACTACATGAAAACAAGGCTATGGTCTCTATGAATCTAGCATGACATTTCTCCATTTTTACAGCCCATCACCTATTTTTCTACCGTTTAAGTCATACTCAAAGCCCAAGTCTCAAGCAGACAGCCCACCATTGTTAGAAAAGTCCAGGATACCAAACACTGATAATGCTACTGCCAGGTGTATAGCACTCGTTCTTAATTGTCATTACCTTCAGTTTTCAGATATAAATAGGCTTTAGTAGGAACCTAAATGATGCAAATTATTTCAAAATATTTCCAATGTCTTCCTCTTTAGAATTCGTGGCGATATTTAATCTGTTACTTGCTTCTTATTTGCTTAGTGTTGTGCATTGTGGCAATTTCTATGATGATATAGAAATCCAATGGGGTGGTGACCATGGCAAGATTTTTGACAATGGCAAGCTCCTCTCGTTGTCTCTTGATAAATATTCTGGCTCTGGATTTCAATCTAAGAATGAGTATCTCTTTGGAAGGCTTGATATACAAATGAAACTTGTTCCTGGAAATTCTGCTGGCACTGTCACTACCTTTTATGTAAGTCCATAAATTGAAAAATAACCAATCAGAGTATTGTGACTAATGCTAACTGTATTATAAATTTTAAATTATTTTCATACGACAAGACTTAAACATCTCTCAAATCAGAGATGCATGGGCCTAATTGTAATTCATAAGCTAAGGACCATACACTTCACATCTTGTAGCGTCAAAGTAGCATGAGATAAGTAGTTTTGGCTAACATTCCGCAAATATTATCAATCAAAAAGTGATGCCTTAGATTTGATTTATTATTATTATTACTATTTTTTTGGGGCATGCAGTTGTCATCAGATGGGCCAGCCACGGATCCAAACCATGATGAGATCGACTTTGAGTTCCTTGGTAATCTTACTGGAGAACCATACACCCTCCACACCAATGTGTTTGCCAATGGAAAAGGTGATAAGGAGATGCAGTTTCATCTGTGGTTTGATCCAACTAAGAATTTCCACACCTATTCAATCCTATGGAATCCGCGACATATCATGTAAGATCACAATTCGTTGTACTTTGTTCAGTCAGAACTATAATACCGATAAATCGTGAAACATAGCCTACTAAATGTTTGATTAGGACTCAAAAATTCTACAATGAAGGAATACAAACATTTGTCAGTACTCATGTAAAGTTTCTCAAAAACAGATAAATTTTCTAGTATAATTGGTGACATAAGGGGGTAGAAGCAAACTACATCCTCTATGACACCCTTAATGGACTATTGTTTGTCATATTTCACCTTGTGTATCCTCAAGGTAGTTATGATTAAAATCTAAATCTTAGTTGTTTTAAGAAACATACAAAAGAGATGAAAACAAAATATTCTCTCTCTCTATTACTTTTTATGTTAAAACTATATAAATTATGATATGATAATTATTATTCTTTACTGGGTTAATTGCACATAGCTCATGTCATGTAACCAACTGCTTTGAATGGACTACCCCTGTAGTTTCATTATTGCAAATAGGCCCTGACCTCCATTTTTTTGCTTCCTTTATCCTTATAGTGGAATTTCCCTGGATGAAACTAGTGAGTCTATCTGAGAGCCAAAAAACATTTGACAGCTTAAAATTACAATACTAGAGCAGCTTCTATGTACGTAGCCCTTCTTTAATCAGTAAGACCTTTCTTTTATACTGTAATACTTGTACAGCTTCTTGGTGGACAACATACCAATAAGAGACTTCAAGAACCATGAATCAATGGGAGTCCCATTTCCTAAGACTCAACCCATGAGATTATACTCGAGCTTATGGGACGCTGAGGAGTGGGCTACGAGGGGAGGCCTCATCAAGACCGACTGGAGCAAAGCTCCATTCACTGCATACTACCAAAATTTGAATGCTGATGCTTGTGTTTGGTACTCAACCTCTGGTGTTTCTAGTTGTGCTTCTAAAAATCCGATGGATTCAATGGCGAGCAAGAATGCGTGGTTTTATGCAGAAATAGATGATGCTAGTTATCGGAGGATGAGATGGGTGCAGAGGAAGTACATGATCTATAACTACTGCTCTGATGTTAAGAGGTTTCCCCGTGGACGTCCAAGAGAGTGCAGGCTCAGATGAGCGTACTTTTATGGAACATACGTCTTTGTAATAATGCTTTGATGCTGAAGGTTATAGTTATACAAGTCATGCTACTATGCTTATTTAATAAGAGTCTTTTGACTCATTAGAGTGAACTTGTTATAATGTAGTTTTTGCTCTGAGACTTCTATTTGTCAATAAAATTTTTTTAAGTGAAGTTTATTTGTAATATAGAAGTGCACCACAGGCTTAGCATGTGCTTTCTGCACGTGTTGCCGTTGTCATGCATCTCAAAATAAGCTGTGCGTTTTGGGGGCGTGACAAGTTATATGTGTGTGTCTATATATATATATATATATATATATATATATATATATATATATATATATATATATATATATATATATATATATATATATATATATATATATATATATATATATATATATATATATATATATATATATATATATATATAGAGAGAGAGAGAGAGAGAGAGAGCAAATCTCCTATAAACTTACGTTTATGGGAATAGTCATACACCAACTTTTCTATCCATTGATGTTGCATTGGGATCCGTGAAAGATATGAAGCCCATTTTGAGATTTGTGCATCTCTTGATGACACAAATCTAAAGGCAACATCAATGGATAAAAGTTGGTGGACACTCCTCTCTATCAACTTAAGTTTATATATATATATATATATATATATATATATATATATATATATATATATATATATATATATATATATATATATATATATATATATATATATATATTGGACTTTGAGATTTGTGTGCATCTTGATTTCACGGATCTCAAGGCAAGATCAATGGATATAAAAGTTGGTGGACACTCCTCTCTATCAACTTAAGTTTATAGGAGCCTTGCTCTCTCTCTCTCTCTCTCTCTCTCTCTATATATATATATATATATATATATATATATATATATATATATATATATATATATATATATATATATATGAAAATGATAAAATGAGATGGTGAGCTCAAATTCTTATCATGAGCTAGTCCAATAGGTTACTCGAAGCGATGATCGGTGCAGCCCATCGTGATTTGCACTCATTATGATCTATATGTAGAAAAAATTATATTGTTTTGAAATTTTTGACCATTGTTTTAGCTATGTGTAGAAGGGACGGCTATTAAGTACTGAAAAATTAACATATCAAACTAGTTTAATTCATATTCTAGAAGACTCCAAATTATATATATATATATATATATATATATATATATATATATATATATATATATATATATATATATATATATATATATATATATATATATATATATATATATATATATATATATGAGTTACCTGTTGTATTAGTATCATTTACCTCCTGTCATTTTTCTTTGTTAACTTCGTCGGGCTACCATATTTGTTCTTGTATGTTGTAATAAATTCAATAAATATAGAGAGATATCTATCTGTGGAATATCTTATGGTTTTGCATGTTGATTTTGTTTCCTGTCTAAATATCGATATATGTTTATTTTTTATGCAATAGTACCGGTTTTAAAGCCTCTTATTTGTAATTTTTGGGCAATTAAATGCAAGAATTTCAAGTTCCTATACATAATCAAGGTAGAAATATTGTTGGTTATCATGCTCATAAGTGATCAGAAATTTGTGTGCAAACGATAGTTTTAGGCACATTTGTTGAGGGTTATTGATGATGCTATACTTTTCAGTTAAAGTATGAAAGAAAATTTTTCATCCGATCCAGAATATAAAAGACCACATTCTATTTTAAGCATGCTTCCTACCCATTATTGAAAGGCCCTTCTATCACCAAATCCTAACTTCTTGGAGAAGCCTATGGTCTCCATGAATCCACTCAACATTCAATTATCTAGTAAAAGTCTCAAGAACAAAGATTGTGCAAACAAAAATTGATCTTAAATAGAAATATGTATAAATCTTCCTCATCTTCCCTATAGAAATATGAGGGTGTCTTTAATCCAGGTATTTTTTCTATTAGTTTCTTCATTTTCAACCTTTGCCTATGGCCGCAACCTCAACGATGACATTGAAATTCAATGGGGTGATGGTCGCGGCAAGATTTCGTCAAATGGAAAACTCCTTTCTTTATCCCTTGATAAATTCTCCGGCTCTGGCTTCTTTTCAAAGCACAAATATCTCTTTGGGAGACTAGATATGGAGATCAAGCTTGTTCCTGGGAATTCTGCAGGCACTGTCACCACATTTTATGTAAGTTGATAACAAAAAATGCCAACCCAAGAAATTCTTGTTAAAATTTGATCCCCTGACGTATGTTGTTCCATTATGTAGTTATCGTCACAGGGGCCAGCCATGGAGCCTAACCATGATGAGATCGACTTCGAATTTCTTGGAAATTCAAGTGGAAACCCTTACACGTTGCACACAAATGTTTTTGCTCATGGAAAGGGTAACAAGGAGATGCAATTCAACCTGTGGTTCGATCCAACACATGATTTTCACACATATTCGATCCTATGGAATCCAAAACATATCATGTAAGTGCACAGAGTTGCGATTTCTCTCTTTTAATCGCATAAAAATTCCTAACTTGTATTGAGAATTGATAACTATAATATCTATACGCTAGCACGTTTCTATTGGTTGACTGTCCTTTTCATAAATCGAAACCTGAGATACTTTACTCAATATTATCTTTTTTCCCCTTCTGAAATTCACTTTAATGCTATGTTTGGGAGTTCACTAAGGGAAGGAAAGGTAAGGTAAGATAAGGAAAGGAAAGGGAAGGAGGAGGAGGGGAAATATAATATCTTGTTTGGGAGTTTTATAAGAAGAATGGAGGTGAACTTAAATTATGTTGTTTGGGAGTTCTAATTTTGGGAAGGGAAGGGAAGTGAATGAATGTTAGTCATTGATTCATTATGATAAAGGGTCAAGATGTCTCTTTCATTAAGAATATTTACTTTCCTTCCCTTCCCCTCCTCTAACCCCCAATTTGAAGGGGAACAAAATTAAGCAAATTTTTCCTCCCTTTCCCTCCCTTTCCCTTCCTTACCCCTCTTTAAAAAAACTCCCAAACAGAGTAAACTCTCTTTTTCCCTTCCCCTATCCCCCATTACCCTCCACCCAAACATAGTGTAAGTTTACTCGCTCAATAGCATTTGAGCATGGAATTAGTGATCTAATATTATCTTAAACTTTCTTTCATTACATCGAAACTCTGTAGTTTTGAGGATGTTAAAAGATTATACTTTTATACTCTAGCAATCACAATAACAAGAATATGATTTTGTTCTCTAACGTTCTAATGCCTTGATCAGCTTCTTCGTCGACAATATTCCAATAAGAGTTTTCAAGAACCATGAAGCATTAGGAGTTCCATTTCCAAAGAGTCAACCAATGAAGTTATACTCAACGTTATGGAACGGTGAAGATTGGGCGACGCAGGGAGGAAAAGTAAAGACTGATTGGAGTAAAGCGCCATTTACAGCATATTATCGGAACTTTACTGTCAATGCATGTGTTTGGTCCCCAGCTAAGGGTCAATCTAGTTGTCCTTCAAGCAAAAATGAATGGTTTCGCCAAGAGTTGGATGCTGAGAGTTATAGGAAGATGAGATTGCTGCAGGAGAAGTATAGGACATATAACTATTGTAAAGATATGATGCGGTTTCTTGGGGGTACTTCTAGAGAATGCACAGTTAGGGAAAGAGATATCTAAAACCGTGAACTTAGTACAAAAATATTCTGAACAATCTCTGAATTGCCATCTATTTTTCGATCTCTCCATTCTTTTTTGTTTTAGTGATTGTTTTTTAAAATTTGGCTGATAGAAAAGTAAAATATGACCATTAAGTTTCATAAAGATATATAATTAATAATAAGATTACATGATATCAAAATAGCATTAGGAGTATTTGAATTGTATAAAATTATACCTAGCAACTCACTTCACAACTTCATTTTTTGTGCAAGGAAAGAGAATTTAAGATAGTGTCAACGTAACTCAATCTCAAATCTCAGAAGACGTAAATTAAAACGGATTCTAGAAAAATTAATCGTTTTATAGTCCAAACTACAAAAGAGTGCATATTTGTCAACAAGGTTTAGCAACAAACGGGAGAAGTTGTTGCGGAAAATGAGCATGCGTCAATTAAACTCCCAAAGCAAACACCCAATTAAACTCCCTCTACCGGGGGAAAAAAGTTCTGTTTGATTGACATCTTCATGAGTAGTTGATCCTCTCCTCATCTATTCCTCCTAATTTGCAGCATCGCACAATTTCCTCCCATTTATCTCAAAGTACCGTCAAGAAAAATGCGTATTTCACAGTTTCTCTTTTTATTTTTTTTAATTCTTTTAAAAAAATTAGTACTATTTCTGAAATTTTGCGGGAATGATTCGTGGAAGCACTGCTCTTGGACCCCTAGAGAGAGAGAGAGCAATCTGCAGCTTTTTGGTTTCATTTCCATCTGAATTGCGAGCAAAGTATACAAGTTTTCCCTCTTTGTTTGAATTTCTTCTATGTGATTTATATTTTTGATTTCGAGTATACGTTATTTTTCCATTTATATAAAAAGGCTCAAACTAGAAATATATATTTGAATATAAAATTATATGGTGAACCCTAAATACCATTTTCCAAATACAAGACAAACTGTAGCCACACTAAAAGTAGAAGAAAAAGAAAAGAAATCGAAAAGCTGGTACAAGTTAGAAATATTGTCCTTTAAATATATATATTCTTTTTGTTTCTATGTCTTATATCTTTTCATACTTTTTGTTTATGGTATTTCATACATGTCTAACCTATCATTTTACTATAAGTGTAAATTGCAATTCTAAACCTAATTACAACTCTAAACCCTCATGGTAACCTTGAAGTTTTGGTGCATTAAAAGCAATCTTAAGATGTTATTAGAGCAATCTATGTACAAATGCTATTGGATGCACATTTAAAAGCGGTTCTAGAAAAGACGTACCACTGCATAAAATAAATCAATTTTAGATTCATGATAAGTATAGTCAACCTCTTAAGAATGAGAAAGTATCAACTTGTTCCGAGTGCATGACATTAAATGTGCACCAAATGGATGTCAACCGTTAGTTCATTCTAAATCGGGATTCATGCATGGATTCAATGGTTGACTTCCATTTGATGCACATTAAACGCCATGGACCATCCCCACAAGATACTTTCTTCTTAAGAATAATCTTAATAATGAAATAGGATATAGTATCTACTAGACTTGTATGTTTTTTCCATAAAGATGTTAGATCTAGGGATGATTTATACAATAAGGGCCTCTTAATCCACCGGTTGGGAATAATGATAATAATGTAGACTTCTAGTTAATGAGACAAAGAGATCGAGATAGACATAAAAAACTTGGTTGGAAACAATTAGAAAGATATGATAATAATTAATTTAACGAAGGAGATGACCTAAATTAGAATCGAATGAAAGATTAAGATTCATGTACCCGACTCCAAAAATTTGGGATAAAGGCTTTGTTATTGTTGTCATGTTAGATTTATGGATGGTAAAAAACTACTATATAGATGAGAAAACATAAGGATGGAGAGATAAGAATAAACTAAAAATTTGTATGGAGTTTTTTTACTATGATGGAGCAGTAGTGATCAAGCCATGACTCCACTAAATATAACACACCACACCACATATTTTCTTCGTTCTAACTCTTTGAATTGAAAACACGATCATACTTTTATTAAATACAGGATGACAAAGGTTTGTGACAAAGGTCATCCAAATCAATAACAAAACTTACAAGAATTCAAAGCCATAACCACACAAATTAAACAAAAGAACAATTTACACAAATTGAAACGATATTCATGTACAAATTCATCTGCCATAGGCAATCTAGCCTATCTTCATCTGAGCCTGCACTCTCTCGGACGTCCACGAGGGAACCTCTTAATATCAGCACAGTAGTTGTAGACCATGTATTTCCTCTGCACCCATCTCATCCTCCTGTAGTCGTAAGAGTCCAGCTCATGTCTGTACCAATCGCCCTTGCTTGACGATGAAGAAGTTGACCCCATCGGTTTGTCTGCAGAAGAGCAGCTAGATGAGCGACCGCTCCATACACAAGCGTTGGCATTGAAGTTTCTATAGTAGGCTGTGAACGGAGCCTGAGTCCAGTCTGTCTTCACGAGCCCACCCTGGGTAGCCCAGTCATCTGCGTTCCACAAGCTCGAGTAGAGCCTCATTGGTTGGTTCTTTGGGAAGAATAGCCCCCTTGACTCATGATTCTTGAAGTCTCTGATTGGAATATTATCCACCAAGAAACTGAAAAATGCACAAGCAATTATTAGGATTTTTTTCGTAGATTGAATTGATTGAGTGATCGAGCTTAATTAGATAGTTACTTACATAATATGTTGTGGATTCCATAGAATGGAGTAAGTGTGGAAATCCTTTGTTGGGTCGAACCACAAGTGAAACTGCTGCTCTCGGTCCCCTTTCCCCTGAGCAAACACATTGGTGTGCAGAGTATAAGGCTCTCCAGTCACATTCCCAAGGAATTCAAAATCAATCTCGTCATGCGCCGGTCCTTGCGATGATAACTGTAAACAAATACCAAACTAATTAAAAATAATCCTAATTGATAACAAATTGAAAATCCAAGATTTAACTTACATAAAATGTGGTGACTGTGCCTGCAGAATTTCCAGCGACAAGCTTGATCTGGACATCGAGCCTGCCGTAGAGATACTCGTGTGTAGACTCGAAGCCAGAGCCAGAGTACTGGTCCAGAGATAGAGTTAGTAGCTTTCCGTTGTCCAGAATCTTTCCTCGGCCATCGCCCCAACTGATTCTGATGTCATCGGTGAAGCTACCTCCATTGGCAAAGTTTATTAGGAAAGAAGAGGTTACCAGTACCAGAGAAAATGCTAGCATGGGCATAGAAGTAGTAGGAGACATTATTGGAGAATTGGACTACTAATATTAGGTGATTTGAATTTGATGATTTGGGCTCCAATTGAGGGCTATTTATAGACGTGAAGCTAATTGAGAAATAAAGGATTTGAAGGTTGTTATACTCAAGATTGACATGAATGTAGGCTGGCGGCAACTGTTGCCGCGTTGAGTACCTTGATTTCTCCTCTCTCATTATTTTCTTTTATGTATCTTGTGATTATTTTTGGAGAAAAATGTACCTTGTGATTATTGCTCATTAGGTGTTGAAAGGAAATTTGACCAGACTGCTAATGGTTTTTTAGACTTATTCTTGGCCTTGCTCAAAACAGCTGTTTGGTGGGGTGCAACATATTTGCATATGTTTATTAGGCTGGAAGTGGAGCCACTGAAGAAGATTCATATTTTAGCTTAATTTGATTTCTAGTACGAAACACAATTTTATACTAAATAATTGCATAGATGTGCGCCCAAGTTCAGCTAACAGTCAATAATATAGTATTTATTTGGAAATTGGTGGCTAACATAATGATATCAATACAGCTTAAACAACTTTCATGTTTGCACCGATCTTATTATTCAAATGCATGTTCTTGTTTAAAGTGTTTGAGAAATAGATAAATAAATGCTAAGTTTGTTTGCATATTACGTGATTATTGTTCGTCGGGGAGCCTAATTCACAAATAATGTAACCACTGTTTTTTTTTTTCCATACCAAGATATATGAAAGTGTAATAACTGATATTATGGGAATATCATTTGGATTATTCACTAACGTAAGCAAGAAAGTATAATTGAAACTTCATCTATCTTGTCGAAAAATTTGGAATTTCAACCTGCTATGAGTTGGTCCACAAATACTCCGTAAGAATTTTGAATTATCCAATAATTATCAATACTATTGTCCCCAATGGATCGAAGGATGAGAAAAGATGAGTTGGGGAGTTTGGTATCTTAGACTGATTCAAATAGCAGTGGTGCGACCAGGATAGGCCATTTACGTGCTTAAACTTCGAATAATTGTAACTTTTGATCCATGTACCCCATCAAGGTGATCTAGGTGCCTACTAAATGCTCTTTTGGCGTCTCAAAATCCTCCGTTTGGCGCTGTTTTGGAGCTTTGCGCCGTATTTTGAACTATTCAGATTATTCTATTATGAGATTATTGAACTTCTAAGTTTTTCCTATCAACTGAGTTTTGCTACTTCATATTACAATTGAAGAGCTTAAGGAAGTCCCTCGTGAGGGTTCGTTCTTCACACACTTGAATATTCCAATTGATGATGATTAAAACGATAAAGAACTACATGACAATCCAGTTATGAAGCTTGAATTCGTTCAAGGAATGGAAGTGAGCAAGAGCAACTTCATAATTATCATCCAAAGTGAAGCCGTTTGGAGTCCAAAGCATGGCGCAAAGCGCATGAAGATCTTCATTTAGGATCCAATTACAAGGGCATGGTGAAAAGGGTAATGAGATATTCATTCATGATTCAATTACTAGGTGACTATAGGAAGTTGCAAAAAATTCATAAATGGAGATGTACTACAGTACTAGGTTAATTTAGTTGGACTGCAGTTGGTTCAAAAGTATTAACCCTTAGCAGAGTTGTTATTCCAGACATGTATAATCACATGTCAATCTAACTAGTCCTTTATGTAGGGCTAAGTCTCGTTTTCATCTTTCCTAGACTAAGCCCACACATTGAACCGAATGAATGTGAGACACTTCGAAATTGTGATGAGGGTTAATGACTATAATCTTATAGTCTAAAGGTGTGTTTGGCAAACCCTTTAAAACTAGGTTAGGATTGATCCTAGCTGATTTTATCTTAACCATAACACTAGCCTGATGGTATCCTAACTAGGCCGCTGGGAATATTCCAAGGGGAAGAAAGCCTGTCTACGAGTCAAAATTTTGTCGGAAAACAAAAGCTTAATCAGGTCAGTATCAATCCTTTCCTCGTTTTAAAGGGGTTGTAAAACATACCCTAACATGTCTATATTGATTCGGTCCTCGTCACAGGTCAAAACATTGTCTCATGCTTGGTAAATCTTTTTGTTTTTTTAAATGCTTAACTAGCGAGATTTTAACAACCTTTTAAGGTCTGTTTTACTGCACCAAACTTTCGAAGTTGCAAAGAAATGTTTCTGGTTATAATTTTCTGTAACTTATTGCACTTGTTTTTATTATAGTTAAGCTTAGGAATGAAAGGATCATTCAACTTTGACTACATATGGTAGAGAAGTATCTGTTAAATGATAAGGTGAATGTTCACTATTTTATTACCTTCAGGATGACAAGAATCACCCTAATCAATAACATGATTTACATTAGAATTCAATAGCATAACCAAAGAAACAAAGAGAACAATTTAGACAAATCCAAACAATATTCATGTACAAATTCATCATGCCATAGGCAAATCTAGCCTATCTTCATCTGAGCCTGCACTCTCTGGGACGTCCGCGAGGGAACCTCTTCACATCAGCACAGTAGTTGTAGACCATGTACTTCCTCTGCACCCATCTCATCCTCCTATAGTTATACGAGTCCAACTCATGCCTGTACCAATCTCCATGGCTCGACGATGAAGAAGTTGAATCCATGGCTTTATCTCCAGAAGAACAGTTAGATGAAGCTCCGTTCCAAACACAAGCATTGGCATTGAAGTTTCTGTAGTAGGCCGTGAAGGGAGCCTGAGCCCAGTCCGTCTTCACGAGTCCACCCTGGGTAGCCCAGTCATCGGCATTCCACAAGCTCGAGTAGAGCCTCATGGGTTGGTTCTTTGGGAAGAGAACTCCCTTCGCCTCGTGATTCTTGAAATCCCTAATTGGAATGTTGTCGACCAAGAAACTGCAAAATTAATGCACAAGAATTAGTATTATTCATTAAGTGAATATATTGATTAATTTGTAATCGAGCTTAATTACTTAATAATTACTTACATGATATGTTGAGGATTCCACAGGATGGAGTAGGTGTGGAAATCCTTAGTTGGGTCGAACCACAAGTGAAACTGCTGCTCTCTATCGCCCTTCCCCCGAGCAAACACATTTGTGTGCAGCGTGTAAGGTTGTCCGCTCACATTCCCCAGGAATTCGAAGTCAATCTCATCGTGTGTCGGTCCTTGCGATGATAACTGCAAACAAGTACCGAATCAATTAAATGAAATACTTATTGATAACAGTTTTTATTTAAATTTTGAGACGGAAAATCCTAGATCAGCTTACAAAGAATGTGGTGACTGTGCCCGCAGAGTTTCCAGCGACAAGTTTGATCTGGACATCAAGCCTGCCATAGAGATATTGGTGCGTAGATTCGAAGCCAGAGCCAGAGTACTGGTCAAGAGATAGCGTTAGTAGCTTCCCGTTGTCGAGAATCTTTCCTCGGCCATCTCCCCAACTGATTCTGATGTTATCGGTGAAGCTATCAGCATTGGCAAAGCTTATCAGGAAAGAAGAGGACACTAGCGCTAGAGAGAATGCTAGCATTGGAATAGAAGGAGACATCACTGGAGATATTGGATGAATATCGTTGAGTGATTTGTGTTTGAGTGCTAGCTTCCTCTAATTGAGCGCTATTTATAGATGTGATGTTTGGAGTTACAATAACTAATTAATTGAGAAAAGATATGCTTCAATGCTATATGTGGGAGGGAGAAAAAAAAAAGAACTAATTAATTGAGAAGTAACAAAAGATTTGTAGGCTGGTGGCAACTGTTGCCGCGTTTGGTCCCATGATTTTTCTAATTTCATATCTATTCATGGGTAATTGCGGATAAACCCCATGTAGTTCTATTATCGCAGATAGTCCTCTAAGTGAATTTGCTTTAGTCTTTTATTCTGAAGGGGTTTATTTGACAAAAAAGTTCCCTTTCTGTGAAGGTAAAATAGTCAAAAATCTCAGTAAAATAGTCAAAAATCTCAGGGGTCTATTTGCGACAATAGAACTACAAGTGGTCTATCCGCAATGGCACGATACTAAGGAGGTCTATTAACCCTTTATATATTTACTTGTTAAAATTTTGCAATGTATCTTATGATTGCAACTCATTGAGGTGCTCCAAAGGAAATATTGACCAAACTGCTAACAGAGAATCCTCTGAATTTGAGTGCTTTGTTAATTAAGTCATCTTCATGCTTCATCTCAATTGCAGGTGGTAAGTGCACCGGGAAGAGCTGGCAGTTTTTGGACTTATCATTGGCCTTGCTAAAATAGCTGTCTGGTGGTATGAAATAATACGTATATGTATCTATTTAGGCTGGAACTAGAAGCTACTGAAGAAGCTTCGGACTTTACCTAATTTGGCTATACTACTAAAAAAATCCCTTCACTAAATATTATAAAAAACAGTAGGCACAAGTTCGGCTTAACATTCAATAATAGATAATTTATTTGGAATTTCTGGATTGCTAACATGTTAATATCAATAAAACTCAGACATCTTCCATGTTTACACCGACATTGTTATTAAAATGCATGTTCTTCTTTAAGGCCATTAAAGAATAGATAAATAATTCCCGGTTCCGGAGCATTACATGATTATTATTCTTTTGACGACCCAATTTGACAAATAATCTAATGTGTAAATTTTAGAAAATCCCTCTTAAGTTTGGGCCTTTCTAGTTCTCTTACTGATCAATTCATAGGTGCAAAAGATGTTTCAGTTTTTCTCTCTCCGAGAGTAAAACAAGGCTTTGGGCAGAAATGTGTAACCTGATTCTTCAAGGTAAAAGTGGAAAAGGGAAAATGAGAAGCGTGAATTAATAAGGTAAAAAGACAAAGAAAAGGAAACAGCCTCAAATTTAATTTGGTGGCTAATAAATAGAAAATTTGATAGTTCTTTAGAACAGACATTGCCATATCTTCATTCAAAATCATAATACTAAAAACTTCAGATTATTCGGATCCCTTTCCAGCAACTGATAATACTTGATATAAATATAAAACTGGAATTTAATAGAAGGTTAGCAACTACTGCATATTCTCCTCAATTATTTAAAATTTCCTTTCCATGAAATCATGGGAACAAACATGGACCTGCGTGCAAAACTTTGAAGCTTCTGCAGAACCAATCCACTCACATGACCGGTGTGCTTACCGTAGTAATCTTAAGGGCGGTGAGCAGATGCTTTTAGGGCGGTCAAAGAAATCAAAAGTCAAACGCGGAAACATGGCGCCCGCATGCTCCAGCCCGTTGTCGTGAACTGTGATTTCTCATCGACAATGCTTCCGAAAATAGTAACGAATGTTCATCGCCCGAAAGAACTTTAAAAGTAAATAAGCTAAGAACACTCATCAAAGTCTGTTTGCGGGCTGTTTGGTTTGCTAAAAATGGGTGGAGACCGTGTGTAAATGCTCTTACACACCCACCCTTGAAAAGAATTGGCAAAAATCGATTCTCAAAAGCAATTTTAGTTCACTAAAAATGTATCGCAAAAGATGAGTTAATTTGTGGATTGTGAGGGGTGTTAGGGTTCTCAAACTTCTTCAGACGGCTAGTTCTTGAGCCGATAGTTCCGTCCTGCACAAGAATAATGCGTAAGAGGTCGGAGTTGGGGTCTCCGGTGGTTCCTTTGACGGTCAAGTCAGTGTAAAGCTTGAGTGGAGAAGATGAATAATTGTGCCAGAGTTTAGGGCAGAGTTAGCTTACCCTAAGCAGCAAATAGCCCTTCCCTTTTATAGCAGATCCAAAGGGGCAAAAGGGTAACTTAGGCCAAGTCTAAACAGGCGGCTTTATTGGCATTTGCTTTACAAGTGTCGGCTGCTGAAAGGGATGAGTCATCCAGATATTTAATGCGATGGTGACGCGGCGTTCGTGGTGCTGACGAGGTTCGATGAGTCATAAAGACTTTTGGGGCTGGAGTAATGATGATTCTGATCATGCATTTAATGTGATGGCAATCATTTTGCGGGGCTCGAGGATATCGTTCGACTGCCCCATCGGAGGCCGACAAGTACCTCCTTTTAGTTGGCATCACAAGTTGTCGGCCTGGAAGGGTCGAGTGCTAAAAGGGAGGAGTCGTTTTGAACAATAGGCCGAGTGAGGATGCTTCTCGTCTCGAACTTGCTGGTAGACCGACAATCACCGCCTTTCTAGTCGACCTCACAAGTTGTCGGCCCAACCTTGGGAAAATTTCTTATGCTTGGCGAGTCGTCCTGGCCTAGGTTGAGGGCAACTGAAGATTAGCTAACATGAGACACGTGTCGACTCTAAAGAGAGGATTAACACTTAGGTTATTTGCAGAATACAACAGTCATGAAACCCACAATTACAAGAAAACCCAATTCCAAGCTTTTTGTGAGAAATTCAGTTGGAAACGTGGGATTTAATAAAAAAAAATATTGGGGAGTGGAGAACGCGAGATTTGATAGCACCCATTGCTTAAAGTGTTTTCCTTTTCTTGAGGTTCGAACTAAACTGTTGATTTCTGGCATAACATGTTTCCACCCTTTATTTCTATTTAAAACAAGAGAAGAAAAAAAAAAACCTTTTTCAAGAAATGTATGGAAACCTCCAAAAATATTTTTAATGGGTTTACTATATTTGTTGGAAAAGAATCAAACAAGCCCTTAGAGGAAAAATGATTAATTTCTTTAATTACTTCATATATAGATTACACTTAATTGATGGCAAAATTGTATCCATATCCCTTTGATCCAAAAAAATCTATGCTTCCAAGTTCCAATCCCTATCCTCAGTGAACTTTTAAAAATTTCCTAAGCACTCTCTTCTTCATTGCTTTTTTGCTCATCTTTTCTGTCCTTTTTGTCCCCTCATTTATCTCAGAAATCCCAAAGAAGTGTATAACATTGTTGATCTTAATAAAATTCAAATAAGACAGACTGTTAGCTCAGTTTGTCCACACTTTTGTTCAATTATTTAGTATAGGATTTGTTAAAATCTAGAATGCAAGCTAAAATCGGAAGCTTCTTCCATAGCTTCCCTTTCCAGCCTAATAAGTTCACAAGATACGTAGCAAAATATAATAATAGAATTAAATTTTAAAAATAATAGTAGAAATCATGGGACTACGCGGCAACTATTGTCGCCAGCCTACAGCCATCTCAATCACGATCGAGTAACACCATACAAAAATCCTTTATTACTTCTCAATTAATTAGTTCTTGTTACTCTGATCCTCACATCTATAAATAGCCCACAATTAGAGGAAGCAAGCACTCAAACTCAAATCACTTAACGATATTAATCCAATAATATCTTCAATGATGTCTTCTACTTCTATTTCAATGCTAGCATTCTCACTAGCACTGGTATCTTTCCTCATAAGCTTTACCAATGCTGGTAGCTTCGCCGATAACATCAGAAAATCAGTTGGGGCGATGGCCGAGGAAAGATTCTCGACAACGGGAAGCTACTAACTCTATCTCTGGACCAGTACTCTGGCTCTGGCTTCGAATCTACGCATGAGTATCTCTACGGCAGGCTCGATGTCCAGATCAAGCTTGTCGCTGGAAATTCTGCGGGCACGGTCACCACATTTTTTGTAAGCTAATCTCGGTTTTCTCTTGATCTTCAATTTGTTAGCAATTAACATTATTTTTAATTGATTTGAAATTTGTTTACAGTTATCATCGCAAGGACCCGCACATGATGAGATTGATTTTGAATTCCTTGGGAATGTGACTGAAGAGCCTTATACTCTGCACACCAATGTGTTTGCTCAGGGGAAGGGTGACCGAGAGCAGCAGTTTCACTTGTGGTTTGACCCAACCAAGGATTTCCACACTTACTCCATCCTTTGGAATCCACAACATGTTATGTGAGTAATTAACTGATTAAGGTCGATCACTCAATCAATTCAATATACGAAAAAAAAAAATCCTAATAATTACCTGGTGCATTTTGCAGTTTCTTGGTGGATAATATTCCGATCAGAGATTTCAAGAATCACGAATCGAATGGGGTTTTCTTCCCAAAAAACCAACCAATGAGGCTCTACTCGAGCTTGTGGAATGCCGATGACTGGGCTACCCAGGGTGGGCTGGTGAAGACGGACTGGGCTCAGGCTCCCTTCACGGCCTACTACAGAAACTTCAATGCCAATGCTTGTGTTTGGAACGGGGCCTCGTCTAGTTGCTCTTCTGGAGATAAACCCATGGATTCAACTTCTTCATCGTCGAGCCATGGAGATTGGTACAGGCATGAGTTGGACTCGTATAACTATAGGAGGATGAGATGGGTGCAGAGGAAGTACATGGTCTACAACTACTGCTCTGATGTCAAGAGGTTCCCCAAAGGACTTCCAAGAGAGTGCAGGCTCAGATGAAGTCGAAATGAGTGATCGTGGATTTGTATATGAATACTGTTTTAATTTGTGTAAATTGATCTGTTTGTTTCTTTGATGATTTCCTTGAATTCTTGGGTAACTGATGTTGATTTGGATGACCTTTGTCATCCTGTACGTAATAAGAGCGAGGATGTTCACTTTATTGTTTTCGCAAATATTTTCTGCCATATTAGTTTTTCCTAGTGTTACTCTAATGCATTCTCTATTGTAAACTTGAGATAAGCCCCTGTTCCCCAAAAAGAATTCAATTTTGTTTGGGTTAGGGTGTGAAAGCGAAGGTCTAATCTTTTTTGTGTTTGACAAGTAAAGAAGTGCCTAGTAAATTAGATTCCCCTTTTTTTCTAAAAATAAATCAACCTCAACCTTATTGAAAGAAGAAATTGACTAACGAGATTATTACATTAAAAATTCAATTAGAATTTACATTCATCTAAACAATGAAAACATTATCATTTTTATGTTTTTAAAGTTATTGATTGATGAGAAAGCTAATAAAAATCAATTTAAATTTAAAAAAATTATAACCTACTGCTATGTTAAATATAAATTGATAATAATTTTTTGATATAGAATACACTGCAGATATATTCATAGAGAAACTAGACCATTAGAAGTCTAAACACGGGCCCGGTAGAGAAAAATGATTTGCAACGAAGAATGGGTCATATCTCCCAAACTGTAAGTCATAATCGAACGAATTATATATGAAAATTGTATAGTTTTTCAAGATGGAATCAATTAAATGCACCGTTGTTCAATGTACCGTCATCTGTTT
Organism: Asparagus setaceus; assembly: GCA_012295165.1. Classification (NCBI taxonomy): domain Eukaryota; kingdom Viridiplantae; phylum Streptophyta; class Magnoliopsida; order Asparagales; family Asparagaceae; genus Asparagus; species Asparagus setaceus. The sequence goes on along the minus strand of CM022705.1, from coordinate 62,527,577 downwards.
CACGAAATTCCCTTCGAATTGAGGATATCAAAGTTTTTGTCAGTTTTTTACTATTTTGGGTAATGTTTTAGGAGTATGTTTTGATTAGAAAATAAATCCTGTTTGATTTGAAATTTGACCGATTTGTTTCCTCAATCATAGGAGTTTTTTAAGGAGAGTTTTATTATTTCCATTTTTGATAAAATTCGGGTACTAGTAGGAGTCTTGTTTGTTTTCTATTTAAGAAGATGATTGCAAACCCTATAGGCATAATTTTTCATCAATAAAATTTCTCTTTATCATATTCTCTTCGTGGATTCGAAGATCGTTCTTTGTGAATTTAAAGAACAACCCTTGGTAGATTCCGAAGTTTATTACTTCAGCGCTGCGTTAGTTTTATAATTCCAAATAACTTATCATTGGAACATGAAATTAAATGTTAGAGAAAGATAATAATCTAATAGAAACTAATGAACTTTTGATTAATCATTAATCTCGGTAGAAATTTGGTTATTCAATAATAAAAGTAATAATTTGCTCCATAATATTATATATAAATTCCTCTGTTGTCAAAATTTTCCCTCAAAAATTGTTGTTATAAAATATCCTAAAATAGTTGTAGAAATCCTAAAATAGTTAATACATATAAATATCCCAAAATATCTTTTTATTGTCTAAAATATTTTCTTCCTATCCTGTGGTGAGGATCTGAGAAAAATCTTAATCCATATACATGTGGATGAGTATTTAACCCATCTAAATGATAAGTTAACTAATTTCAGCCCTTAACAAATGACCGTCTTGCTAACCAAATCAATTTGTTTGGGGTTGAGAATGGGCTAAAATGGACTAATTGGATCACTGGTCACTATATCTATCTTCTAATTGAACATTCATATCTATGTTTTAATTACTTAGATGACTAGTCATGTAATTAGATACTAAATTACATTGCTAGTTACTTCAAACACTTTCTATCAATTTTAGTTTTTAAACAATACAGCTTGTTCAATATGTCACAAGTTAATATTTTAAGAACAAAATATCAAATGCAATATAATTAACCCAATACAAGTTGTGCGATATGCCATAGATGTCCATTTTCATAAGTGATGAAGACATTACACATGGAAGAAGTCTGTTATGTCAAATGATCAAGACTTTTTTTTTACTAAGTCACCAAAATTCATTATGTTAATTGACATAAAACATTAGAAGCAATTAACTATCCAATTAGTATTTAATTAAAATATAAGAGGTTAACTGCCCATTTATCCAAGCAATTAAAATATAGATATGAACGTCGAACTAAATGATAAATACAATGATTAGTGATCCAATTAACCTATGGGCAATAAGGCTTTGATGCTTAAACATCTTTGGGGGATTGCTTTGAAAGCAAATAACCTGTGGGTAAAATGGATCCATGAAGTATATTTAAGAGGCAGGAACATATGGAATATTGTTATTAACCCTACACACTCTTGGGGATTCAGGAATTCTCAAACTCAGACCATTTGCTATGTCCATGGTTGATATTATAGGTGATGATACCATTTGGAGAGGCTCCTTGCCTGCATTCAGTTCTACAGCTGCATTTATTTCTATGCAAAATCTAAATCCCAAAGTTGAATGGAGGAAACTTGTTTGGAGTGGATTGAACTTACCCAGACACTCTTTCATAATGTGGCTAGTTTGCCATGGTAAACTTCTGACTAGGGAACATTTGAAGAGGAGAGGAGTATTAATTGATACTATCTATCCTTTGTGTAAAAATCAGGAGGAGACAACAGACCATTTATTCTTTACTTGCAAATTAAGTAGTGAGCTATGGTGGCAATTACTAGATTCATTCATGAAGATGGTGTTCCTAATGCCTTTGCTGATCTTGTTTCCTTGGGTTATTTGAAGATGGGGGTGTAAAGGAAATATTTGCAAGATTAAAAGAGCAACTCTTGCAACTAGTATCTACTATGTGTGGAGAATGAGAAATGAGGTGGTCTTTAAGGGCCTTTTCCCTGATGTAAACCAGTATATTCAGCAGGTTATTTTCTTCTTGAAGATGTAGCTTAGTAGAATTGACAAATTGAAAGATACTCCGTACAATAGGAGCTGGTGTGCGAAGATGAAGATTCATCCTACATTCCTGACTTAGTTTGGTGGTCAGGATGCTCCATACTGAGTTTTGTTTTATACTGTCATTGATCTAGGTGTTTTTGTGTAGTTTTTCTTTCAATAGTAGTTGGTAGTTGTTCTTGATACCGTGTGAGTTTACATACATAGAGTTTGTACTTCATTTCTATTTTGGTAATGAAAGCTAACATTCTCTGCCAAAAAAAATGATCCAATTAACCTGGACTAAAACATTTTAACTAGTCTCTTATATGGGCCCTGTAGGATTTGGGTGCTTTTTCAAACATGTAATATCCCTAATTTTTCTATTGATAATAAGTCTATATCATAAATATAAAGTTGCAAAGGACATTTATGCAAATGCTAAGAGAGCATAATAGCAAAACATCTAATAAGGTAGCTTAGAGGGTTTATTGTAATTGAAAGTTTGTTAAGGGGGTTTATTAGAAATGGTGGATTAATAAGACGAAACCCTAAGCCGCATGCCTCTTTATTAGGGTTGCCGCTTTCGGAAAGAAATAGAAAAAGAATAAGAGACAGATCAAATCTCGGTTGAAGGGGAGGACGTGGTGATTGGATCAACTCTACACATAAATAAGGTGTAATCCTATATCTATACATAAAGATGGTTTAAAGTATGCATTGCTCTTCAAGTCTGAGCAATCTGTTCTATAATCTATGTGCTCTCATAGCTGATGCCTTATTTTTTGCTCATGGGTTTACAAGGTTGAAATCATCATTATCAAAATTTGTTTTTGGATCAATGGAACTAAATAGACAAGGTAAAGAGGCGCCACCTTTTTTATGTTGCAGGGACTTTGATCCTTGGACTTTGGTTAATTTTCCTATTAAGATTATAAAAATATCAAGTGGTGGAGATGACTTATAATATACTAAGTTTGTTCTGTCAAAAGATATAGACTGATCAAGTAGTTAGCATGATTAGTCACATGTCATGTTAACTATCTAGTAGTTAGTATTGATAATTTCTTGTATTTATTCCTTAGGAAATTCTAGTGGCTCCTGAGAAGCATCATGAGAGTTGAATTTGGATCGTCTGTTGGTTTAAGTTAAGTGGTGAATTTGTACATTATATGCGCTGTGTATTTTTTTATATAAAATTATATTAAGTATATGTGGGTTTATTCCTGATGGATTATATCCTTTTGTATGAATTTCTCCGCATATTAATTGTTGATTTGGATGTGATGCACACGGATATTTGGTATAAGCCTATGCTTATTTCTTTATTGACAATTATGTCTTTTCATATAGTAGTAAGTTGAGATGCATATGTGGTTAATTTCACTATTGGTTGGCCTTTGACAATTCTTTATAAAGTATTTGGTTATATGAACTTTTTTTCTTAAACCATATGCATCTCAAGTCAATATACTGGTATATGTCGGGGATAAGTAAGCCATCTAAACAGGGCTCAATGTGCCTCCATGAAGTTATTTTAGCACTAAACTCAATCTTTGGGTCTCTATATCCTAGTACCATGGGATTAATAAAAGTGGGGATACCGTGTCAACCAAGGTATTAAGTATTGACCGCATTGAGACGTGGCTTGCTTGTTTTTCATTTCATGATTGTTTATATTTTCAAATATTTGCATCAAATATGAGAGTTCATTGATGATTTTGTATTATTTTTCTTATCAAGTCAAAATATTTTAGTTTTTACAAAATCAGTGTTTAATGTATAAATTTATCCACTTATTGAGTTTGTGAACTCATTGTGTTGTATTCATTCTTTTTAGAGACTCGGGATTAGGTGGAGTTGGTGGTTTCTAATTATTAGAAGAGAGAAAGGAATAAAATTTGTAGATTGCTATTTTTTTTCTAGGTGAAGGTTGAATAAAAGTCTTCGATATTTAGTTGACATTTGGAAGCTTTGTGTTAGAACATTGTTCGTGCAAGAACATTGTTTGTGCAATATCTCTTATTTTATTAATAACAAACTTTCAATTGCTATTGATATATTTTGTGAATGATATATTTCAGGTATAAACAGGTACGAGCAAGATGTGGTTCAAAACGATGCAAAAATCAACACGAATGTTAATTTCAGCCTTCGAACCATTGATGGTCAAGAGGCACTCATCAATGGTCAAGCATCTCATTGATGGTTATAGGACCCAATCAGAGAAAAACAGAAACAGGAGTGTGCACCATCGATGGTCATTAGTGACCCATCGATGGTCATAGAGAACGATCAATGGTTACAGGGAACAATCAAATAAATTCAGAAACCAGAATCAACACCATCGATTTCTACAGTGGTACCATCGATGATCACCAAGGGACCATCAATGGTCGTGACCCACCATCGATGGTCATTAGTGACCCATCGATGGTCATTAGTGACCCATCGATGGTCATTAGTGACCCATCGATGGTCATTAGTGACCCATCGATGGTCATTAGTGACCCATCGATGGTCATTAGTGACCCATCGATGGTCATTAGTGACCCATCGATGGTCATTAGTGACCCATCGATGGTCATTAGTGACCCATCGATGGTCATTAGTGACCCATCGATGGTCATTAGTGACCCATCGATGGTCATTAGTGACCCATCGATGGTCATTAGTGACCCATCGATGGTCATTAGTGACCCATCGATGGTCATTAGTGACCCATCGATGGTCATTAGTGACCCATCGATGGTCATTAGTGACCCATCGATGGTCATTAGTGACCCATCGATGGTCATTAGTGACCCATCGATGGTCATTAGTGACCCATCGATGGTCATTAGTGACCCATCGATGGTCATTAGTGACCCATCGATGGTCATTAGTGACCCATCGATGGTCATTAGTGACCCATCGATGGTCATTAGTGACCCATCGATGGTCATTAGTGACCCATCGATGGTCATTAGTGACCCATCGATGGTCATTAGTGACCCATCGATGGTCATTAGTGACCCATCGATGGTCATTAGTGACCCATCGATGGTCATTAGTGACCCATCGATGGTCATTAGTGACCCATCGATGGTCATTAGTGACCCATCGATGGTCATTAGTGACCCATCGATGGTCATTAGTGACCCATCGATGGTCATTAGTGACCCATCGATGGTCATTAGTGACCCATCGATGGTCATTAGTGACCCATCGATGGTCATTAGTGACCCATCGATGGTCATTAGTGACCCATCGATGGTCATTAGTGACCCATCGATGGTCATTAGTGACCCATCGATGGTCATTAGTGACCCATCGATGGTCATTAGTGACCCATCGATGGTCATTAGTGACCCATCGATGGTCATTAGTGACCCATCGATGGTCATTAGTGACCCATCGATGGTCATTAGTGACCCATCGATGGTCATTAGTGACCCATCGATGGTCATTAGTGACCCATCGATGGTCATTAGTGACCCATCGATGGTCATTAGTGACCCATCGATGGTCATTAGTGACCCATCGATGGTCATTAGTGACCCATCGATGGTCATTAGTGACCCATCGATGGTCATTAGTGACCCATCGATGGTCATTAGTGACCCATCGATGGTCATTAGTGACCCATCGATGGTCATTAGTGACCCATCGATGGTCATTAGTGACCCATCGATGGTCATTAGTGACCCATCGATGGTCATTAGTGACCCATCGATGGTCATTAGTGACCCATCGATGGTCATTAGTGACCCATCGATGGTCATTAGTGACCCATCGATGGTCATTAGTGACCCATCGATGGTCATTAGTGACCCATCGATGGTCATTAGTGACCCATCGATGGTCATTAGTGACCCATCGATGGTCATTAGTGACCCATCGATGGTCATTAGTGACCCATCGATGGTCATTAGTGACCCATCGATGGTCATTAGTGACCCATCGATGGTCATTAGTGACCCATCGATGGTCATTAGTGACCCATCGATGGTCATTAGTGACCCATCGATGGTCATTAGTGACCCATCGATGGTCATTAGTGACCCATCGATGGTCATTAGTGACCCATCGATGGTCATTAGTGACCCATCGATGGTCATTAGTGACCCATCGATGGTCATTAGTGACCCATCGATGGTCATTAGTGACCCATCGATGGTCATTAGTGACCCATCGATGGTCATTAGTGACCCATCGATGGTCATTAGTGACCCATCGATGGTCATTAGTGACCCATCGATGGTCATTAGTGACCCATCGATGGTCATTAGTGACCCATCGATGGTCATTAGTGACCCATCGATGGTCATTAGTGACCCATCGATGGTCATTAGTGACCCATCGATGGTCATTAGTGACCCATCGATGGTCATTAGTGACCCATCGATGGTCATTAGTGACCCATCGATGGTCATTAGTGACCCATCGATGGTCATTAGTGACCCATCGATGGTCATTAGTGACCCATCGATGGTCATTAGTGACCCATCGATGGTCATTAGTGACCCATCGATGGTCATTAGTGACCCATCGATGGTCATTAGTGACCCATCGATGGTCATTAGTGACCCATCGATGGTCATTAGTGACCCATCGATGGTCATTAGTGACCCATCGATGGTCATTAGTGACCCATCGATGGTCATTAGTGACCCATCGATGGTCATTAGTGACCCATCGATGGTCATTAGTGACCCATCGATGGTCATTAGTGACCCATCGATGGTCATTAGTGACCCATCGATGGTCATTAGTGACCCATCGATGGTCATTAGTGACCCATCGATGGTCATTAGTGACCCATCGATGGTCATTAGTGACCCATCGATGGTCATTAGTGACCTCGGTCATAGTGAGGAATGCCTTTCGCGTGAAAGAAGAGTGGACGTAGGATTTTGATCCGAACCACTATAAAAATCTCATGTGTTCCTGTGTTGGTTTGCTTTTAGTTTTTTCGCTTATTATATTTTCGCTGCTTATTTTGAGTTAGTCAAAAAATTATAGTAATTCAACCCCCCCCCAGGCTTGCATCCCAGTTCCATCACTTTGCAATAATGGAATATTTTCTTTAAGTTGACTTTTATTTCAAGTTGAGGAATATTTATTTATCTCAAGTTAATTGGATTAATATTGACTTTTGGATTATAGAGAAAATTTGTTGTTGGTTTTGATTCAATGATGAGATTATTTTGGCGGTTTTTTTATGAATGTAGATTTTTGGAGGATATTTCCACAGGTTTAGTCTAGCTCCAGTATTTCTTCTAGGTTTGGAAATTGGGGTCGTGACAAAACATCTTTTGGGAGACGCATTTCAACTTCCAAATTATGTATGTTACGAAGAATCACTACCTTAAAAAGCCAAAAAAGCATGATATACCCCGCTCACTTGATCCCTAATCTCTTACTGAAAATTTTAAATTCATGGTTCATTGAGAATCCATGTCTTCTTATATGCATGCCAAGTGCCTGCAATAAGTCAAATTCCTATCTCCTTGGTACAGTAACCATTCAAGGGGTCGGAACCTTTGAATAGTTTCTCCATAATTTAGTATTCATCTTCAGCATTTCATAGATCAGGATGAAGTAGATCTCAGCCGTTGAACCCAGGGTGTCAATAATTGAAATTTTGTGGTCCATGAATGGATGCCATTAAAATTGGGAGCCATGACAGCTAATTATTACTGGTATTCACTGAATTAGGCCGAAACGAGGGCCCGAAATCATTTACTTTTCTAATGAACTTTTGTGAATTACTGCGAATGACGCTCGGATTGTGACCGTTTGTGATTATATGATGTACGATCTTTTAAATTTGTAATCACGGGGGCAACATGATCAGATGATGCAACCAAGGGTATCACATTGCTTGTTATCCCTTATATCCTCCTTTCTATTAGATATTTACTGCTTATATTATGATATTCCCAATAACGGCTATTTCTCTCCAACCCATTCCTCTCATTCTTTTGCTTTCCTCTCTCTTGTTTTTCACTCCTCCCATACTTGGTTGGGGTAGAAGAGAACTAACCGATACCGGTAAGTAGTGGTGGAGCTAGGATTTTGTCTCAATGGTGTCTCTATATGGTTTATTGTGGTTGTATTTGAAATCTATATTGACAATTTTATAACTTTATCCATTTTAATAGTGTAATTTCAGTGGCGTCCTAAATAGTAAATATAAATAAAAATAAATAAAAACATGTATAAAGTAGGCAATTCAGTGGTGTCCTGTGACACCGCTAGACACTATGTAGCTCCGCCACTATGGGGAAGATGAATGCATTAACAACAAATGGCTAATAGAGATGAGGGAGAGTTAACGAATAAATAAACAATGTCTAGTTAAACTTGGGGTTAAAGTTAATAGATGATAAGCTGAAACACTGATTTGAGACAACTTAAATTATTTGGAAGGCTTATTTTAAAATATGTTAGATCTTGGGGACCTATATATAGCAGCCACCTCAATATCTCATAAATCCTTTGAGATTTTTCGTTGAAGCACGCAAAAACCATTTTGGAATAATAAAATATAAATGTTCATGTCTATCCACTTTCTTTTAAATTTTCATTATAATGCCACCCTAATTTTCTATTTTTAATTAAACTTTTATCTTAAATATTCAATCACTTATATTTGTTTATGGCATTCTAATTAGTTGCAAAATTTACCAAGATTAGCAATAAAAAACTAAGCAAATAGAATTTCCCAGAAAAATGATTTGAAAAAATTATATTAACATAAAATAAAAATTAAAACTGAAAATGAATGAGGAGGAGCAAATGGCCTAAAGGAGTTAATTTGGGAGAATAAGGGGCTGAACCTATCACCAAAGAAAAAGAAAGGCCAAGCATCAATTTAACGATGAACCTTATCTCGAAAAGATTAATCGTCCCTAGTCTTGAAAGCAATTCTCGTTATAAGGTGAATGGTTAATAGTTTCTAGCCTTGAAAGAAAAGATTAATTGTCCCTAGTCTTGAAAGCAATTCTCGTTATAAGGTGAAGGGTTAATAGTTTCTAGCCTTGAAAGCAAATTTCTACTATCTCTTTCAATTGCTTTCGGGTGAACCAGTCTCTTGTGGGGTAAAGTTGATCACACTCCTCATCCAATCAAAACCCTAAAGTAGGGGACTGAAAACACTAGTGTTCTAACTTTCCAAAATGTAGCAATAGTGATATTTTTGAAAAGTTTGATATCCATAAAAAAAATTTTTTTTGCCATAAAGTCCTTTCACTACAACAAAAGTTTTGGAGTTAATGTGAGGCTTGAGTGCTATAATTTAACATGCTTTAAAAATTGAGCATTCTTTTCATAGAAAGATATTTGGGCTAAAGCAACAATAGAAATTCTTAAAGCCTCTTTAAATGGATGTCCAATGGGATTTGAATCTAGATCACTCTGATATCATCTTAAAGTATTTTCCATTATAAAGAACTCTGAAAATGTGCTAAACATTGAGTATTATAACTTTATATACCAAATATATGTCAGAAAACCTAATGAATCCTATGTTTTTAAAGAACCACATCAAACTATTCATATATAACTGACTAACACAAGACAAAATAATTCTTGCAAGTTGCCTCTTTCTCTCCCTCCCTTTGTTACTTGTTAGCAACACAACGTAATAATAAGAGCATAGATTTGATAAAAGAAAGAACAACGAAAACTAGAGAAGAACAACTAGAGAAACACAAGGATTTCATGAGGTTCGGTGATCAACATGATTAGCTACATTCTCCAATTATAACAAGGTCAAGATTCTACTAATAATCAACATCCTTACAATCAATCTCGCAAACCATAATTCACCTCTCTCTGTTGCGCTAGGGTTGTTGTTTATAGGGATTCAATTCTGAGACGGACAGTTATTTTTTCTCCATGTAAAAACAGGTTCCAAACACAAATACCCTTCTCTAAAACAACAGATTCTGCAATAAAAGACAACACCCAAATATGGATTACAACTCATGATCCGAACAGCTAGGCAACTGAAAACTTCTAAGCGACCTTTCTGCCTAAATTCCTAATCATTAGGTATAACCTATCAAGCATCAACTTGTGAGTACCAAAAGAATAAAATAATAATAATAATAAAGTATTAACATACTTAGCCTCAGTGTACCGCACGCATGAGCCATTTCCCAATTCAGATCCCAACGGGTCCGGGCCAGACTCCACCCACCTCAGACCCGACCCAAACGTGGAAAACAAAATAAATAAATAGATAAAGAGATCAGGTCAAACAAAAATACATATTGAATGAATCCGTTCGAAAAAATCCCCCATCGCCCGCCACTGAAGCCAGCTGGTGCCTTTCACTCACCTCACGGGATTCCTCTTCTCCGCTCTCACTATAAATACATCCCGCTGCCTTCACATAAATCTTCACTACTCAAAAAATAACAACAACACTAGCAACATGAGCTCTTCTCTTATGTCTCAATGCATTCATATTTTCTTAGCAGCTATTTTTGTAGCAACGTCTGGTGTTTATGGAGGAAACTTTTATCGCGATTTCGATCTTACGTGGGGAGATAAACGAGCTAAGATTCTGAATAATGGACAGATGCTCACACTGTCGCTCGATAAAGTATCGGGTTCTGGGTTTCAATCGAAGAATCAGTATTTGTTCGGGAAGATTGATATGCAGCTTAAGCTTGTGCCGGGGAATTCTGCTGGGACTGTTACTACCTACTATGTGAGTTTGTTTGTGATGAAAAAAAAAAGGGGGATTTTGTGGGTTTATCCATTATTAACAACTTAATTGGTTTTGGTAGCTTTTCAAGTAGTTGAATTTCACTATCTATAAAACTTTTTCACATCCATGACGCTAACCTCAAATTTGTCCTATGTGGTCCTCCTTATAATTACGACGCATATCCACTTTTTAAAAAAGTACATACATAATGGATTTTATTTTATTTTTAAATTAAAAGATAGAATTTCCTAATGAAAGGAAGATCAAATACTCTAATTAGGGGTTGTCAAAATACTTAAAAAGATCAGGCCTATTTTAACTTAAAAGACTAATTAATTTTATTAATTGTGCTAATCTAAAACATTAAGTCGTTAAATATAGACTCCGATTTTTCTATTTAATTTCATTACTCTTTCTAATTCTTTTCGGATATGGGACTATACCACAGTTATCATCTCAAGGACCAACTCACGACGAGATCGACTTCGAATTCCTCGGCAACCTCAGCGGTGACCCATACACCCTACACACCAACATATTCACTCGAGGCAAAGGCAACAAAGAGCAACAGTTCTACCTCTGGTTTGATCCCACAAAGGATTTCCACACTTACTCCATCCTATGGAATCCCCAACATATCATGTAACATATCCTATCAATCCTTAATTATCCCAATAACACAACCATCACATTAATCACTCATATTTTTATTTTGCATTTCTTAATTCAGCTTCTCCGTCGATGGAATTCCTATAAGAGATTTCAAGAACTTAGAAAGATATGGCATCCCTTTTCCTAAAAACCAGCCAATGAGATTATATTCTAGTCTCTGGGACGCTGATAATTGGGCAACCAGAGGGGGTCTGGTGAAGACTGACTGGAGCAAAGCGCCATTTACAGCGAGTTTCAGGAATTTTCAGGCCGAGACTTGTGTTTTGACCTCTCGAAGGTCGAGTTGTGGGTCGAGAGGAAATGGTTGGTTTAATCAGCAACTGGATGTGGCTAGTTTAAAGAGACTGAGATGGGTGCAGAAGAATTATATGATTTATAATTACTGTACTGATGCTAAGAGGTTTCCTCAGGGGATTCCGACTGAATGCAAGCATCCTTGAAGATATTGGATTTTGGAGTTGGCTATTGCAAATTGAATTAGTTTGTTATTGTATTGCTTTATTTTTAAGGGAATTAGGTGTTATTGTATAATTGTATTTTATAGTTTATTATTGAATTGTTGTGTGAGATATTTTAATGTAAATAAGTAGAATGGATATATATGTATTTGTAACTCGTTTGATGTATGAATTCAATCTATTTAAGTTGCTTTATTATCCTTATTATATGGATCATTTTGGTCTAGCATGTTTTGGAAAAATAAAATATTTATGATTGTCATCGGTTTCAAAACAACTCCGGCATATAGTGAGGAACTTGAAAGAGTTGCTAAACTTGTTAGGAATCAGCATGTGTTGTCACAATCTTAGCAACTTAGCAAGCCAAAAATTGAAAAAAAAAAAAAAAAAAAAAAGAAAGGAAAAGAAAACAAATACAAAGGGCTTACATTGATCTAATTGATGTTTGAGTACTAACTATGATTTGAAGATGGAATTTTTATGAAATAGGGCTTCAGAGTGTATTTTTCAGCCAAAAAACTCCACTAAAGTAGTTAACTTTTTTGTGAATTCCACTAAATCAGCCATTTCACTTGATTCTCTTAGGTCTCATGAATAGACAGCACTATGTTTTTTCTTCAAAAGAAAGACTGATACATTCATCACATCTTTGTAAGAGATCACATGTTCAAGAATACGAGTTTGGTCTTCCAGTATCCTAAGGTGAATTCTCTTGCATATGTCATTAATATCGCCTCGAGTCCCCGTTCTTCTCCATTTCTCACATTTGTGTCGTTAGACTCGTTACTCTCCAAATAGAGATAACATTTTGGACTTTTTATGCATATTCACCGTTGATAAAATTTGAGCCCGGAAATCCACAGGAATGAACATCATCACAACCAAGCTCATGCTTTCTTCACTCTAGTACAATAGTAAACGATGCAAATACAGGACGAAATTGAAATACACATTTCACCAAACACTCATATTGTGAACCGAGCCCTTCACTATGATGCTGTGATGATGTGAATCTTGATTAATTTGGAAGTAGGGGAACCAACATTTCTTTATCGGTTAATTGCTGAGAGACCCTCTGTACTATCGCCCAATATTGCAAATAGGCCTTGTAGTTCAACTGTTGCAGATAGACTCCCTGAGTGAAATGTTTTTGACTCTTTTACCTTCAGAGAAAATTTTGAGGGTAAAAGAGTCAAAATTTAACTCAGGGGTTGTATATGCAATTGGGAGAGTGGGTCTATTTGCAATTAACCTTTTCTTTAATGGACGAGTCAACATGCTATCTGAAACCATCCTTAGTCATACTTGTCGAATTTTGGTTCACACATTATGATAGAGAAAATAAATATATACAACTTCACGGGCTACTTGTATGCCTCTGGATACCAAGTTATTTCCATGTTAAGTATTCATTCAAGATATTGATCTTTGAGGTTTACCCTATCATTTATTCATTTGTTAAATGGCTCGTTAAATGTTACGAGATGTTTGGGAGTCAAGTTTGTTTTTTCCCCATACGATTATGTGAGAAATGGAAGCCAATTATATCTCTTGAGGACAAAATCAATCATCATGCTAGCATATATAATTGAATCATCTCTGCATCCAGCTAACACTTCATCTTTGAAATTAACAAGATGACTAGGGACATGTTCAGGATTTTTTTCTTGTCGATTTTGCAGCTATCTTCTCAAAAAATTTGCGATGCCCATCAACAACAGGGTATTTTAAAATGGACAACGCTACCACCAATGATTAGCAAAGAATCATTGGATATTGAGGTGCACTAGCTAACTACAGTTTATCCTCATTGTCATTGGTTAGCAGACAAAGATCCTCATAATTTAAATATTAATCTCGAGATAATCTTCTTCCAAGTCCCTCAACTAATAGAATCATGTCAAGCTCTCAATCCATATCCATTCCTCTTTGGCCCTAACCAAGTCTATCTGAACTTTGCCTCGTCATAGTAATCT